>WAAD01018421.1:505094-516595 GCA_013389945.1 Fregata magnificens | reverse complement strand
AATCCCCGGGGGGGGGGTGCGGAGGTGCGGCGCCGGTGGGACGCCCTGTGCCCACCGGGGGACCCCGCCCCAGCGTGGGGGGCGTATGGACAGGGTGCTGTGCCGTCGGGTCACCCTGTGGGGTGGGGAGGTGACAGGCAGCCCCAGGACAGGCGTTGGGGGCAGACCCGCTGCCAGCCAGCCCGTGGAGTTCGGTCCCGCTGTTGGGCCAAACTCGCAGTCCCGGTGGGTGTAGGGCTGGGGGCGAGGGCTCCTGGGACACCCTGCGGTGGCCGCCCCCGCGGTCACGGGGCACCGGTCTTCTCCGTCTCGTTCCCACAGCTTCATCAAGGCGGTTTTTCTCGGCGCGCTGGCAGCCTGCCCGGCCGCCGCTCCCGCTCCACCAGCCCTTTGTGTCCTGGCGTTTTGGCAGCAGGGTTTTTTCCGTCACTCCCATTCCCAGATGCAGCTGAGTCACCTCCCAGATTCGCACCCACGATCCTCCCCGGGAGCCGGGGCTCCGAGCTCGACACGGTGATGCCTTCCTGGGCACGGCTGCCTCGAGTGCGTGGGGCCTCTGCGGGGCTGCAGGCAGACGGGAGCCTGCGAGGCTCGCGGCGTGGTGGCATCCCCGCGTCAGCATGGGGCATTTGGGGACCTTGGGGGGGTTTGCTTTTTCCGGGGGAGAGCCCAGGGGCTGCAGAAGCGCTGGCGGGGAGCACAGCGGCAGCCCTGAGCCAGCTCCTGCTCCCTTACGGGCGCTTGGGGCTGCAGGAAAACCCTTTCACCGGCGTTATTAGTCATAGCGTGCCTTAAAATAGAAAGCGCGTGTGATCCCAGCTCTGAGGAGCTGTCGAGCCTCAGCAGGCGCTGCTTAACGTCGCCCGCACGGCCTCTGTGGCCGCTCTCTGCCACCACCCTCACGCTGCAGGGTGGGAAGGATGGACGGGGAAAGCGCCTGTCCCCCCTCGCTGGACACAAGCGCCGCTGGGGGCTGAGCATCGGGGCGGGGGGAGCTGCCCCAGTTGCGGAGTGCAGTGCCCTCCTGGCTCCCGAGGGACCCGTCCTCGTGATGGGCCATGGCTGGCGCTAACAATAGCGTGTCACGAAACGCCGCGTTCGGACAGTGCTTCCTTTGCAGCCACGCAGCACTCCATGCTCCCGAGCTGGTTTGCTTTGCTCCTAATGAGAAACGTCCAGGAGACTCAGCGCTGCATTTCTGAGTGCTCCAGGTCTGCCTTTTGGTTTCTGCATCCGTCCCGCAGCAGCATGCAGCTTAGCTGCGCTTACTGCAATCACTGCCCGATGGTTTTGCTTTCAAATTCCTATTTTGTTTGGTTTCCGCTGGGACCAGGGTGGGGAACGTGGAGCTGGGCATGACCCTTTGCAGCCCGGCTGCTCCTTTAGTTTTCCAGCCGAGTGAGGGGGGATGTTTGCAGGTTGGATGTTGCAGGGGAGGAAAACAGGAAAACAACTCACGATTCCCCTTGCACCCTTCACCCGAAGCCTGATAGCAAGGTCACGGTCAGAGAGGGGGCTGTGGGTTGAACTTAGGGAGAGGCTGGGTCCCCCACGCCTCCCCGCTGCCGGGATCAGGGGGCAGAGCTCAGCGTTTGTCCTTCATGTCCACAGGCCCAACAAGCCAAATTCCTCAGCGATGCGGAGAACGAGCTGGAGGAGCTGGCAGTCACCATCACGCAGGCCAAGAAGATGGTGGAGCTCATTAAGGTGACTCTGCGATGGCTTTGCTCCCTTCGCGCAGCTCTGCTGGGCCGGGGAGCGGAGGCAAAGGGGCCGTGAGCTTTTGGGGCGTGTGGGGTGTAGAGGTGGTGCTCACAGGGGAGCAAGCGCTCTGTAAAACGATGGTGACCCTGGCAAGGATCCCTGAGGATTCTTGCTCTTCATCTCTGCAAACCCTCGTTGCATCTCTGATTGCTTTCATTTGCAACCTGGAAGGAGGAACGGGGCAAAGACCGTGCCAGGGCATCCACTGGCTCTTGCACCTACCCTCCCCAGGCTCACGGGGGGTTTTGGTCCCCTTTGGCCCTTGTGCAAACACGTCACTTCACCACCTGGGGACATGAGACATGGCAGAGCAGTAAGCGGCTGTGCCCAGCCAGGTCCCTTGACACCTGGGTTGTAAAGTGCTCTGAGCTCTTGGGTGAAGGGGGTTACGGGGTGTCAGGGGGACCCCACAGAGCTGAGAACTGGGTGCTGGGCAGGGGACAAGGGTGCTTTCCTGCACCCTCGCCTGCGGGAGGTGACCCCGACCCCTCTCTCCCTGCGCTCAGGGCGCCGCCACGAAGGAGAGGGAGAGAGTTGAGAAGCTCTTTGCAGAAGCCTCCGAGGTCCTGGCGACCTTCCAGAAGGAGGTGGCCGGTTTCATCGAGGACGGGGAGCGCTCCATGCTGGGGGAGGCCGAGGCCGATCTCCGCTGGAAGGAGGAGAGGCGAGCCAAGCTAGCCCAGTGCAAGCAAAACCTGGAGAACGTCCCCAGCACCGACACCATCTACTTCCTCCAGGTGCCTGGGTGGGATGGGGTGAGGAGAAGGAGCCCATAATGTTGTCTCTTGGGGTTTTGTCCCATTCCATGTGGAGCTGGGTGCCAGGAGCCCTGGGACATGAGGGCTGCAGAGTCTCACTCCTGTTGGCACAGTCCTCTCCCCTCCCCGCTCCCAGGGGAACCAGGCGGCCAAGACTTTCTCCTCTATCACCCCCACCTCCATCCTGGCCGTGACTCAGGAGAAGCTGATGCGCTGCCCAGGCTGGATACCTAGGTGTGGGGGGCAGAGAGCGAGAGGTTGGGGTGCCCCACTGCCCCCATCCAGCATCCCCCCCTCCCTGGCAGCCCAGCAAGAGGAGGTCTTTTGGGGAGGAGATGCTGCTCCATGCGAGATGGTCATGGTCTGGGTCCAGGTTTGAAAGGGAGTGAAGAGAAGGTGCCAGGAACACGTGGCCGGGAAAGCACTCTCCTCCCTTGTGCAAGGCTGTCCTTGGGCCAAGTCCTGCGAGCGGCCAGTTCCCAAATCCTCCGGGGCAGGGTGGGGTTGCAGAACAAGAGACAACTGCAGCTTGTTTGAAAACTCCTGGAACTCCGTCTTTTTGGCTCAGGAATTTCAGGCCTTAAAAGTAGCCATGGAAGAGAACCTCTCCCCGGCTCTGAGCTTCCAGAACGAGCTGAACTTCACCAAATGCACCCAAGCCGTGGGCGCCGTGAAGGATGTGCTGTCTGCTGCCTGCAAAAACCAGTGGGACCACTTGCAGGGGAAAGGAATTGATGGGCTGAGTTTCCAGGAGATGGAGGAAGGTTTGTGTTCACTCAGCCCCTCTGCCCAGAGGTCACCCTCCATCCTCCCCGCGTAGGTGGGACCTGCCTGCAGGTTCGATGGCTCCTGCAAGCGCTGGCCCCTCTCCCACCAGCCCTGGAAGCTGCCCGGCACAGTTGCACTGCACGTTGCACAATCCCTGTCTGGGCTTACGCCTCGTCCTTGAGGTTTTATGAATTTTTCCACGGAGACCGGAGACTGGAGAGGCAACAAACAGCCTGGGAGTTAGGCAGGGCCCTGTGGGAGGGGGCAAGTGGCCAAAGTGGCCTCCCGTGAAAGGGGACTCTTTCTTCCCAGGATAGACGATCCTCTTCATGGGGCAGGCTGTGGTCTCCCAAACCTGCCAGGGTTAGAAAGCCACCGCGGCAGCTTTCTCCCGTGCTCTCTTGTTTAGCCTGAGCTCTCTCGTTTTCTTGGATGCCCGTGGGGATTGCAGCCGGTTTCTTGCCCCCCCTGCCCATCTCTCTGGGGTGGCAAAGGTGGCACCTTTCCCATATCCAAGCCGGCAGGGATGTGCAGGGGGAGCTGGGGATTCTGGCTGGGGCTCGGGGGCGGCAGCAGCTGGGTACCACCAGGGTGTCGGGTGGGGGGCGATGCTCCAGTAACACCCTTATTTGTGGCATCGGTTTCTTTGCTGATGGCAAACCCTTCTGTCCCTGCCTCTGCAGCGTTGGCCGAGTCACGATTTCCAGAGAAGTCAAACAATCCTGCCTGCCTGGAGAGCCGTGATTACTTCCTGAAATGTAAGCGAGGGACTTTTGCTTTGACAGTTGTTGCTAAGGTCCATCTTCCCTTTCCTCTCTCCCGGCCGGCCGGCTCCTTCCCGCATGCCCGGCCAGCGCAGGTTCCGAGCCAACGGCTGGCAGGAGCGCTGCCGCCACCAAAGGAAATATTGCTCAGCTAACAAGGAAGCCTCCTTGCTTTCCTGACAATAGTCATAATCTGTTTAGGTGATTTTTTTTTTTCCCTTGTCTGTGGTTCTGCCGGACCAGCTGCCAGGGGGGCTGCAGGGGTACCGTGTAATTTCTGCTGCCTTCCAGCCCTTGACGAATTGGATCCTCCGTTAAATTAGATCAGAGTTTCTGCATCTGCCTTGTTTGCTGCCGAGCAGTGGTCTGATAAGGGTCAGCTTCAGCGGCAGCGAGCAGAGGGATAACTCAGTGGCTGAGCAGAGGCAGTGGGGCAGAAGTGGCTGAAGCTGGAGGGTGCAGGGCTGGGCTTGGGCTCCAACACCCCGTGTCCCCCCCCACAGCAGGGGACAGCCTTATAGGGGATGTGGAGTCACCTACTGAGACGTCCATAGGGGACAAGACCTGCCTCGGCGGCACCAGTGCACCCCGCTGGGAGCCGGGCAGCAAAGCCTGGGCTCAGGTGGGGCGTCCTGTGCCGCTGCTACAGGGTTCAGACACCACGGGTTCAGACCTGCAATGCAATTGGCAGCAAGACGTGTCCAGGGCTGTTCCCGCTGGACATCGCCTCTGTTCAGGATCCAGCAGCGGTTCTCACATGGCTCCGCACGCTAGGGGCTGCCTCTGCTCCTGTGGGAGCCATAGGGCAGCAAGAGCCGACTGCAAGGAGCAGTTGGTTTGTAGCTGTGATGTGCCTGGCTGTCCTCCTGTCATCTTGGGGTCCCTCCCTGCTGTGTTTGTGGTTGCCTGAAACTCGCTTTTACATGGGATGTTCCTACTACCACTCTACCTACATTCTCCAATGTCTGCTATAATGGTTGAGCTCATCAGGCAGCCCCTCTGCTCCCTCCTCTGCCCGGTTACCTGTATTCATCCTGCTTATGGGAGTATCAACTCTTCCAGCCTCTTATCCGCATCAGCTGAAATTGGCCATGGGATTTAAAAGCAAGGGGACAGAGCGATGGTGGAAGTCAGAAAGGATCGTGCTAATGGCCAAAGGCTGGAGCAGGGGATCAGAGCGGGGAGGGCTGGGGGGATTTCCTCCTGTTTCCTTCCTCATCCTCACGTCTCCTTCTTGCCCCACACAGTTGCCTTCATCATTGACCTGGACAGTGACACGGCCGACAAGTTCATCCAGCTGTTTGGCACCAAAGGGGCCAAGCGGGTGCTGTGCCCCATCCCCTACCCGGAGAGCCCGACCCGGTTCATCAACTGTGAGCAGGTGCTGGGTGTGAACCTCATGAACCGGGGCAACTACTACTGGGAGGTGGAGCTCATCGACGGCTGGGTCAGCATCGGCGTCATTGCTGAGGACTTCGACCCCCGGGAGGCCTACAACCGCGGCCGCCTGGGGCGGAATGAGAAGTCCTGCTGCCTGCAGTGGAATGGACAGAACTATGTGGCCTGGTTTGGTGGCTTTGAGTCTGTCATCCAGCAGCCGTTTTTCCACACGATTGGGGTCTTCCTGGAGTATTCAGAGAAGGCCCTGACCTTCTATGGAGTCAAGGACTCAAAGATGACCTGTCTGCAGCAGCTCAAGGTCTCCCATTTTGCCAAGGGTCAGTTTGACCCGTTCCAGAACAAGATCAACCACCAGTTCGCCTCCCTTTTCTCGTGCAAGCTGAAACCAGCGTTCTTCCTGGAGAGCGTCGATGCCCACCTGCAGATCGGGCCATTGAAGAAAGACTGCGTTTCGGTGCTAAAGCGTAGGTAACTGCCCGGAGAGCGGGAGCACGGGAAGACCCAGAAACGTCTCTCCTGCAGTGTATTGCCGCCATCACGGCTTCTCTTTGGTACCGTTGTATTTCTCTGTGGCAGTCCTCCCTCCTCGCTCTGTGCTTTTTGTGACCCAGGGGCGATGAAGCCGTCTGGCGGGCAGAGCCGTGGGCTGGGAGCCAGGAGGGAGCTGGATCCGAGTGCCGGCTCTGCCGCTGCTGAGCAAACTTGGGTGAGTCTCTGTGCTGCTGCCTGCCCCCCAGTTTCCCTTTCTGGACATCAGGGACCACGATACAGCCTTTCTTGGTAAAGCACATTGCTCAGGAGAAGTGCCGTGTAGATTTGAAGCTGTATCTTGGCCAGCTGCCGGGCTTGCCCGGTCCCTCTCCTTAATATCTGCTCGTGCTGCCCTGGTGACTTGCATAGATGTTCCGCTTTGTGTCTTATCTTGGTCTCTGTGTCGCTGCTGCTGCTTTTTTAAGTGCTGGCTCATCGACACCTTCCGCATTCTCCTTTTGAAGTGCCTTTGAAGTAGCAAGCCCAGCACGGACCGGGCGAACCCCCAAAGCAGGTGTGGTCACTTCCGCGGTGCACACATCACTGCCGTGCCTTGGTGCGGCTGAGCAGGGTGCTCCAGGGTGGGTGGGATGCAGAGGAGCCTGGCTGGGCACAGAGGCGATGCTGCCGTGACGCAGTACCTCTCCCTGCAGGGCTGACCACCCATTAGGGCTGCAAATGTGAAATGAGGATCTTTGCCCTCCCTCGCGCTGCGGCCGGCGGGTATTTTGAACACTGATCTGGGGCCAGGCTCATTTGGGAAAAGCCACGGTCCCACCTGTGTTGGAGCCCCGTGGCCGCAGCCAAAAATCCCAGCTGGGAAAGGGGAGAAGCCTCCCGCCGAGAAGCAGCAGCACCGTTCCTGCCTTGAGATGGCGAAGCAAGCAGCACAAAACAATTTTGAGGATGTGCTTTTAGTAAACATGTTCCTCAGGAATTGCTTACAGAAGCTTTACAGCCAAATTCCCGCCTGCATTTTTGATGACCTTACTATTTGGGGGATTTTAATACTGTTAAACTCCCAACTCTTAAAGTACCCTGGGCACACTTGAGCTGTAAATGTACCCCTTAGCTTACAGAGTTTTTTAAGTGACAAAGAGGTGCTGTGAATGTGTCCCAGGGGTAAATGGTGTGTTCAGGCATAGCTGTGAGCACATTGATAGAAGGTACAGCATCAGTCAGTTATTAAATGGCCCTTTAGACTCTGGCAATAAGTGACAATTAACAAAAACTACTCTCAAGCAAGTGTCCCCTCCAGGAAAGGTGGAAACTTGAGGCTGAGAGACAAAAATGCCAGTTCACGTGTCCTAAGGGAGCTTTTCCAGAAGAAAAACACAGAAATACCGCCTGTAAGGGCGGCACAGTGCGGTCCCTGTCTCAGCGCAGCGTGCCTTTCCACGAGTTTATTTTTTCTGGGATTAGTTTACTACCTACCTCCCAAAGCTTGCTTTACAGAATTGTAATGCTGTGTAATATATACCTAGAGAGAAAATATATTGGGTCAGGTTCTTCGCTGGCGTGAGTGAGTCAGTGATGACGCATCAACCGTCAACAGGGATGGAAAATGGCCCATTTAGCTAAATATATGAAATATACGTATATAGTCCCCAAAGGATAAGCTGGAAATCATAGTGGTATATTCAAGGGGAACCAAGGGAAAAAAGTGAATGTGAATAAAAAGGGCAGCCACAAAGCCGAGAGGTTTAAAGTTGAAGCCACATTTACATAAACACTGAGGCTTAAAGAGCTCCTTTACTGTAACTCGTTTGCCAGCACTGCCAATTCCTGCTGGCGCGGGAAGAGGTGCTGGTCCCCAGCAAACAGCCGCAGCTTTGGGCTCTCGTTGGAGGGGCTGATGGGTCCGAATGCAGCCGCCCCCTCCCTGAGGCAGGGCGGGTGAGTGGGTCTGGGGCGAGGGACCACTGGGATGTGTCTGCAAATCCCTCCTCTTCCTCCTCCTCCGCCTGCGGTGACTCCTAAAATGCTGCAGGCGGTGGCAAAAGGGGAGGTAGGGCTTCCAGAGTGAGATCTTCAGTTGAAATCTTGGCCTTTTCCAGCTAGCGGGAATGCTGCCCGGACTTCTGTCCGGATGGGAATTCACTCCCCATGTCCTGAGCTCCTACCTCAAAACCGCTTTGTTTGGCTCGCGCCAGTCGCTCTCCTACAAAACTCAGCCTTTGCACGAGATGTCAGCGGTGAAATAGCGCAGGCATCACTGCTGTTTTGCTAACGCCAGAGAGGACTTGGTATCAGAAATGCCTTACCAGATGAGAAAGGCAGAGACACACAACAGCCCGTGCGTGGTCATGTCCCGAGAGGAAGAAGAAGGTAACCTTGATCTCTGCTGCACGCCTGCAGGAAGAGATCTCACATGCAGGCTCCCATCTCGGCTCTGTCTGGGCCCTAAATGTCATTTATTCAGGCAAAACTCCCAACGTTCGCAGCGAGGAGTTTTGCCAGAGTAAATACGGTGGATCTGGGCCTTTGCCCCATTTCATTTTGCCATAAGTGGATTGATTGCTCCGTGGGGAAACCCATGCTTGAGCCACGCATCCCTCCCTTCTCCGTGTTGCTCAATGCACAGACGCAAGTCTTTGAACTCCTTCAGGGTTTGGGATGGTTCGGCGGGATCCTACGTCTTTCCCTTTCCATCCTGTAACCACACGGGAGCAGCTCAGGAGGACACATCCGGTGTTCGGGCTTTGCTTCTGGTTGTGCCGCTGCTCTTGCTTAATTCCCCTCTGCCCTGAGACCTGGGATGCTGATGCGCAGCTTTATGGAGGGTTTTGAGGGATGCGATGTAGATGCGATGCAGTTGGGAAGTGCCACCCAACCCTCTCCTTCCTGCTGCTTGCTTTTATCCTGCTTGGAAGCTCTATAAATCCTCATGGTTTAGGGCATAAAGCAAACTCTGACTCATTTAAGACGGGAGCAATCCCCCTGGGGTGTTGGACCAGACTTTGCTCTGTGTTGCCAATAATTTGGGGTGTAAACTGGAAGGATTAGGAAATGTGCACTACACCAGCTCTGGATTGCTGGTTTTTTTGCTGCAAACGAAGGGCTAAATGCGGTGTGTGGTGAGTTTAGATGGATAGATAGCACTTGGCAATTTAAACAGCCTTTCTGTGTTCCCTTGAGTTATTTCTGCTGTCACAGTGTTCCTCTTTTTAATTAGGATTTTTAAAACACAGTTACTGTAGAGTATTTTACAGTGTGAGAAAAAACTGTAACAGAATAATATAATGATGTTAGAGACTATGATTTGCCATTAAATATTATAAGACATCGCTCTGGGTTGTCTTTCCTTTAAATACCAAACCACTATAGTTGTCCCATTATCTCGTGTTTATTTTTCTGTGTCCTGTACATCTGGCATAAAATAACACAGATTTTATTTTCCAAGTGTGTCCAAGGGAATTGTGCCAAATACACATTTTTATTGCTGGACTGCAAAAGGAGCGGAAGAATCCTAAAATCCAATAACAATATTGTCAGTCCTGGGCAATTCAAAACAATGAATTGTCTCAGTTCTCTCTTCTACCTCGGTCCTCGGCTTAGAAATAACAAAGATGAACAGATTAGGCGCTTTTTCCTTAGTGTTTTCAGCTTTTAGAGTATAAATTTCCAAGGTTTTCTATGTGACGAGGAGGTCTAGAGCTTCCCACGCATGCTGGCACTCACACGGGCACCTTTTTTAAATGAAGGCTGAGTTTCTTAATATCGGCTGGAGCTAGGTGAAAAACATTCTTGGGCGAGTCTTAGTTCGTGCGAGGTGGCAATGCTTCAGCTGGGCGCTTTGGTGGAAGCCGAGTGGATGTCTGCTGCTGACTTTAATAGGAGAGGAATCAGGACTGTTTGTTATAACCATTTCTTAAAAGGGAAACTTACAGCTTATTGAAAAAGCGGATATGAAAAGCACAAACTCGCTCTTTTCTTGCCAAGAACCGTACAGATTATGTCACTGCATTTATTTAAATCTGGTTTCCATTATGTAGTTTTTCTGCTTTTCCCCCCGCGCCCCATCTGGTTCTCTGACACTCGGACAGGGCTGGGCTGCAAACCCTGCAGGACAAAGCTCAAAGCCATATAAAAAGATATGTTAGGGTAAAAAAAATATAGTTTAGGGTAATATATGCTCTTAACATATATTTGTATATTATTGATATACAGTTGTCAGTTATTGATATGAGGAGCCCTTCAAAACAGTTTGTTAGTTTTGCAGGGCTTCTATTTTTAATGAAATTATGCAGTCGTCGATTTTTTGAAGAGTTCCTCCTGCTTGCGCACCTGGATGTAGGAGATTATACCCTTACGGCAGCTCTGCAAACGCCATGGGTATTTTCCTATTCCCAGATTCCCTCCCTCCCTCCAGACAGACAGACAGACAGGGTCCTGACTTGTTTATAGGGCGACCGGTTAGTCCTTCCAGTTTAACACTCCAATATAAAGGGGTAATTTTAGGATGTGATTGATTCTAGCATGGAGGGCAGCCACTATCGGGCTCAAAAATCTGTTTGCAAGTGTGTGAAACGCGAAACGTGCATCGAATGTGAAATAAAAAATTGTTGGAAACGGAGCAAGCATCTTCGCTGTTTAAGGGGCTAAGCCTCATTTTATGTGCAGCACCATCACATACGTGGGATGATTTTTATTCTGCTCTACCAAACATCTGAATTCAGCCCATACCACCGACTGAAAGTCCAATTTTGCCTCCATTTCACTCAATTCTGGGCTTTTCCCTGGGAGATCCTGCCCAACAGCGTTAAAATCACTTGTGGTTTCATGGGATGTGCAAACAGCCCCTTCTTGCATGCAAAACTGGACAGCCTCCTAGGGAAAATGTTTTATCTGCTAGTTAGCCGGCCAGAAAATGTCTTCAGGATAAAAAATGAGGTGCAAACCGCAGCAAAATACAGCATTTTAAAACAAAACGTCGATGTGAACGCCGCCGGGGTGCTCTGCGAACTCCCACCCGCGAAGCGCCGCTATGCCGGAGCGCCCTTGAGAGCAGGAGAGCCAGAAAAACTGCTGCCAAGTTCAGGCGGGCTCTAAATAACTTAAATCATTTTATTATATATGGTCAGCGGGACACGTAATGGGATGATTAATGGGTTTATAAACACGTTAGAGAGCTCTCCCAAAAAGGAGACTGGCTCTTTGGATTACCCTACTCTTATCTATCAGAAAACTGAGGAAGCTTGATAAAACCTAAGCTGGCTTGAGCTCAGTAAATTAATATTGAGTATCAATCGTGGCGGGAGCAGGGCCCGGAGGCTGCAGGTCTTGTCAGGGATGGTCAGGCCGGGGATAGCAGCTCCCAACAGCCGGTGGGCCTGCTGCCCCTGGGCTTTGGGGGGGCGATGGAGGTGGTGAGCGAGGGTTGGGGACCCGGTTTGGGGCAGAGCGGGGCTGGAAGCACCCCTCACACCGGGCAGTCCCCGGACAGACCGCCGGCCGCCACGGCACCCCCCGCTTCCCCCTGAGGAGGGGAGGGGTGTGTCATGGCGGCCGCCCG
>WAAD01018421.1:424849-504858 GCA_013389945.1 Fregata magnificens | reverse complement strand
GCCCGCCCCCCTGCTGGCTCTTACTGCTGTCCCCAGCCTCTGCCCCGAGTGCTCAGGGAGGGCTGGCAGAGCTCAGCCCCCAGCCAGGTGATTCTGGCCTGGACCCAAGCCTCGTCCTCTCGCCACCCGGTGCTCCTGGAGAGCTGGGATGCTGCACCTGCAGTGTGCCTCTGTTCAAGAGCTGCCCGCCTGGGAAGTGCTAGGCCGTCTGCCTGGTTTGGTTTGCTGGGTTCCTTGTGCACACACCCCCTGCGTGTGTTTGGGAAGCAGCAGCAGTGTTGGAAAAAGGTGCTGGGATATAACCATGGAAACAGAAAGGCTCCACAGAGCTGCCTCTGTCTGCATGGTGATGGGCTGTCCTCACCCTCTGTGTCTGCCAGCGTGCTTCGGTTCTGACGTGGCAGTCACCTGCTTCTGGGACAAAGGAGTAGTTCATTCCTCAGGGCTTCTTTCCATGAGACCGGTTAAACATTGGCATAGGAATTCTGCGCCTGACTTCCATTTGGGATGTGACCCTTCTTAGAAGAACTGAGTAAGATCAAGTCTGGGGCTTAAATTCGCATTCGCTGAAACAAACAACTGCGGCAGCTTAACGTGTTACTGTTTCCAGTTGTCAGCCTGCCTTGGATCAGGGGTTACCTCTCATGCTGCAGCCCAGGCTGCTTGTGGCAGTTGATTCCGCCCCTGTGCCCTCTGGAGCTTTTGCTGGAGGGACAGGTACTTGCTGGCAGAAGGGAAAGGCGAATGACTGAGGGTGGTGACACGTAAGCTGCCAAAGATAAAGGTGGTGGAGGTTTCTTCAGCTTTAGGGATTAGAGTCCCTAATGTGGATGCTGTTATGTTAATACAAGTTACCCGCTGCATCTGTGCAAGGGTGTTGCACTGGTTTTAATCAGGTCAGTTTCTAATTGAGAATTAAGGAGTCAGTGCAGACAACATGGGTTAATGAAGTCTGGTGGCAGGAAAGGAGAGTTTCTCTTGTCACATTTTTGTGACAGAGATGCTTAAGCTGTGGTTAGACCTTCAACAGCTGGGTTGCATAAGCCAGCCTGAGCAGTTCCTGCTTCAGCAGTCCTTCCTCTGTTGTGTTACTTGTGGTGAACCAAATTAGGGAACTGATCCAGCAGAAATGCAACACAACTTAAAAAAAAAAAAAAAAATTTATCTATATCTATGTCTTGAGATCTTGATCAGTTCAGTTGACTAGATTCACTGCCTGGCTATGCAGACAGCGGTAGCTGTGCCAGCACACTGAGGAGGGAACGCAAGGCTGAGAACAAGCAACCAGTACTACTTAAGTTGCTACTGCCAACAAAAAAAAAACACAAGCCAGACTGATTCTGTCTGCCGAGCACTGGCCTGAGGTTAAAGGCAGTTTTGGTAGGTCAGTAAACTTATATGCGTGTTGCACTTCTACCTTGAGCTATAACACTGTAACACTGCGTCTCTTCTCTCATCTTGTTTGCAGCGTTTTGATGACCTACGATCACATAGAAATTACCTTCAGTGATATTGAACCTATGCCAGATGCCTTCAAAGGGACCAAGAAAGGGAGCGTTTTCTTGACTCCCTACCGAGTAAGTAGTAAAAGGCTTTATCTTGTGTAAGGAGATAAGGGCTCTTTGCGACTGTATTTAAATGTCCTCAATGCATGAAAGTCAGGATAATCTACTGCCCCTCGAAGTATGGCTCATCCCCTCCCTCTGGGAAGCGTTATGAATTCATTGCGTATCCTATCTATTTGTCAAAAGATAATAAATCTGATTAGTTCTTATACAGGCAGCTGTTTAGTCTATCAGGCATCTTCAAGATTGGAAATTAGCAATGGTCTGGAAATGCTGAATGTGACAGCACAGCTACTAAATCATAGCTGTGTGGAGCAGTGAGTTCTCTGGAAGCTGGGAGGAGTATTATCTGAGCAAGGGCAGTCTTCCTGGAAGGCTTTATTGCCTTGAGGCTTCAGTTTACCCTTGTGGCTGTTCTGTGTAGGTTTTGGCTTGCAGAACTGACAAGGAGCTTCAGATGTGGGAGGGAGTTTCAGTCCGTCGAAGAGTCTCTTCAGATGATAAATCGGGGCTCTGTTTCCTGTTTGTTTTAGATACCCTTTGTAACGTTATTTTCTTTTCAGGTTATCTTTGTATCGAAGGGAAAGGATGCTATGCAGTCTTTCATGATGCCCTTTTACTTGTTGAAAGATTGCGAGATTAAGCAGCCTGTCTTTGGAGCAAATTACATCAAGGGTACAGTGAAAGCAGAGGCAGGAGGTATGTACAGTACAGATGTATGTTCTGTCTTAGTTCAACTACACAGTTCATAGCAAAGTAAGTATCCAGTGTAACTGAAACTGGATACTGACCAAATGGATTTTTACAGTACTGCTAAAATGTGTTTGTTTCTTTGAAACTAGCAGCTAAAAATATTCCCCTTATCTGCTCCCTGTACAGTTACAATGAACAGATCTGTTCTGCAACCGATCTCATTCCTGCCGTCTGTGCAAAATACTAAGTTTAGTCACCCAAGTGATCTCACTGAGTAAACATCAGAGCGGAGTCAGCAAGAGTGAGGATGTCATTTTGCTTTGGTCAGCTGGGGTTACCTGTTAATTCTGCATCGAGGTCCTCCTGTGCCAAAGACTCGTGATCCTTTCTGGATCTGTTTGGGTTTTCAGGTGCAGATCTCCAGAGCGCTGCTTTCCATCATCAGTTTCTTGTGCAATTCAAGGAGAGGCATGCTATTGCTCTAGTGCATCTTAGCAGTAAAAATGACACTTGGAAGAGAATGAACTGTCTTGAAATTAGGGAATCTTCAAGGGGCGCTTTCATATTACGTTCAATGAGCAGGTTGTGGTAGACATTTTCAAGAATAATTTTTTTTAATCACTCTTTTATGCTTCCCCTTTTTACCAAAGGCACACAGTTCAGTAAACTCTTTCATCCCAATCTTGATGTAGTCTATAAGTTGTGGCACTGAAATCACAGTGCAGTGCTTAGGAGACTTCAGTCTATAATCCTGAAATCAGCATTGTCGCTTCTGTATGGGAGCAAAGTGGGACTATCCAGCGTGAGAGGAAGCTCGAGCGGTAACGAAAAACTCTGTAAACTGTGTGAAAGGCAAACGGCTTTAGCTAAATCTTTGTGAGTTTTCCCTAGAGGCTGTCTCCTTTAATGAGGATGTTGCTTTAACAGCCGTGGGAGTCTGGTTTAGCTCAAAAGGCTCTTTAATCTACATGTCCCTGTTTCAGCACTGACACAGCTTCTGCTTTGATGTATTGTTGGGACTCTGGGCTGTGCATGTTTTTCTTTTTTAGTCTGTAATACGAGATGTCACTATTTTTTATTATTATTATCCTGACTTGAAATATCTTCCATGGACTCTAATGGATTTATGTGGACCATGTTTTTCATTAAGCTCTTTGCTTCATTGGGCACTCAAACTCCCAAACTAATTTATAGCTGACAGTTAGGTGTAGTTGCAAAGGCTTTTTAGCAAACGAGATTAACAAAATCCCTGTCTTCTGCACTAATCTTATGCAAAGCTAGAGCAAATCCAGTGCTTCTGATAGCTTCGTCTGTTGGCAGCTGGTGTGGTAACAGGCACAGCTTTAGTAAACTTCTAAGGTCTCCCTCATTGATGTTTTTTCTTCAGGTGTCTCTTGACCTGAAAATGCCCCAATGTGAATTTTTCTGATAATAGGGTAATTCTGCCACTTCATCTGCATTTTTTTTCTTGGATTTTTGGGATAAGCTGTTCAAAGAATTATATACAGGGCATCTGTAGATAAAGCATGGAAGCTAAATAGCATCGAAATGGCTTCTCCATGCTTCTGAATTCTGTCTTTCCTCCCTGCAGGCGGCTGGGAAGGATCCGCCACGTTCAAGATGACCTTTTCAGCTGGGGGTGCTATCGAGTTTGGGCAGCGCATGCTGCAGGTGGCATCGCAAGGTATGGGAGCCTGGCAGTGTAATCCAGACAGTTCTGTGGTTTCAGGAGGCCTTGCCTTTGTCTCGCAGCAAGGGCAGTTTTAGGTTGCAACAGGTTGGATTCAAATCCATGCGAGTTTCAAGCTGTATTTGGAACTTGCTTGCTTTAAAAAATACTTTTTTCACATCCAGTGAATGGCAGATTTACTGGGATGGAGCTTGTTTATTTTTCAGATAAGGATTCTTTAAGTTTGTTGGAGGTCTTCGCCTGCATTTGCTGCAGGCTTGATGTTTTGATGAGGTCAACTTTATCTTTACTTTTCCAGTCTCCAGAGGTGAAATACCCAATGGAGCTTATGGCTATTCCTATATGCCAAATGGATCCTATGCTTTCGCACCAGCTGCAGCTAACGGGGGCTATCCGTACGCACCGCCTCCTCCTGGTGAGTCTGGGAATTGAGGATGGGGATTATTCTAGTTAGCAAGAGTTAAAATAGGTAAAAAGGGGAAGAAACACAAATTTTACATGGTCTTTTAGATTGGATCTGATGCCTTGTGCAGCTTTTGTTTCTAAGCTTAATTGTATTTGCCTTTGGCTTGTTTTGGCTGTATGCTGTGACCCACCCAAAGGAGTTAAGTCTTTTGCTGTGCTATTTCCTTTCCTGACAGAGTTTTATCCCGGCCCCCCTGTGGTGGATGGAGACATGGGTTACATGCAGCTTCCACCCCCGCCGTACCCGGGACCCATGGAACCCCCTGTCAGTGGTCCAGACCTGCCCGCCACTCCCGCAGGTAAGAAGCATGTTCAGGTGAATTAGCTCACAGTGGTTTTGTTACCCACGAAACGGACATTGTTTCTTGTCTGTTATCTCTTGGGGAACTTACAGTCAACTTAGAAGCTCCATTTAGAAGTTAAAATTGTTTCGGAGAGGGATTAGGGAGCTCCCCTAATCTCCAGCCTTGTATATCCAACTCAGTCTGGAGGCCAGCCTGATACTCCTCAGGGTGGATACCATTAGTGGGTATTTTGCAGCTGGATTTATTCTTGTTGTGGCAGAAAAAATACAGTTTGTGATTCTCCTATTGTGGTAATCTTGCTCTGTTAGATGAATAAAAAGAAACTGATGGTGAAACATGTTTCTAGTCTGTTTTAGTTAGCAAATGTGGCTTTGCTGATAGCTGCTTCCCCTTCCCCCATTTCACTCTAATCTGGTTACTGTTGCTTAAACAATATGGAGCAGAGGAATAGGTAATGGAAAGGAGTCGGGGAGAAGTCAGTCTCGTTTTCACTCATTTGGGATTTTTCAAAATTATTTTGAACATGATCTTAAAAGGTCTGCGTAGGGGGGGAACCCAAATAAACAAAAAGCGCTTTCGTGGCTGGACACAACCATAGGTCTCTCACAGATAAATTCTTATGCAGACAAATATCCTTAACTTCTTTCTGTTGTTTGAATAAACAACCAGTCATCTTTGAACTACTGTTTGGAAAGTGGCAATGATCCAGATGGTTGTACAAGATTTTTGTATTCTGCAGAAAAAGAGGATCTGGATTATCTTCATAAATTACCATCTTTAAACTATGAATCCCCTGAGCTGCTATAAACTTGTGCTGATTTTTGTTTCGTCTTCTGTTACCACTCCCAAGAAGGATGGTTTGTTGACTGCCTTTTTAAGGGGTATTGTCTGTATTTAGGCAAAACAGCCGTTAGCATTTATTTGTTGGCTAACAGGCAAGTCCCAAGTGACATTTCCAAGCTAAGTCTTGGGACTGCTTCACTTCTGACTTGCCAATCCTGTGGCAACTGAATCTTTAGTACTTGGAAGAGGTAATGCTCAATTGTCGTGCTTGTTGTAGCTATTTTGCAACTCAAGCGTTGGTCAAATAGTGCTCTGTTAGTAACGCTTGCAGCCAAGAATATGTGGAGTTTTTGTTTGATTGTAAAAGTTCTCTGTGTGTCACCAAATCTGTAACTTCTCTTTCTGTGAAAGCTGAAGCGAAGGCTGCCGAAGCCGCTGCCAGTGCTTACTACAGCCCAGGCAACCCACATAACGTCTACATGCCCACGGTAAGCTCCTGTCTCATTCTGGTATTGCAATGTGAGCCCAAGTGTGTATTGAGCAGTTGGTTTTTGTCAGTGACACGGCAAAGTTTGTCTGAATTGGTTTTGGGTTTTTGTCGTTGTTGGTTGGTTTTTTTTTTTTTCCTTAGCCACGAATTGATATTCTTTTATTGTCTTTATTTCAGGACCAGCCACCCCCTCCTCCATACTTCCCACCAGAGGACAAGAAAAACCAATAAGCTAACAGAGAACTTCACCACAACTCATTGCTTTCTTACTTCCCATTTTGGCAGAATCTTGGGGCATGATCCATAGCACTGAGGAGTAGAGCCTTCCTCCAAGGCACATAGCTTTCATGGACTCTAGTGGTAGATATGTGCAGAGCCAGGGGAGGGATTTCAGCAGCCTGGGTTACCTCATAGAGCTTTGAGGGTTTGCTGTCCTACTGCAGTATTCCCTTCTCCCTGTGCGCGGCATCACTAGAACTGGAGGTTCTCTTCATCTGTGATTGTTTCCCTTACGTCTTTCTTTTGATACTTAAATTATACTCTTTAGAGTAAGGAACTGCTCCAAACTGATAATTAACATGCTCATAACATGGATGCAAGGCTCTTGGGAGGGTCTTGAATTTACCTTAGTGTGCAGCCCAGAGCATCTCTGGACACAGGGGTGTCTCTGGGTATTCCTCTCAACCCAGAGTATCACATCCAACTTTTCCCTCTCCTACTGAGAAAGGGCTTCAAAGGGAACCTTTGGGATCTCGAAGGAAATAGATCTCTCTTACCTTTTTCAAATATCTATTAAACTTTCTTGGTTTTTTTTCAGCTAAGTCATTCCTGACAATCGTAGCAAATAATCTGCTAGCCCTCCAGATTTCCCTGCTGTGCACTGTGTATGGTGATGCTGACAAGCTTCCCTTCTTAGGAAAACATCCTACCCTTTACAGGGCTGATTAGTAGCATCTAACTAGTTACAGATCATATGGGAACACTAACTTTCTGTTGTCTCATTTTTCCAGTTAGATATGTGGGCTTGAGATCACTAAGTCCTGCAAACGCTCTCTATAGTCTATAATGCACTTTTTAAAATTTTCTCTGCTGTAACACAAGTTACACTTTTTGGCCAGTGAAGCGTCTTACTGCTGTGATTTTACCAGGGAATTAATAGCTAATGGGGAGAAAATAGTTGCTTTACTTCTGCCCTGGAAGCACTTGAGAGAATATGCAAAACGTTGGAGTAAGCTGCTAGGCATAACTGAGCTGCTCATTTGAATGTTGTTTAGTGCTGTTAGCGTTCCTGGATCAGCTGTGAATTTACTTCCCAGTAACTTGAACGTGGGCTCCTTGGTCTGAGGGTTCAAGCGTTTTCCTTCCATAGCATTGATTAATTGATCTCATTAGCAGCGACTCCAGTACGCAGAACCTCTGCAGGACTGGTCGGTAACCTGGTGGTAAAACTTTGCGTTGTACAAAGCTTTGCACAAATCTGACTTCACTGACTTCTGACAGTGTCTGTGACAGAGAAAATCCTTCCCAGCAAGTGTGAAGGAAGATGGTGTGCTAGGACACCGCTGAGACTTGCTGCATGCAGCCTGCTTGGAGAGAGAAAAGGTCCACCTCTTGTTTTCTTTTTGTTTGAGTCTAGCTGATTAATCAAATTGCTACTGTCTGTGCACTGACTTTTTCTAGAATTGCTACTGCAGTGATGTAAAGAAATGGTTATTTTAAAAAAATATTTATTTTGAAAATGTTTGATTAATATATTAATGTGAAATGACTTTTGAATGCAGATTTGTTTTGCCAAGACTGTGAAGTAAAGAGAAATCAGCTCAAAACTTACGGTGTTTGTGCATTTGTGTGTGAGGGGGCAAGCTTGATGGTGAATTAGTAGCTTTGGATGGGGGGAGGGAGAATTAAACAACAGCAAAATCACTTGGATTTTGTTCTTGGCTATTCATTGGTAACATTAGTCGCTCGATTTCTCTTGGCTGACTTCGTGAAATGAAAATAAGATGTTAAAATCTTTTAACGAATGCCCATTTCGCAATTCCTGTTGTAAACCGGTGAGGTGGCCGCTTAACACTTTACCCAGATGTGTTACCCAGATGGTTTTTCCAGACCGGTTGTCCCTGTAAAAGTTGTAACCTGTTGCTAGAGGAAGTAGTTGAGGGACGCAGCATAGTTGTTGCCTCTAAAATCTGTCTCTAATTAGAAGCAATCCATAATTTTATTCTTTAAAAAAAAAAAAAAAAAATTAAGTGTGCTGAGATCCCTGGGTAGCTCTGCTCAGTTAGGTCTGAACTCTCCGAGGTGGTGTGGTCCACCCGGTAGCTCTTCTCCCTGAAGAAATGGGGAGTTCTTACTGCAGCAGCAGGAAGAGCTTGTCCTGGGTGTGTTCCAGCAGCTGTGCGAGAGCTGTTACTCCTTATGTGTGAGCAGAATTAGGTGTGTCGGTATAGTTTGGCAGGGCAGGAGTGGAGGCGTTCCCCGTGGGATCTGGTCCTGTAGTTACTGAGATCGGGTGAGTCGCTCTGGTTTGTGCTGATGTGTGTCAAACAAGTTATTCAGAAGCTGCTCTACAGGTAACATCCAAACCTCGCTTGGCTTCATTCCTCTCCCCAGCTGCCCCTAGCCGCCTTAATTCTCTTGAACTCCTTGATCAAATGGGTGGACATCTTCCAGATTCTCCTCTCCTACATCACTTTTGACTCTCACGTCCTCCCACATGGGTGTTTTACTGCATTTTAAGGCTGGCTGAGCTGCTTGGGTTTGTTTTCTGTAGCAAGAGGTGGGCGGAGAAGGAAAGCATTAAGAGATAAAATGTTACAGCCCAGTAAGAACCTAATAAATCCTGTTTTGTGAATTAAGTTACTTCAGATGGAGGTTTCCTGAATCACATCAGTCCAACTGTAAGATGCTGCAGAAACCGCTCTGTACTCTGTTCTGTTCTAAAATTGCTCCCTCCCAGTTACCCTCTACTCCCAGACAGATAATCCTAGAAAACATAGATTGCCCGAAGTTTCCAGGTCTCTTGCCCAGCACCACCCACTGTGCAGCTCTCATGCCAACAATCAGCACAAACCCATGAGTTTTTTTTAAATCTTTCCGCAACCAAGTGTGCTTGAGAGAAGAAACATTTAGATATCTGCTCTGATGAGAACTTGCCTCCATGGTTCCAGCTGAGCCTCTTCTGCTAGTGCGGACAAGTGGTAAGAGCTGCAGAGAGACCATGAGGTTTGTTGGCTGGAAAAAGGAAAATACGTTGAGGGGATGAGTCAGGCTGGAATAAATGAAATATTCCTCTCCTCAACATGGGGATTAGTGAGCTAAATCAGTGGCTTTTGAGCTGTGAGCTTTTTACAGTGGTTTGTTGGTGAATGGCCCCGTTCTTCCAGGCTAGAGCTTGGCATGGTCTATGGGGAGGTGAGAAGGAGCAAGCCGTAATAAAGAGATTGATCATGGTCTTCTCGGTGCACTTGGAGCATGCTGATGAGAAGCGAAGCACATTTTGGGAATGCTGAAGCTGTGGGGCCAAAAGGCCGGACAAGGCTCATGCAGGTATTAGGTTGAGTGGAGCAGCACTGTTCAGGAGGGTGCAGATTTTGGCCAGATAGATGCCGGTGAGAATCCCTGCCTCGCTCGTTAAAACCTGAAACCCCAGATTTGGCTTAGACACTCAGCACTCGCTGCCATCTCCCTGATGGGAGCTGTGCTCTGCTTTGGAAAGGGCTTAGAGAGGGTGGAAGGGTCAGCTGGTCCTGCTGCCCACGTAGAAGATTTTAAATATTAAAGCAGGGAAGTGCAACTGTAAGTCTGCTTCTGCTCTGGGAGTGGGGTGGGAGTAGGGCAGGAGGAAATGTTGTGCATTAATACGTCTCCAGATCTGGTCCCTGCTTGAATGATTAATCAGCTATGCAGTGGAAAGGCTGTCATGTGAAAGCTAGATCGGTACCATTAAATTTCATTATTTGGATGGTATTATACTACTAAAGAAAAAGAGGGGGTACAGGGAACAGTTAGTGTTGGATCCAGTTAATCTTTTGGCACAGACAGGTTTTCTACCACTGTGTACAGTTCTGTCTCTTTGATGTGACTTAGGGTCTTCATTTGAGAAGTCGCTCGCTGCACCGTGTGCCTGCTTCCCCGCTCTGAATACGCGGCTATTTCCCTCCTTCACCGGACTGTGGTGTAACTAGGTATTTCTAAAGTGCTTTGAGATCTTATGCAAAACACTGTTACTGCAGGAACTGCAGGTACTACTGACAGATTTCCTACTATCAGCCCTGAAATCTTGCTGATATCGCTGGGGGCTGGGGAAGGTCTTTACCCTGGAAGGATGGGGCATGTGTGTGTTTGCCCAGGATTGCCTCCAGCCGAAGGAAGAGACCGAGCCCGGCTCCTCCTCCTCCTCCTCCCCATTCTGCCCAGNAAAAAAAAAAAAAAAAAAAAAAAAAAAATTATTTTGCATTAATTCCTTTATAGCTGGAGGGGATGCGCTGAGCGGCCGTAGGGACCATGGTTAAGCCAGCCTGGCCAGCGCCTGCCTGCTGTGTGTGTCTGTCTGTCTGTCTTCCTTCGGGGACCGCGAGGAGTCCTCACTGCTCTCCGAGCAGTAGATGGTCAATTTGCATCGCTGCTGCATGATGGACACCGTGATTTATGAGCTACGTCTTGCAGCGCTGGCTCCCTTCGCAAGCGCTGCTGGAGGTGGCAGGAGGCGTGGGGTGAAGTTTGGACCCAGCTGTTCCCGGAGCAGCCGGGAGCGGGGCCAGCTCTCACCGGTGAGCGGCTCGCGTTGGCCGATGCAGTGGCATTGCAGGCACCTCCAGCCATAAACAACTGCCAGGTTGGTATTAGAAGATGGGTTTTACTAAGACAGGCTGTGATCAAGAGGTGGTTTTAGGTTTAAAGCTGTACAAGCGAGCCCAAGTGACAAATGTGGGTTTTTTGTGGGTTGGTATGAAATGCCAGGACATGCAGGGCGGAGATCTTCATTTTAGGCAGGGGTTTTCTTTGCAGCCGTACCGGGTATTACTCACTTGTCTGCTCTCCTGCATGAGTCAGCTCAAAGAGCTGCCATCATGAGACTAAACTGGAAACTGGTATTTCAGCACCCTCCTTGCTCAAGGGCCGTCACTGTGCCGCTGAGAGAGGCCACAACGGGATGTGAAGAGACCCACGTAACGGCCAGCAGGAGCAGGGACTCGTACCCGCCAGCGGGGGCTGCTGGATCTCACGCCTCAGGGTGCAAGCAGACTGGGATCCATCTCTGCCGCATCCTCCCAGCCGCCCGCCATTTCCTACGGTCTCTGGATACTGGAGCAAAAGGTATCAGCTTGGACTCCATTTGCAAGCTTGGTTGAGCAAATCCCATCTTACTAAACCTTTCCTTTCCCTTGCTCAAGTTCAGTGTCTCCTCCTCCTCCACGTACTTTGCTCTGTAAGGGCTGGGCTCTGGCTGGGACGCGGTTACTCTCCCTGCAGCACGGATCAGCTGCAATAATATTCCATGTTTTGGCGTGTCTGGGATCCGGGGACAGTGGGGGGGTCAGTCCTGCAGCCTCCTCCCGTCGTCCCAGCGGGGCTCGGTGGGCTCCTCAGGGGCCTTTGACACACGTGTGGGGAGAGGTGGTGGTGAAAAAGCCAGGGAGGGACCATTTTGGTGCTGAAGCTGGTGAATAATTTGGCATGTGTGCTCCAGGATAGGCATGAAGATGCTTAATATGCACCATGGGGCATGCCTGGTACCCGGGTGTCAGCCCCAAGGTCCACCTTCATAGGCATCCACCCTGGTCCCTCCTTGGCTCACGCATGTTCTGTGGGTGCTGCTGCTCTGAACTCAGTGCCTCAAGCTAGCAGATGAAATGACCCTGACATTTGTGTCCCCCCCTTTCGTGTCCCTGCAGCTAGAGCCACCGTGGTGCCAGCCCAGCGGTGAGGGGATCACAGATCCAGTGGATGACACTGAATTCATCTCTCTGGGAGAGGGAGGTAGATGAAATATTTGCTGCATACATGTAGCACATGGCAGCGGTAGAGAAAACATTTTAAAGCTGTCATGGGGCACCCCGAGCCAAATGAATGGCATCCAGGTCAATACATGAAGTTTGTGACCTCCTAAAGGACAAGGCAGGCTGCTGCTGGGGGGGCTGTGCTCTCCCCCTGCCACTGTGCGGGGAGCCAGACGCAGTGCTTGAGCCGGGATGGTGTCCAGGCAGGTCAGCCCTGTGCTCTGGGTCCCGGGGGATGGCAGGGAAGTGGGGCCAGGGTGGGCAGGACACGTCGTGCTTTCCCCTTCGGGACCCAGCCAGCTCCCTGGGCAGCTGGAGCAGCTCTGAGCAGAACTTGGCATTGCAGTGGCATTTTCTCCAGAGGGGCTGGGTCTGGCTGGTAAAGCCCTCCCAGGTGACCGGGGTGCTGACTGCCTCGCGGGCAGCACGGCCGGAGTCATCCTCGCACGCCCCCGCTGTGGAGCCGGCGGGTCTCACGCCCGGGGCTCCCGGGGGAAACGCAGCTTTCACAACCGCCCTGCCCTGCGTGGGTGGCTGGAAGTCCCCTTGGCTCTTCCCAGGAGGACGGGGTTTGCCTTTACGTCCTTCTAAGATGTCCCAAAAGGGGTGGGGGGTGCTGTGTGTCCCCCCATCCTTCCCAGGTACCGCTGCTTTCTGCTAGGTGCACTCAAAGCACTTGGGAGAGCCTGGGGAAGAAAAGACATGGGGTTAGGGCAGAAATAACTGGAAGGCTCTGTAGTAGACAAGGAGGGGAAATGACTGACATCCCTCCCGGGTATGAAATCGCTGGTCCCAGAGCACACAGCACCTGCAGGTCCCCGGGGGGACACCCCGGCCGGGCAGCCCTGAGGAGAGGGAGCAGGACCGTCCCTGGTCTCATTTTGAAACCACCTTCCTCTCCTTCACGCTGGGCTTTTACTGCACGCCTTGCCAAACTCCGGCAGGCACAGCCTGGTTTTGCAGAGTCACTGGAGCCCGTGTTTAAAAGGAGAAGTGAGGGAGGGACATGTTGAAATCAGTTTTTTGACTATTTGCCCATTTGCAGCCGAGAGATTGAGATAGGGGTGAGGGCAGGCTGCAGCTCCAGGATTATCAAGCCAAGAGGTAGGGAGATAGATAAACTTCTCTTAATGCTTGCGGAGGGTCCTTTCATACCAGGTTTTCCTTTAAGATACCCTTTAAAGAGGGCGATGATGCTCGTTCTTTGGAGATCTGTTCTCTCAGCAGCACCTACAACCCTGTGCACGAGTGAACTGCGGACTTTATTTATAGCGGGGGCAGCCTGTAACCCCACGGGAGCATAGCCCTGTAGCCTGTAAGGAAAAGGGTTTTCCTTTCAGATGAGTTGTTCTTAAAAGGAATGGAGGGGTTCACTCTATATTGTGTTTGTTCTATATTGTGTTCGCTGTATACTGTGCATATGTACGGTACGTGCCCCTGGGGAGTTATTTTGGGGGGCAGATTGACGTTGTGGGGAAGGAGGTCTGTTTTGGGGAATGCTGACCCACTGCCTTTGGAAAACAAAGTCCTTGTACAGCGCTTCTGACCTGGAATGTCTGGGATGTTTTGCAAGCGCCTGGCTAGTTGTCCTGCAGGTTTGGGGCATGGAGTTTATTGGGACTGTGTCTGCTAACCAGAAATCTGTGCTACTTCTGGAGCTGCTTTTATAGGGCTTTCCTTATTGTTTCCTGCACAAGGAGTAATTTGAGGTGCAAATACGATGAGATATGTGAGCTCAGTGATTTTTGTCATCCGTATTTTGTGGAGCAGGTGGCTGCTGGTAAAACCCAGGGGTAAAAAAGGATATTTGCTGCTATTGAAACAGGATCGAAAAACAATTCTCCCTTTGCACACACAGAGGCTGAAAACCGTGCGAGCCCTGCACACAGACCTTCCGTAAGGACCATGCTGGCCTCTGATGGGGGACTTGTGCTGCCCACCCTGCCGGGCTGTGCCTGAGCGTTTCCAGCTGATGTTGCAAATCAGCCCCGAGCAATGCAGTGGCCAACTGGGGAGCTATTGGGGAAAGTCCTTTTTAACAGACATTTCCACACTGAAGCTGAAGTTTTCCTCTCTAAAATCTGCAAAATCCCAGCACAGCCATCGGCTCCTGGCTGGAGACTGATTGCCTGATCCTTAGCAATATTTGAGATGGCAGTGGATTTTCTTTCTTCAGCATTACAAGGAGAAGGTAGGTGGATTTGAGGATTAACTGAACTCTTACCAGTTGTTCTCTCTGTGGTGGTTGAGGCAAGAGACATATCTTTGACCCCTGTTATTTTTTGTTGGCAAGAAGCAGCAAAAGGTGTGAGCAGCTCAGGGAAGCTGTGTTTGCCTCCGGCCTTTATCTCTGTGGTTGCTCTTTGCTAGGCCAGATTTTGCTTTTGCAATCCAAGCTAAAAGCAAAGACGACAGCAATCGCTTTTAAAATGCCATTGTGCACTTTACATCTCTACTTCCCACTGACAACATTTTGCAGCGGAGCACAGTGCTGATGTCCCAGATCAATAAACAGCATTTGTGTGTGTCAAGGGAGAGGGATGCAGAACAGAAATCGGCTCCTCTGCCGTGTCCCCCTCCATCAGCAAGGGAGGAGATGCTTTTAAACTGTTTGCCCAAGGTGAAGCAAATGCTAGGCTGGTTAAAGTCAAGGCTGAGGCTGGCAGGGCTGGGCAAGCACCTCTGAGCATCTCTGCCAGCAAAGGGGACGGGCACCCTCAGTGGGCGCGGGGTGAGGAGGCGGCTCCACTGTTAAACTGGGGAGCGCAGAGGAAGTGATGCTGAAGCCCAGCTCCTCGGGGCTACTGCACTGGTTCCTGGGGACAGTTACAAAAGAGTCCTCCCGACGTGGGAGAAGTATAACGAGCAGCTCTTTTCAGACCTCGGGGGATGAGGCTGAACGATTGCTGTGAGAGCAGGGATGGATTTCAGCTTTTTGGCATTTCGCTGTATCTCTGGATTTTTATTCTGTAGATTAGCTCGGCATCCCCCTGCCTCTGGCAACTTGCTGTGCATGTGCTGTGCACCCTCACAGCCCTGGTCCCGTGCTGGCTGCCCTGGATAAAGAAAACCTGACCCCTACATCAATGCGCTGCTGCTGCCAGCAGCCCTTTTTCCATCTCCTGCTCCCCCAGCTTCAGGGAACCCCTTTTGCCAATATAACCTGCTCTCCCAGGGTTTCAGGGCAAAGGGAAGTTGTGTCTCTCCTAAAGCAGCTAAAACAGTGCAACCTGCCTTAATTAAAGGATTAGAGGATTGCAAGGATGAAAGGGGCTGGTTGCCTGCCTCCGCCGCCTCCCGTCCTCTCACAGGGATGCTGCTGCCAGCATCCTCCTGCAGCCCTGGTTCGAGCCAGCGTGCTGCAGGGTACCTCCATGGAGGTACCTCCGTGCTATTGGAGTCATCTCTTTGCAATGCCTCGTATGGTAGTTAAGGGGACAAACTTTCCAGTGCAGTTTCCACAGTCATGGTTTCCTGTTTGGATTAAGCAGAAATCCCTGACAGGCTACAAAGCACCACTGAACCTGACGTGGAGCCTCTGCCCTCCACGTTGCATCTGAAGCATCTTGCTTACGGCTTCCAGGAGTGTCTGGGGGCCAGAAATAGGAAGGCTGGAAAGACAAAAGCTCCCCTGAGTTTAGTGTCAGCCATGGTCATGGCCTTGCTTTGCAGAGCCCGCGGGCGCTCAGCAGCCGCAGCAGTGACATGCAAGTCTTGAGCGCAGGCTGATGTCCTTCCCTGGGCTGTGGGTCCGTCCGCTGAGCAGCAAAAGCTTGTGCAGCTCAACAGCCCCTCCGAACCCGAGCCTGAGGCTGGTCTTAGCTTTGTGTGTAAGTACATTAAACATCCAGGAGCAAACCAGCTCTTCCCTTGGTCACCTCCTGGGCTGCAGCTCCCCCCGTTTGCCGTCAGCACAGGCGTTTCGATAGGGATCTTTGAGGAGCGGGCGCTGCTGCCGGTCTGTGATAAGCAACTGCCTTGCGAGTTGCAATCAGATAAAGTGTTTACAAGAATGAAAGCTGATGGTAAAGCACAAGTTTTTAACTCAGTTTCCTGCTGCTTTTTTTCTCAGTAACCGGCTCTGCCTGGACAGTCCGTTCGGGGAAAAAGGCCGCACGGCCTTTTCCGGTGCCGTCCCCAGCATGTGCACTAACTGCATCTGTTCTCAGCCCAGCCTTGTTCAGCACGCCCAGGTGCCTCAGAGATTTCCCCCCCCTGCAGCTTTTGCACTGGGTTTCAAATCCCTTCCATCCCCCGGAGCTGAAGATGACTTCTGCTTTCTGTGGGGTCCCTGTTTGCGCTCGTGGGGCAGGATGGATCCCAAATACACACACTGGAGCCCAGATCCTCCACATTGCTCCTGCCCATCCTCCCTACCACCCCCTTTCCCTGCTGGTCTTTGCCTTCTCAGTGCTATTTCTGTCCACTTATTTCCAATTCCCTGCTCGTAAATAATAGCAGGGACTGGATGTGACACCCTTCTTTTGCTCCCACCCCATCTGTGCTGTGAGGTCCCCATCGCCAAGGGGCTGCCTGTGCAGGACAGGGCAGTGGGAAGCAGGACCGGGGCGCCTGCGTCCCCGTGCTGCTCTCGAAGGAGGCCTGTGCACGTTTCCGCTTGTTAAAATGGCCATGGCAAGATAAGGTCTGTGGTTTCCTCCGAGCATGCGAGCGAGCGGGAGAGGCGGCAGCGGCAGGCAGAGCTGCAGCCGCTCCCCTGCCCCGCGCTGAGCCTCCCCCCAAGATGGATGCTGCTGGCGAGACCCCCGTGGGGACCCTCCCCGGGGAGGAGAGCCCCGAGGTAGGTGGCTGTGACCCCCACGGGCTGCGGAGCATGTTTGGGGCTGGGGACCGTGTTTGGGCTGCGATGGCCCCCGGGGAGGGGGTCGGGGCAGCTCTGTCTGGGGGACCCCGGGGTGCAGAGCTGGGTGCCGAGGCTGTAAAAGGGGAAGGAGAGAAAAGGGACCGAGTCCGTGTCCTGGCCGGGATGCTTTGCAAGTGTGAGCAAGGAGTGGGGGCGGGGACGTGGGGGTACCGTACCCGAGCAAACGTGCACGGGGCTGTGCACGGGGTCGGCTGCAGCTCTGAGGCACTGAGGGTCCCCTCTTAGCTCAGCTACAGCTTCCCAGTGCCTCCCAGCCCCTCTGGGCTCCCTGCTGCCAGGAGATTCCCCCAAAACCCTGCTCTCAGCCAACCCAACCCAACTAATTTCCTCTGCAGTGGCCGGACAGACGGCATCCCTGCAGCCGCCCCATGGAGATGGGACCTGCAGCTCTGCACGCCTCTGCCCGGCGCTGCTGGGAGCGTGCAGGCACGATCCCCGTGCTGGACACTGGGTTGATCTGTCCTGCTGGCGTCCCCCCCCGCCCCGGGACTTGTCCTCCCTCCTAAGTGTCACCGTCTCTGCAGCCAAGCTGGCCTCCCGCAACGGTGACGGTGCTAACGGGGTGGGGGGATGCTGGTGGCCGTATCCGGACCTGGATTTAAGCACCGCTCCTGGATTTGAGCTGGGCTCTTGGCATGGGGATTAGCAGCAGTAAATACATCCTGGTGGCTCAGCTCAGCTTTAGCTTAACCAGTCCTGTGCACATATGGGCGAGCACAAAGCAGATCCCACAGCAGCTGTACTGATGGCAGAAGGGAGCAACAGGGAGCTGCCCCCCTCAAATCAACAGCAATTCCTCCCCCTGCCCTCTCGTGCTACTCCACTGCTGGGCCAGGAGCAGACGCTTGTGCCTTGCTGATATGTGACAGCAGCAGAGAAATAAGGTGCTTTTTCTCTCCCCTCTGCGTTTGCAACCCTGCTATGGGGCAGAACTGCCCACGGGGACGCTGAAGGATTTGGGATGGGGCCATGCCCACCATGCCCTGGTGCAGGCAGGACGGTGCCGGGAGCAGCGGACGGTGGTCGGTCTCCTGGGCAGGGGCAGGCAGGAGCAGGCAGGGGCCCTCCTGGGTGCAACGTGTCCCTCTTTCCCAGGGGCTGCTGAGCCACCGCAGCCCCTGGCACCGACCAGCGGTTAAAAGAAGGGACATGGAGGCAGGTGGGAGAGAAGCAGCTCGAGGGTTAAACTCACCGGGGTGGAAGAGTTGAATTTAGTCCAGATGGCTGGGGGATTATGCCAGCCGTAGATTTGCCATAAGCAAATGTTAATGTTCCAGCTCAGGGTTGGGTTTTGTTTTTTTTTTTTTTCCTATTAAGGGGATCCTAAGGTCATTTCGGGGCCTGGGCTGACCCATAAGTAGGGCTCGTCCGTCCATCCGTCCCCGCCAGCCCTGGCTGAGCGGGGCGCTGCGGCCATGCTCAGCGTATGTCCCTCAGCACAGAAAGAGCCAAACTTGTTTCAAAAATTTCCGTTATATTTTTTGGCGTCACCCCCTTGCACTCCTGGAGGCTCCAGCACCGGGAGCCGTAACGGATGGCACAGGGGCACCGGTCCCCCTCCCTCTGGCTGCGTCACCCAGCTCGTGGCGGTGGCAAAGTCACCGTCACCCAGCCGAGCTCCTGGCAGGAACGAGTTGTTCAGCTGTGGTGGTGGCTGAATCCAGACCATGGTTAGAGAAGCAGATGCAGGACGGGCTCAGCCTCGGCGTCGGGGAGGGAACAGGGGTTGAGGGCAGGCTGAGAGCTGGGGTTTGCCAGGGGAAAGGGTATTTTTGGCAGAGGTGGTTTGACCTCCTGGCCAGACCCATGCGGAGTCGGGATGAGTGGGAGGTGACGTTTGTGGTGGGGGACGATGGGGGCTGTGTGGCCAGCAGGACCGCCTCAGCCAGCCCCGGGCCTGAGAACCACTGGAGCCGGGCTGTGCCTCGTCACACGGCACTGTTTTAATTTAATTGCCTTTTGGAAAGTAAATGCTATTGCTGGTCATCCTTCAAGTGGGGAGTGGACCTCCAGCTCAACAACGAGCGATGCACTATTGCAGCAGCACTCATTTTTCTTTCTGGCAAGGGGACTCAAGTCACGAATCCCGGTGGCTTTTCGGCATCTCCTTGCCCATAGCTGCCTTGCCCAGCCTGCGGCTCCTCGCCGCGCTTTGGCCACCTGCCCTCTCCCTTGGCTGGTTTGCTCTCCAGCCTGGTCCCGCTGGGCCAGGCCAGGCCAGCGAGCAGCTCTGGGGGGCGAGACGCGGGTGGCTGGCTTTTAAAGCCTCCTGTGGGTCACCCCAAATTGCAGTTGCCATCCTCACTGCCCCCTCCTGAATTAACGGGGCTTGGGGGTGAAGCCCCCGTGCTGCCCCGCCGGTGGGTGATGAAGGAAGTGGTCCCTCGGCCACAGGGCGTCTGCGGGGTGTCAGAGCATCCTTTGGGGGCATCTCACCCCGATGGGCTGCGGGTGATGCTGCCCTGTCCTGGCTGCGCTGCCATGCCCTGCCCAGCCATGGTTTCCTCCTAAAAGCACCCTCTACCACAAGACCTGATGGGAAACCTCTCTGCTTCTCTTCTTTCTCCAGATGGATCTGTCCCACCGGTTCTCCAAGAGAGAGGTACGAGCGTGGCCCTGCCACGGTCTCCCTTGGTGGCGCTGGAGGGGGTGGCAGCGCTACTGGGGCTTGGGGACACGGCTCAGCTCCTGAAGATGCTCCCCAAGGCCAGCCAGTGGTGGCCGGGCAGGGCTGGATGCCAGGAGTGGGGCGGCAGGGACCAGTGGGGAGCTCGGGGGGCTGGGGAGGGAACACCCTGCTAATCCCGGAGGATGCACGGAGCAAGTCCCTGCTGGCCTGGCCCTGCGTGAGGTGTCGGCGCTCCCCCCGCAGCTGGCCCTGCTCTACGAGGAGGTCCTCTACACCATCCGGCACCGCCTGGGCAAGCCAGAGCAACACCACGTCGCGGATGCCCAAGAGCTCTATGCCTACGTGCAAAAGGTGGGTCCCCACCCCCCCAACGGGGCCCCCAAATCCTGTCCCCCGCTATGTCCACCCACCTGGCTAAAGGAGATGGGGGGCACTTGGAGGGAGCTTTTAACAGGCACCTTAAAAGACATAGCAGCAGTGTCCAGCTGGAGGGCTGGGACAGCTTGCGGCTGGGAAATATTAGCCTTAGGGAGAAATATTTATCTTAGGCTCAGGATGGTGGGAAGAAGGCTCTCCCTCAAGAGCTTTCAGCTGGTGCCCAGCCCTTCTGCTGGGGTCTTCGCTCTGCTCCTGTCCCCTTGAGCTGCAGCTGGCTCCTGGGGAGCGGAGGGAAGCCCCTGGCTGCCCTCCAGCCACCGTTAACAGGGCAGCATCTGTTACCGGCCCTAATATCTACAACAGGCTTTCGGCATGGATGCGGAGGAACACAGCGTCATCATGCAGCAGGTCAAGGAACTGGAGGTACGCAGCGAGACAGCTGCCCAGTATGCTGAGGCCAGGGGGTTCCCCCGCATCGGGATGGTGCTGGGGGGCTGTGGTGCCTCCCGGCCCCCATGTTCGGGTGTTGGGGTACGGGGTGCCCCAGGCTGTGCTGGAGGAGTTGCTCAGGAGCTGTTTGCTGGCATGAGCAGCAGCCGATGATGCAATCCTCCTCGAGCCCCATCCTTCCTCATGGGGTTGGTGACCTCACATTAAGCTTTTTTTTTTCCTTTCCTTTCTTCCAGAGCCCAATTTTTTGCCTAAAAGCAACTGTGAAGGAAGCCAAGGGGATCTTGGGTAAAGACGTCAGCGGTAAGTGGAGGTGGGTGGGTGTCCCACCGGAAAAGGGACAGCTGCTGCTCCCGATGGGGACTTGCACGTCTCCGCCCTCGCAGGGTTCAGCGACCCGTACTGCCTGCTGGGCATCGAGGCCAAGAGCCAGGAACTGGCCCACCCTGACCACAAGAAGCGGATGAAGGCTGTGGTCAAAGACCTCATCCCTGAAGACCAGGTCCATCGCACACAAATCATAAGCCAGACCCTCAGCCCGGTGTGGGACGAGACATTTATCCTGTAATCTGCCACCCCTTGGCTTTGCTCGTCGGGGGGCTGGAGGGGGTGCCCAGGGCTCTGGGAGGTGGATGGAGGGGCTCACCACTCACCCCAACCAAGAGCCGGGGCTCTGCCAGGGCGATGCCCGCTGGGGCTTGCCAGGCTTCTGGTCTGACCCATGCAGCAGGTCCAGGGAGGTGAAAAACAAAAGCATGGCAAAAATCCCTCCCTCGGGGCTCTTCCACCACTTCCCCAGGCTGCCTGGGGTGGTTTGGGGTCTCCCCCAGGGAGGAGCCTCCTGTCTGTAATCCCCAGCTGTCCTGCCTGCTTGCTGCCCATCCCTCGGGTGCTGCTCCAGTAACAGCATCCTGCTGGTGCCTTGCAGGGAGTTTGAAGACATGGAGACGGCCAGCTTCCACCTGGACATGTGGTGAGCAGCAGCACCCCCCGGCCAGCGACCCCGACCCCCAGCCCTGAGCGGGGTCCTGCTTCCTGGGAGGGTTGCTGGGGTGGTCCTTCAACCTGCACCCTTTAAAAAGCCCCAGAAACCAGCTGGGGACCCCTTTCCCCATCACTTTCTGCTGGAGCAGTGCACAGTGCAGGATGTGACCAGCAGGAGCAGAGAGAGCCCAGGCTGGCTTTGCCCAGGCAGGGCTGACCCTCAGCCCTGATTTTATTTATGGCAAGAAGCTGTGTGCTTGCGGATTTTGGCTGGACAGACGGTTTTGGGGGTGACCTCAGTCCGACATATTGCCCCCCCCCCCAGCACCTTCCCTTCTCCACTGCCATTGTGGCTCCCTGAACTGTTTTGCAATCACTTGAATTTCCTCCTTTCCCCCGCGGTGGGTTTCGCTGCCCACCCTTGCAGGGACTCGGACACGGTGGAGTCAGTGCGGCACAAGCTGGGGGAGCTGACGGACCTGCATGGCCTCAAACGGTTGGTGCTGGCGTGGCCCTAACGGCTGCCGAGGAAAGAGGGTTTGGAAAATGCTTATTTGCCTGCTGGATTTCAAAAATTGCTTTTGGAAGGAGGGAGGGAGGGCGGCAGGTCTGCGTCGCCCTTCTTCGCCCCGACCGTGGCTGGGTCACGGCTGCAGGGAACCTTTTCACCCCGTCCTTCGTTCTTGCCTTTCAGGATCTTTAAAGATGCTCGCAAAGACAAAGGGCAGGACGATTTCCTGGGGAATGTGGTCCTTCGCCTGAAGGTGAGTGCCGCCGTGCATCCTCTCCTCCAAGTGACTCCCCAGGTGCCGGTTAAATCTCACAGGGTCCGGGCAGCATCCCAGCCCTGTGGCAGCACCGAGCTCACCCAGGATCCCGGCTCAGAGCCACAAATTGATGCCAGGACCCTCAGTTTGGTGGCAGGTACCCCAGCCACTCCAACACACTCGCTCAGTGATTATACATCTTTTATTTTTAATCCAGTACTAGAGTTATCCAATACAGCATCTTCCTGCCCCATTAACGCAGTGGGACCTGGTCCCTGAGTGGGATCCTTCCCCCGGGAAGGCTGCTGGGGCTTCACCCTTGTCTCTGTGCGTGCAGGACCTGCACTGCTGGGATGACCAGTGGTACCAGCTGGAGCCACGGACAGAGACGTACCCCAACCGGGGACAGTGTCACCTGCAGTTCCTGCTGACTCACAAGAAGGTAGGCGGGGATGGGGAAGGGGGTCCCTTTCCATTGCCTTGGCAGGACAGGGCAGCTGCTTGTCCCTTGGGGCCTATCGTGGGGTCACAGATCCCTGCCCCAGGACCAGAGGTGCCTGCACCAGGGGTTGCATGTGCTGGAAACCATCTCGACCCTTCCCTGAGCTCCGTGCCAGCATGGGGTCCTCGCTCCTGGTGCACCTGCACCCTTGGAGGGGCTTCAAATGGGGCTCTCTGGCCTCGTGCTTTTTAGGCTCCTGTGTCCCCACTCTCTGACTGCACCCCTGCGTGTTCAAGTTATGGTTGTTGCTCCTACACCTTGTCTCTTTTCAGAGGGCCACCACAAGCAGCCGGACACAGCCGAGCTACACTGTCCATCGCCACCTCCTGCAGCAGCTGGTGTCCTATGAGATCCTTCAGCACCAGGTACCAAGCGGGAGAAGCAGCCCTCCAGCAGCTGGGCTGGGGCGAGGGCTTCCTTTGGAGCCCATCACGCTTGACACACTGCTGCAGTGCAGTGGGGAGGAGGGTCATGATGATGCCTGCCTGTGCCTGGCATCCTTACGGGGCACCCATTCCTCCTGTGGTCCTGCAAACACAGCCCAGCCCGGTGCCTGTCCCTCTCCTCGCTCAGCCCGGCTTGCTCCAGGACACATTACCCTCCTTTTGCACCCCTGCAGGCTGGCAGCATCGCCTGGGATGGGGAGCTGAGCAAGCACGCCAGCACCGTGCTGTACCTGCACGCCACGCAGAAGGATCTCTCCGACTTCCACCAGGTCATGGCGTGAGTACCCCACGCCCGGGGAGCCACGATGCAGCATTGCGGGGGGGTCAAGGGCCCCAAGACCTTCCCTGGGGCCGTCTGATCGCAGCCAGTCTCTCCCATGAGCTCAGCGTAGCTGGTATTGGCCCCTGCCCTGAGCAGCACCAGGAGACCTGGGTCCTGCTCCTGCAATCCCAGCAATAGCCGTGGGTGGGGGAGCCCCACGCTGGCCCCTGGGTGCCCCCCAGCCCCCGGAGGCTCAGCCCAGCCTCTCCCTCCTCCCCAGGCAGTGGCTGGCGTACAGCAAGCTTTACCAGAGCCTCGAGTTCAACAGCAACTGCCTGCTCCACCAGATCACCAGCATCGAGTACCAGTGGGTGCAGGAGCGCCTGAGGCCAGAGCAGGTGAGGGGGGTCTGGCACCATGCGGGGGGTGGAGATCAGGGAAACGTGCCCCGTGCACCCAACCCCGAGCCTCTCCTCCCAGCTCCCGGGGCCATTTCCCTCCCTGTGTTCCAGGAAGGGCAGGAGCTTGTGGAGTACAGGGGTGCCGGGGTGGCTGGAGGGCATTTCTGGGGGGAACCAGCCATGGGGACCAGGACAACCCACGGGTCAGGGAGCCCCTTTGCCCCAGGGGTTTGTTCCCCCTCTCCATGGAGAAGCCCTTACCCTTTGCTCCTCTATCGCCGTCATCAAGTCAATCACAACCCCCTGCGAAACTTAAATATGACCCAATTCCTACTTTTCGCTGCCCGTTTTCCCAGGGCATCCCAGCACCCTGCTGAGACTCCAAATTTTCCATGCATGGCAATGAGGTTTAAGCACAAAGCTCAGTTCAGCCCCTCCGGGGAGAAGTTACCTGAGGCATCAGGGGGTTTTCCCATCCCTGGAGCAGGCTAGAAAGGAATGGGAGGCACCAGCTCCTTCTGCCACCATGCCATGGTCCTGCTGGCATCTCTGTCTGCTGCTGAGGAGGACAGCGCGTGTTTCCTTCCTTCTCCCCAGAAAGCAGAGCTGGCCGAGTCCTTCCAGTCCTTGCTGACTTATGGGGTCTCCCTCATCCGGAGGTACCGCATCATTTTCCCCCTCTCTGTCCCAAGGTCCACGGAGAGGCTCCAGTCCCTGCTCCGGTGAGTTGAGCACCAGTGCCGGCTGCACGTGGGGTCGTATGGCTCGGCCACCATAGTGGACAAGCCTGTACGCTTGAGCAAAAGCCCACGTGAGCCCTTTCTGCCCCCTTCTAGGCTGCTGTGACACTTGTCCTGTCCCGTCCCTCGTCCTGGGCTCCCCGTGGGGGATGTTGTTGGGAGGGGAAGGTCTGTTTGGGTAGGGTCTCTGTGGGGAGAGGCGGTTGTTTCTGACAGGCTGGTGCTGGGTTTCACTTGAGGTTCTCGCTTTGCAGGGTCCTGGTCCAGATGTGCAAAATGAAAGCTTTCCATGAGCTGTGCACGCTCAGCCCCAACCTCCCCCAGATGGTCTCCACAGCGCTGAAGGTAGTGGGACCAGGGGTCTCACCCTCCCCAGCCCCGGGGAGGTGGGACCCTGCGTCTCTCCCTTCCCATCTATCCCCTGCCCAATGCCTACACCTCAGCAAAGCCACATGGACCACCACGGTGGTGGTGGTGGGAAATACCTGCCCCTCTTCAAGCTGGCGGACCCAGCCTGTGGTTTCCACCACATGGAACTGGGTCCTGACTACACCCAGGGGACAGGGAGAGGGGAGGGGGCGACAGAGCTGGCGTTGCTCCTCCTGCTTCCCTGCCGCCACACCAGGACTCCTCTCTTGCAGTCAGGCACGACGGAGTGGTTTCACATGAAGAAGCAGCACCTCAAGCCCATGGTGAAGGTCAGTTCCTATCCCTGCCTCTCTGACATTATAAGAAGCGATTTGCAGGGCATGGGGTGGGAGGCCCAAGGAGGTGGGAAGACAAGACTGAGACGAGGCTTCTCCAATTTTCTGATACAGTCAAGGCATTTGGGTTTCCAGCTTAAAAATGTCACGAGCCATGTTACCTGCAGCTGCCGAGGTGCATTGAGGCTTAAGGCCTTGGTGCAATGCTCAGGAGAACAGGAGGTGAGCCCCAGCCCAGCCACGACAGTGGATGTTACTGACAACCTCTCAGTGCTCCTAATGTGGATCCAATGATAGATTGCTACCCCACAAGAACAAGTCATAGAAACATATCAGATCAGAACAGAGCCCAGGTCATCCCAAAACGACTGAGCATGCAAAACAAGCTGTTCCTTCCTTTGCAGAGCATGGAGGAGAATGGCAAAGCCTTGTCCAGACTCCTCCTGGAGGTGATAGGAGATCTCCAGGAGACCCTGAAAATCTGGAATAAATTCTTCATCAGGTAGGTTTTGGAGCTTGATCTCCACTCATCCACCTTCCCTGGGGTCAAGAGCAACAGGGCACTTTGATGCCTCATTCCTTGGCTCTTGGGATCCACAGAGCATCTGTGGCCCCAACTCCGCCTCTTAGAGCTGTACTGTCCTCACCCTTACGGGAAGGGTAACCAACCCCCCCGGGAGGGTTTGCTGGGCTGGGGCTGGCAGGCTCCTGACTCCCTGTTTCTCTCTTGCAGCACCTTGAAGTTGAATCTCTTCTCCATCGCCTACCTGGAGCTGGAGAGCCTGGTGAGCAAGCCTGGGCTACTCTGCACTCATGGGACTAAGGTCTAAAGCCAGGCTGAATTTTTTGGCCACCCTTTGGGTGGCAACTGGTTGTTGCAAGCCTGGAAAGGGAGCAAGCCAGGGAAACTCTCCGTCTTTCCCTGTGTGCCCGCAAAGTGACTATCGTCTGCTTACTTAACCCAATGAATCTCCTGAAATGCCACCCAAAAGGAAGAGGAGTCCCCTGAGCTGACCCTCACCCCGTGGCTCCAGAGAGCCCCTAGCACACCAAGCCCTCCTGGCTGGGCCCTCACTAACAGCTGTCCCCCCTCCCCTTGCTCACTGCCAGGTCGCGGAGCACGTCCAGGAGCAGCTGCGCGAGGTCGACAGCAGCATGTCCAAGCCCACGGCCGAGAGCCTTTTCCAGCTCTACATGAACCTGCAGGAGCTCTATCGGATGAAGGACTTCCTCCCAAAGAGGTATCCAACCCAGAGAGAGGGGAGATGCTGACGCGAGGGAATGAGCAGTTAATTGAGAGGAACTCCAAATCCTTCCCATTCACCTACATCACTAATTACACACAAGGCAGACCAGGCTGTTGGTGCCTGGTGTCGACGTGAGCATCACCAGAAGGGTTTCAGGCTTGTCTCTGAGTGGGGTTGATGGAGACCTCAACTTCCAGACAAGGAGAGGTTTCTCCTTAGCATGGCGCTACGTGCTGCATCCGCCTTGGGGCAGATTCTTGTATGTGAGAGCAAGGAGGGGTGTTGGCCCCGTGCCGTTGCTGTGCGGTTGGAGAAGCTGGTGCCTTCGTCCACAGGGATGGACCTCTGGCTCTGAGCAATTTCCACCAGTGGTTCAAGGAAGCTGTGCCCCAGTGGCTGCAGAAGGCCTACACCATCGCGCTGGAGAGGGCACAGAGAGCCATCCAGATGGACCAGGTAACCTGGGGAGGAGAACATCTCCCTCTGTCCTTTGGGGATGCTCCAGCTCCCTCCACGCCTTGCCACTGTGCCTGGCTCACAGCATTGAGAGCCACCACGTAGGTGCCTCTTGCAGAGGCATAGCAAAGGATGTGGTCCCCTGGACCAGTTGATCCCACCCTGGTCCCACTCCGCATCCCCATGTCCCTTCCCACTCTGGCCTCTGGCAGCCCGAGCAAGCTGATGAGCCGGCGTTTGGGCCGTGCTGTGAGCATCCCCTTCACTTCTGACCTTTAGGAAGAGGGGAGGGAAGACAGCTGTGGGGCTGCGGGCTCCTCACCCCACTCTTCAGTGTGGTCCAGCAACACTGGGTTAGAGTATGACGGGGCACAGCCCGATGCGGGGAGCTCGGGACGCTCCTTCCATCCTCATCTCCTCCACTCTCCAAAGTGACTAGGTGATGACATCGGGATATATGGAGCTGACGATGGGCCAGAGAGCCCCAAAGTAAAGGAGCAGCTCTCCTGTCTGGGATGGCTCCTTTCCGTACAAGCTAAGTTGCATTTGCTTTCTCTGCCCTCCCAGCTGACGCCCTTCGGGGAGCACAACAAGCACAGCACGTCCACCGTTGACCTGTCCACCTGCTATGCCCAGATTGTGAAGACCTGGCAGCAGCTCAACTGGCCGGACCCCGAGGAAGCCTTCATGATCATGGTGAAGCTCGTGGAGGTTTGTACACCAAGCCCTGCTGGCAGATGCCATGCTCACGGGCATCAGCAGCCAGAGTTTCCTCTCCTGCTCTTGGAGACGTGTCTCCATGAACGGGGCCAGTGTCCCACACTGATGTGGTGGGGTTCCCTGGCCCTGTGGTGGTCCCCATGCTGCCCAGCTCAGTCCCGTTGGCTTCTTCTCTATCCTGCAGGACATGTGCAAAATCGCTCTGATGTACTGCCGGCTCATCAAGGAGAGGGCTGAGGCTCTGTCGCTGAACGAGGGCGAAGCGGCCAACAGGGTTGGTATCGGGGCAGGGTCCACTGCTGAGGAAGAGGCAGGATTTGGCCATGGTTTCTGAGCAAAGAGGGACATGAGCTGCTGAGCACCCAGCCGACATCCCAGGTCTGGCTTTCATGGGGACCAGCTGACCCCAGATAGCCATAATCCTGGAAAATCAGGAGGGAAATGGTGTGAGCAGGGGGAGCGAGATGGGGATGGGGATGGGGATGGGGATGGGGATGGGACTGGGGATGGGGATGGAGCCGGCGGGGGATGCACCAGGGGTTGTGGGACACCCTGAAGCAGACTCACCTCCCCCCAGCTCTGCATCGTGGTGAACAACATCAAGCAGCTGCGGCTCCTGATCCTAAAGCTGCCGTTGCAGCTGGACTGGGCCCAGCTGGAGCAGCGCACGGGGGCCGTCATCGACCGGCAGCAGATCCAGCACACGCTGCACAACCAGCTCGACAGCACCGTCTCCTGCCTGGACCACGAGGTCCGGGACGTGGTGAAAGCCCTGGCCACCAAGGTGACCACCTGCCACTGACCCCGCTTGGCCCTTGCCTGGCCCAAAGTGGGGAGGTTTCACCCAAGGGGGCTGGGAGCCCATAATGCTCCTGGGATGGAGACGAGATGGACCCGGGCATGGGGAGGCTGGTGCAGAGGGCAAAGCCCAAGTGCCTCCGTGCATTTCTCCCCGGCAGCTGGAAAAGGGCATCGCCAGACACATCCAGGAGCTCTCATCTTTCAATGACACGCGGGAGCCTGAGGACGTAAGTACCTGGCCTGGCCCCTCCTGGACCACCTTTTGTGGGCAGCCGTGAATAACCTGTGTGCCTACTTGGTGGAGGCCCCCATCACCCTTCCCCACCTCTCCCTGCCCCACGCCTGGGGCACAGGACACACCAGCAATGGGGCCCAGACCTCCATATGCTTCATTTGGTGCCTGTGTCAGCAGCAGGACCAGAGCGGGCACAGCCTGCCCACGTCCTCACTGTGGGAGGGAGCCCCTCTGGACCCCCCCCGCCCTGCTGGCTCCAGCCAGCAGTGCTCTGCCCCTCTCCCCGCTGTGCCCTGCTGGATATGGCCCCCTGTGCCCTCCCCAATGCCCCTCTCCTCTCGCTGCAGTCCATCATCCCGCTCATGAAGTTCCTGGAGTCGGAGCTGCAGTATCTCAACGAGCATCTGGTCCAGGAGAACTTCAAAAGGTGACCGGGGCACTGGGGATGCACCACGGCAGAGGCCAGCAGCGTCACTGTCCCTCGGCAGGAGTGTTCCCCCAGCCCGATGGGGCTTGGGGACATCCCGCTTTGGGGCTGGCTGCTCAGCCTAGCAGGATGAGCCAGTTCCCTCTTGAGGCTTTGCAAAGCCCTTCGGCTGAGGACCAAGCCCCCCGAGACCCCTGCTCACGACCTTCCTCCCTCACCCCTCCAGCCTCCTCACTCTCCTCTGGCATCACACCTTGGCCGTACTGTCGGCAGCCGCGGGGCAGCAGGTCCCCTCGGCCCAGTGCTACAAGAAGCTGCACTGTGCCCTGAAGGTACCAAGGGGGGAACCGGGGGTCCCCGGCAGGGATGGGTGTTTGGTTGCTGGCTAACAGCATCCTTCTCCCCAGAGCCTGGAGCTGTGCTTCCATGCCGAGGGCTGTGGGCTGCCGCTGGACACCCTCCACACCGCAGCCTTCCTGGTACGGGGTGCTGGGGACGTGGGGGTCCCCAGGGTTTCCTTTGGGTGCTCTCCAGGGAGGGTGTCCCTGGGCTGCAGGCCCATCCATGTGCTTGACCGTCACCTCTCGTCCTCCCCGCAGTCGCTAGAGACCCACCTGGCTCTCTGCTCTGCCACCAGCCGCAAACTCATCCAGAAATACTTCAGCAACAGGATCCAGCAGCAGGTAGGAGTCAGGATGGTGCCCCCAGCCCCTTCCCACACCCTGCCCTTGCACACGCGAGGCTGCCCGGCACAGCCTGCCTGTGGAAACGTGGGATTTCCTCATCACCTTCCCAGTCCTGGGGCTGTTGGGGCTGGTTTTGGCCCAGCGGTGGGCAGGTGGGGTTTCAGTTGCATCCCAGAGGATGCCCATCACTCCCCGGTACCCCAAAATGCCTGCTCAACCTCCACCAGACCCTGGGCATCCCCCCCACTAGCGTGCCAAAAGGCAGCACCCTTATTCTTGTACTCCACTGCTCAGCTGGACACCAGCTCGGAGAAGTATGGGGCTGTGACGATCAAAGCGCTGTACCGCCCTTCGGAGCAGAAACTCCGCGTGGAAGTGCTCAACGCCGTCAACCTCATCCCGCTGGACTCCAATGGTGGGTGTGGGTGGGCTGGGGAGCCCCACCGCCCCGGGAGCCCCTGTCCTCGGTCCCCAATATGCCCCCGGGTAGGAGAGATGCTGGCAGTGCTTGGAGTAATGGGACTCTGTCTTGATTTGCTTTTGCATCCAAGGAGGTGGATTTGGGGAAGAAAGGGGGTTATTGCCCTGGTCCGCGGTGGTACAGTGGGACGTGGCAGGCAGGACCGGGCAGGAGATACTGCTCACATCCCGCTGCCTTCACTTTGCAGCCCAAGCCAGCAGCCACGGCAGGCGGCTTTTTTCCACCATGCAAATCACGTCTCAGACAGAAAAATGTGCCGGGGTGACAAGGGACAGTCTCTCGGGTTGGCTGTCATTTGGGGAGGTCTCCAGGAGAGGTCACTCCTATTGCAGCCACCCGTGACAGATCCACGTGTGGGCAGGGTTGGGGATGTTCCTGCACCCTCCCAGGAGCGTGGGCTGGGCTGGGGGGGTGGCGGTGAGAGTGCCCTGACCCCCCCCAGCCACCCCAGTGTGTCCAGCCACCCCAGCAGAAAGGGTGGCGGGAGGGGGCTGACGTCCGCACCCCGCCAGGCTCGAGCGACCCCTTCGTCCAGCTCACCCTGGAGCCCCGGCATGAGTTCCCCGAGGTGGTGGCCCGGACCACCCAGTGCAAGAGGAACGAGCTGCACCCCCTCTTCGACGAAGCCTTCGACTTGTATGTAGGGGCTGACACCCACCGGGCCCCCCCAAGCCCCACAGCCCCCCACGCTTCAACCGAGCCCCTGCTATGGGGCTGCTGCTCCGGGAACTGGGTCCTGCCCTGGGATTTCACCCCCTGCATCCCACTGGGGGCTCAGCCGTGGGGTCCCACGGTGGGAGCTGGGGTAGGGGCGCCCCAAACACCTGGGTCCCGCAGGCTGGTGCGGGGCTGTGCTGGGGGCCAGTGCTTTGAAGGGGTTGGGGTCAGGGTGGTGGTGGGGTTGGCTTCCCATGGAATATCACCCTGGGGAAGCCTGTTTGGTCCCTGGAGGGACGGCTGAACTTTGGGACGGAGGGGATGGGATGTAATGGTCCCCCTGCAGCTTGATCCCCCCCGAGAAGTGCCGGCAGGAGGGGGCCTGCCTGCTGCTGACTGTGTTCGACTACGACACGCTGGGGGCCAACGATCTGGAGGGCGAAGCCTTCTTCCCCCTCCGCCACCTGCCCGGCCTCGACACCGACGAGGACCAGGCTGACCCGGGACGGGTACCCCAGACCCGCCTCCCCCTCACCCACCCCAAACCCACCGGTACGTGGTGCCGCAGCCGGGCTGAGCCCCGCCGAGCCCCCGCTGGCCCCGTGGTGTCAGGAGGGGGGCTGCAGCGAGCGTCTCCCACCGTCCCTCCCCTCCTCTCTGGCAGGAGACGAGATCCTCCGGCTGCTGGAGTCCAGGAAGGGGGACAAAGAGGCTCAGGCCTTCGTTAAGCTCCGCAAGCAACGAGCCAAGCAGTCCAAGGAGACGGAGTGAGGGAGGCAGAGGAAGAGGGTCCCGAAACAAGGGGGTCTGGCCAGTGGGACCCTGGGAGTTTTGCTGGTGCTGGAGCCAGAGCTGTCCGCAGGGGCTGGGGGAACAGAGGGGGTCCCTGTGCCCCGCCGCCACCTCCCGGCACCCATCTTATCCCCACCTTCAGGTAGCAATGCTCCCGTGAGACAGGGGAGGGTGGGCACATGGTAGTTCAGGGGATGTCTTTGCCTGTCCGGACTAGCAACACTACACGGGGGATGTGAAAGTGTGTGGCTGTCCCTGCCCGTCCACATTAGCTTGTCACTGCCGGTGCCACATCGCCTGGCTGTGTCCCCAACCCTCCTGTCTGCACCACTGCGTCAGGGCAATGCAAATGCATCGTCATTTATTTGAGGTGGAGTCAACCCATGGCCAAGCCTGCCTTTTTTTTTTTCTTGTGGGTAAGCCTCTTATTTTAAATTAAAAGCAACAAAGCTGATGCGTGGGCTGAGTCTGTGCAGGGGGTGCTTTGGGGCAATGGCCGAGGCTTCGGCGAGGGCTTGGCTGTGCTGAATCGGCCCGGTTGGTTTCCTCTGCAGGGAATCAGCTAGTGTTCTGAATTCTGGGCCATTGCAAAATATTACCTACACCAAGGTATAAATCAAACGGCTGGGAAAGCTGCCACCGCCCAGCGGTGCTGGAGGCGCAGGCAGGGCTGAGCACGCAGCACGGCCAGCGCCCGTCAACCTGCTGATGGAGCCGGCAGAGCTGCGTTTTGGCCTGTGAAAGAGCCTGATGAGCTGCACATAAAGCCCAGGTCTGGCTCAGGCATGGCAAAAGGCTTTTAGGATGGATGATACTGGTGGTTTGGTGATGAAAAAAGGGCCCCAGGCAGATATGTGTGTCCTTGGGGCTGTGCGGTGCTGGGCAAGAGGGATGGGAGCAGGAGCCATCCCTGCCTGATGTGGCACTGCCAGCTCCAGACCTGGCACCTCCCTGTGCAGCTGGTCGGGCTTTGTGTTTTGGGGTTGTTTTTTCTTTTTTGTGGGTTTTTTTTTTTTTTTTTTTTTCCTTTTTTAAAATGTGCATAGCTCTTGTGGGTGGTTTTTGTATTTTACCACCAATTGTAGCGACCTTGGGGTGCTTGCTGGAGCCAAGGGAGCCTGAGAGCTTGCTGGAGCCTGGGCAGCAATAAAGAGCATCGCAGCCCTCTCAGCCAAACCACGTGGCAATTTGGGCTGCTGAGAGCCCAGAAGCAGCGGGCAGGGCACCAACGTTGCCCCAGCCTGGGCCAGGGACCTGCGTCCCTCTGCTATAGCACATAGGGGACAGTGAGGGGCACACGGGGGCCGGTGGTGGGCAGCAGCTCCACAGGGTGCACCGCACGTGGGGTGGCCCAGGTGTACCAGCAAAAATGCCCAGCAGGGCAGGTTGTTGCTAACTATTTGCTGGATATTTTGGAGCTTGTTTTAGCTGCAATTATTAGTGGTTATAAATCTGGAGCTCCCTCTGGCCCCCACCCTGCCAAGGCGGTGGCTGTGCTTGAGCTGCAGCAGGTCCCTGGGACCTGCCGCGTCCCAGGGAATTAAAAGCATCACCCTCCTGGGTGCCTGAGCACCAGCTGCTTTCTCGGTGGGCTGAGCAACTGCTGGGTCAATTCAGGTCAAGCCTTCGATGGGGGGGGATGAGGAAAAAAAAAAAAAAAAAAAAAAAAGAGCTCCTTTGGTATCTATATGACATGGCCAGGCTCAACCGAACTCCGCCAGAGGGATTAAGGAGCTGCTCGCGCACAAGGAAGCCATTTGCTGACTTAAATCACTCATGTCAGTCCCCCCTTGTAGCTCTGCAGAGAAATAAGATTTGGGAGAAGGGTCCCCTGCTTGCAGAGATGTCGACCCAGGGCATCATTTCAGCCAGGTTGCTGCTACTGCTCTCGGAGAGAGGAAACCCCACGTCTGCATTCTCCAGCTCATTTGGTGTTGGCACCTGCTAGCAACCGGCCTCACACTTCATTGCAAGGCTTAGCTACATGGGGCTGCAGGTTTGAATGTGGTTTAGCTTATTTTTAGCTGTATGTTTAAAAATTGTTGTCCTCTAACTGGCTCTGGGCTGACCATCACCCAGGCTGTCCTCGCTGCAACAGACGGCATGTCCCAGTGAGCAGGCGGCACGGGCTAACCTCTGTTTTGAGGTTGTTTGCGCTATATTATCCAGGGTGTTTTAGCTTAATTTTTGCTGAGCTCCAGGCAGGTGTGTGGGTCTTTGCCCACCCCAAAAGAGATCATACCCTTTACAGAGAAGAACTAGTAAACCTTAAATGATCAGAGCGTAAATAACCCCATGGACCAGGAGAACAGCCTAAGCGTTAAAAAATACGCCTTGAAGCACACAAAACCAGCTCCTAGCAAATGCAAGACTGAGGAGGAAGAAATCCCCACCATCATCATCCTGGTGAAGAACCCTGATACAGGCAGATTGCTGCAACACACGAGGGGAGGGGGCAGGCACTTAGGTCTTCTGATTTTATTGCATTGCTAATAATCTAAATTGGGTGATTCGGATTATTGTTGTGATTGGACTAAGGGTAAGTGGTTGATGCACCTTCAAAGCGTTAATTAGACCAAAAATAAAAGGTAATTCTTGGATCCATATGTAAGGCACGTTCTTTTGGATGCCAATGCATGAAACTACGTACGTAACAATTTAACCGTTCCTATACCCCGCAGCTGCGCAGGCAGCGCTCACCTCCGCCCAGCCTGGCTCTTGGGGGAGCTGCTTAGAGATAAATTCTTGTCCAGACCGAGAATCTGGGTGATAAAACGGTCTTTGCTCTGTGGTTTTACCATTTCCAAAGGAGTCTCAGCCCCACCTCAGCACACTGCATCGACTCTCCCCCTCTTCCATTGCACCTCGATCATAAAGGTGAAGGGCAACCCCCCTGAAAAAGGGGCTTGATCCAGAAGGGAGCTCAGGAAGAAATTATCGTTCGCGCGACAGGGAGAAGGCAAAATTGGCCACAGACATGTAGTCCATCTGTTTTTTTCGAGGGCTTCACCGCACAGACTTCTCCTCACCTCCTCAAGCCCCAGAGCAGGGCCGAGGGCTGCACACACACCCCGGGCACGCATGCGCGCACACACATGCACACACTGCTTTATTATATATTTTTTTTCTTAGCAAAAAAATAAAAATTTATTGTCCTCTAAAAAAAAAAAAAAATCCATTCTGCCCTTGGAAACTGTGACACAGATTGAGTTCTTTCCAGCCCCACATGCAAATTCACTCTGCCAAGAAAAGAGTCTAAACCAGGTTTCCGACAGCCAAAACACATATTTACAGAGTACGAGAGAACGACAGCTGAAATCACAGTTCTATACATGGAATCAACAACACATTTTACGCACCACCGATCACCATTCTGCCAACTTCTACACGGACTAGGGGCGCTTCTGCCCAGTGCCCTTCCTCCTGGGAAAAGCGGGGAAGAGACTGGTCAAGAATTGCCACCAGAAATACTGCAGTGTGTATTATTATTATTATTTTTTAAACATATACTGTATTTATTTTGTTTTAACATTGGAAGCTACGGAGTGGGGAAGCCCCAGAAACCTCTCCGATGCAGTCACTAGTTTGCAGGAATACTTCACCTTTAAAATACTAGGTTTTACATCAGTAACAAATATTTTGCTGTTGGCCATCACTCCAAGGATTATTATAATTCTGGAGGAAAACACTGGTAATATTCTTCCTTCTCAGATGGGGGAAAAGGAGAAAGAGAGGACATTCAGAAGCTGGTGGAACAGCAATGAATTACTGAGTCCGTTCAGCGTTATGGGCTTCCTCACAGGGTAAGGACTTCTCTTCATTGTCTCAGCTGCACAAGCCTTGCAAGTGGCTCAGGTTCAGCTTCAGAGATGTATGGAAGTATAAAACCCTTCGGCTGCAGCGACTCCCCTTTGGGGGCGGGGGGGTCTGCTTAAGGAAAATGTTGTGCTCCAGCTCTGAGACTTTCCCCCGGTCCTTCCTGCACCACAGCTGGCATGTGGCTACGTTATCTATGGCTGGAGATGATCTAAAAATGGTCCTGTTAGCCCAAAGCGATGCCAAAATTCTTCAGCTCCTGGCTATCGTCTACAGTTCTAGCCTTGCTTTTTGATATCTATCTACCCAGGATAGTGTTGTCTTAAGCCTTCTGCTTCTGTATTGTTTTTCCGTAATAATGTAAAAGTTTATTGACCTTTAAGATACTGTGGTTTCACAACACAATTAAGACTCCCTTGCCCCAGCTCTTAGCTCAGAAGTGTCCGACCTGCACAATTAGTCACAGAGGTCAACACTTCCAAAGCTCCCAAAAATCTGGGGAGGAAAATGTCATTATCCAATAAGGAGTCTGTGTGAAGAGGCAGGACCCAGACATATTCACGGCTATTCAGCAACAGCCAGCTGGGCTGCTCATCCAGAAGCCTTGTGGACCAAAAGTTGGTTTTGAAGCGTGACTCGGCCAGAAAAGCCCCCAAATTCTGATACATTACTGCATGTCCTGTAAAAGGGAGTTCCTGCTTCAGAAGGAAGGGTGACAATACATGACAGGGGCTGTACATATTAGCACCAGGTTTATTTCAACAAGACCCTTTTTACACCATACAGAACCTGACCACAGACTCTTAAGCCTTAAACGCAGTGCTGTGATTAGGGTTCATCCTTCCTGCCTGGGACAGGCAGTAACAACTGCTGGAGTGGGTCAGAAATGCTGCCCTTTCCCCCTGCTCTCACCTCACTCAGTTATGAAATTATCACATAAGTAGCCCCCCCAAATATTCACAAAATACGCAAAGATGAAGTTCTCCTTTCCATCTGATGCTTAAGAGCATAATTCACATTTCAGATATTTCTTTTTTTTTTTTTAAAGCAGCAAACAAATTCATAGAAACCTAAATTTAGGAAGTGTTTCTTAAAGAACCAGAGGAAAGCGAGAAACAGTCCATGTGCTTGTGCAAAGAGAGTGCTGAGATACTTTGGGATGGGGGCAAGGGAAGGGGCTAGTGCTAATTCCTTCAGGCTGTTCTGCCATGAGTGCAGTGTGGCAATGGAAAGTTAAAATTTAAGGGCCACAAACGGATGGAGTTTTGAATTCTTTGGTCCTTCAGTATAAACAGAGAAACTGTTTTACTCAAAAGGGAAAAATGTGTTTTCTCTGGCCTGGAATTTTCCTTGTACCCCCCTGCCTAAGCAATGTGCTCTCACAGAAACTGGGGGCAAATATCTCTTCCCCCTAGACCCAACAGCCCTGCATCACACTGTGAGTAGAAGTCCCATGGAGACAGCTAGAGCTGCCATTCGTGGGCAAGTTTCATCTGAAGAGAAGGGAGACAGTGAAGAGCCCCTGGGGGAATCAGATGCAGTCACGTAGCCCGGTGCTGGACAGGTCTGAAAAAAGAGGGTTGGCCAAAGGCAGCATCACCACAGGGAGGCAGGAGAGCAGATAAACCACCACGCTAATAAAAAGCAAGTGTTACAAACCAATGGCCAAAACAGGCTGATCAGCTCTGGTTCTTATAAATATTAAAGACCTGATTCAAGAGTTTATTTCCCATTATTTAAGTTAGTTACAAAAACTTTTAAGTAAATTTTTATCTTAGTTGGGCTTTTTCCTCCTTCCCCCACTTTTTTTTTTTTTTTTTTTTTTTTTTTCTAAAAAAGAAACGTTCACTTATTTTCATAAAAGGTCTTCCCTTAAGATCAGACCAAGGCAGATGCCCTGCCCCATGGCACAGACATTCAAAGGCTATAACCAAACAACATAGCCACAATAGTCACTCAACAGTGTCTCTCCATAGAAAAAATTAAAAAAACTGATGCTAGTTACAATAAAATACACATGGAAAAAAAGCATTTTTACCAAAAAACCCAAAAACAAGTTAATGGGAAAAACATAAAAAAGAACTACACAGAGCTGCACTTAAGAGATCATCTGGGAATGCATATTAACCCCTTCCACGTAAAGGAAAGGTGGAATTATGGAAGCAAACCTAATTATGTCTTTGCATTAAATATGAAGCTTTCTGAGAGGCTCCGGTAAAAATTCAGTTTTCCTACAACAGTGGGCTGCTGGAGGTTCCAGTGCTTTTCCAGGTCAGGGTGGGGTAGCACAGGCAGTGTCCCTGTGCAAAATAAAAATGTTTTGTCAACTGAGCGGCCTTTTGGTTGAGATCCCAGCAGGTTACTGCAATCCACCTGATGCAAAAATCCAACGGACACACTGGTAAAGAAAGTCACAGGAAAGCTCAGCTACTGGACAGGTCTAAGCTGGTGGCATTTCTTTGTCACGCTAGACTTTCTCTGTCACCACAGGCATACATGATCTCTAGCATGAGGACTACTGGACCCAGTAGACCACAAACCATCCTTGAGGTGCTGACACAGACAACATCGACTCTGTTCAACAAAAGTGTCCTCAGACTACCTGGAATTGTTTCACACATTTCAGCAGTGACTATGAATCAGGTCCCTGTGGCTAAAACAAAATTACTCTGGTCTGAAACAGTAAAAAGTCTCTAGACAGCCACCAAAGGAGTGCCTGGAGAGAACTAACCTCTGCATCCATATTTCTTTCATATTTCTTAGCTGACACAAGGGCAATAATTCTAAGGCTGCTCAGACCTGGAACATGTTAGCTGTATCAGCAACGAACATTAGTCACTGAATTTGGGGGTTTGGCTTGCTCTATGTCCAATACTTTTTTTTCCCTCTTTTCTTCTTTTCATACAAATATACAAAGAGTGTAAAAAAAATTTAAAAAGCGAACTTTGCTGATTAAATGACAGACAAAGTTCCTGCACATTCAGAGATCGGCAACGTGAGGCCCACCAGGCAGGCACCCAGCGGAGCTTCCATCAGGGAGGACGGCTTTAACCAAGCTGGGTCAGTGAAAGAGCAGGGAGACCGAAGACATGAACAAGTCATTTCAATCCACCTCGATCCTCCCTGTGATCTCAACTCTTCCTCTGGAAAGCACATGGAAGCCCCTCTTGCCCACTCTAAATCCTTCTGAAAATAGTCAAAAATTTGTTATCACCTAAATAGAAAAGAGGAGAAACACAGACTCTTTGCAAATGGCCCTTTGATCTGTATTAAAAACAGCTCTCAAAGTTCCTCAAGAGTTAGAATTAGTGGGGCACGGGTGAGGGGCAGTTTAGATACGGGATGTAAAATATTAAAAAGTGCTCTGCAACTAATTTTTGTTTTATGTGTGTATGTGTGTGTGTGTGCATATATATACATACACAAACATGCACATACACACACATATATACATATATATATACACATACATATATATATGTACACATACATATATATGCACGTATGTATAAAGTTAAAAAGTTCTATACGATATGATTAGAACAAGTGTCCTTGGAAGGTCACGACTGGAGAGAGTGGGGCCTGTTGGGATGGCAGATGGGGCACTCGCCCTCCTCGGCGCACGTTTCACACAGCACTGCATGTTGGCACGGTAACACCACCCGGTTCTCCTCCTGACACTTAAGGCATTTCACTGACTGCATCTGAAATACCGCCTGCAAGAGAGGGGGACAGGGCAAAACGTAAGCGTCAAAGTCACAAAGCAAAAGGGCTCCCGTCCTGTGCTACGCGGTCTGGGGAACAGCAAGGAGGCAGTAGGGGAAGGACTTGCAGCTGTCCGCCCATTCATCTTCTGAAGCAAAAGCAAAGCAGCACAGCATGATGTCTTTTAGGACCTTTAGGATCAACAGAGCAGCTTTGATTGACTTAAACTCTGTGCTTTAGGCACAAAGAAGAGGTAGGTATTTTCCTGTAAGTTGGCTAAAACTCACTTTGGCTACATCCACATGGAACTGCTTTGATAGGCTGCTGATTTATGGCTGTATTAAAGAAAGGGGAAAAGAGCTGCAATCTGCAGGAGCAGAGAGCGCAAGACCCTGCCCTGCAAATCCCTGGCACTCACCTTATCGACTTTCTCCAGGTTTGCCCGCAGCTGTTTCTGAAGGGTGTAAAGTGAAGACAGCGAGAGCGTTTCCACGTCAGAGAAGGAGCGCAAAAACTGAGGGTCCTGGCCTGTGTGGATCCTTTCCAGCTCCTCCTGCAGTTTCTTCACTTGCAGCTCCAAGGCTTCCCTCTGCTCCCGAGCCAGTTCACATTCCATGTTAGCTGTGTTGGCGCGATCATTTGCTTCCTCTGCCTCCTTTTTCCAAGCATCACAAGCCTACAAGTTCCGACAAAGAGGGTAAAAGCAGCAGTCTGAAAACTTGGTCAGCCTCCAAGAGAGGCAAAAATATCCATTTCCTTACACTCCTCACCAGAAACGTGTTCTGTCCGATCTGCCCTGTTCCCAAATTCTGAAACACCCTTGGAGCTTTGCTTCAAAGCACTGCTCATTCCACATACCCCATGTGGTTGGGCTGTGGTTCTACATATTTGGCTCTCACCATTAAAGGGATGAACTTTGTGTACCGGCAAATTGTCATGGATCTAAGTCTGGCAGGTCTAAGAGACTGTCAAGCACATCAGTGCATCTGTTATGACACCTGACCTTGCACTTCCAGCACCTGAACACATCAGGCACAGTGATTCAGTCCCTCTTTCCAAGGGAGAAGAAAGAATAAGAATGCTTAAGAGAATCTCTTTGTAAAACCTACAGCTCCTCACATCACCTCAATGTCTGGAAAGCTCCTGTTGAAAGGCTGACACCCTCCTAGTCCTTTACACTCCCTAATCCTTCTTCCCAGGAGCTGCCCAAGTACCTGTTTGGCTTGTTTCCAAGACTCTTCCCACTGCTTTATTGTGCCGTTGGCTTCATCCAGTTCTTGTCGTAGCCGTGCCAGCTCCGCAGCACCTGGACCTGACAGAAATGCAGGTGAGGTACTGGGCGAAAAACTCCCCGAAGCAAAGTGTTCCCATATGCTGCTGTTCATCCCATTTAAACCTGTTTCACAGGGAAATAGAGAGGGTTATGTCACAGGTGCTGGCAATTTCCCCATTTCCTCCCTACCCCTGTGAAATCCAGGATTCAAAAATGTGTACATAGGAAAGAGAAGATCACCTTATGAATTACTTTCATCCCCAGGACCCAGGAGTCCATCATAGAGGGACTTTATACGGGAAGTTTCACACCATTAGGCGTCATCTTTAATGATACAGGGAAGACCCAAGGAACTGAGTGGAGGCAACTTTTGAACCAGGCTGTTTTTAGAAGCATCTATTTTACAGCAGAGCTGAGTACCAGCTTGAATCCCCCTTCTCATATGAGAACCTCTGAACTGCTTACTACCTTCCCACTTTTCTGTGCAGCACAGTCATCAGCCTTGGTGAACAGATTGGTCCACACAGCCAACCCAGGTGGTGCTTCCTCTCACATTATACCCTAAGAAAACTTCTGGTTTTGCCTCCTCAGCTTGGTGCTTAGAAAAGGAGTCTCACTTCCCAAACAGTGAGACTAAAATGCACCAACATCATTACTGTTTGCATATGTAAGAAACAGCACTAACTGGAAAACCCTGTTTATAAACAAGTGGAGGCGATAGTATATACATCAGCTTCATCTCCTGCAGAGTTTTAGCATAAAGCTAGTAACTGGCACCAGAGAAGACTAACCAACCAACCACTTCCCTATTTTAGCTTGTTCAAATAGTTTCTCTTTTCAGGAAGAAATTCAAGGCTTAGGAGACAAAGCAGTAGAAAACCAGTTGTAAACAAAACTGGCTATTTTTCTCAGACTCCAAGGTTTGTACTTTTTTAATAACAAAAATGTTTTTACTTAAAATAAGCATCCACACTTTGCACTCAGGGGAGAACTAGTAGGAAAAGCTCATATCAGGACAGAGCTACGAGTGACGTGGACTCTTACGCACACAGACATGCACCAGTTTGATTTAAGAGTCATTTTCATTTAGTGGTGCTCACCACTGGGCGTGGACATTCCTAAACCTAGTTGCATTTGATAATTCTGATCTTACAGCAGCTGAACTGACTGCGTCTGCAAGCAAGCCCTGGAGCAAACGGCCTCTCACTAAGGGCTCACCCAGCACCACTTACTTCCCATTTAGTACCAGCCAAAACACAAACAGTTACTATTTTTCAGCTGTATTTTTTGTAACTTGTCTTCACTAAGGGCTTAGGTGCATTAACAAGTCATTTAGCAGAGCAACAAGGGCTCTTCACTGGCTCAAGCCACTTACCATAGATCTATTTCAGCTGCTCTGAAGCATGCTCTGTTGAGAGCAAGAATTTTTAACAGAACCTCAACTCACATTTTGTTTTTAAAGCTCCAGTTTTCTTGAAGGGGAACCTAGCACTAAGCAGGATGCTGGCAAGCCACAAATTCTGCCATAATGCTGACCAAGCTTATCTCATAGTTTCTTTTTACTTTCTCCACCTGCTGTTCTCACTTCACATTTGAAGTGGCAAGCGCCTTTGGTCAGGAATGCCTTCTCTGCACATTTTGCATCTAGCACAGTGGGAACTAGCCCAGGACTAGGTATTTTAAACTCAACTGCAATACAAATAAGTAATAACTACACACACTACACACTAACTTATGTGTGTTCAGCAAGTCACGTGGAATAGGTAGATTCCAGATTCCCAACTGCTAGGTTACTATTTAAATATCTTATCAAAACCTCAGCAAAAATGGTTTTGTTGTATTACAGGAAAATATCTAACTTTTTTCTTAAAAATCAAGTATTTAAATGCATTTGTGAATTTTCTGCATTTCTTTGGGTTTTTCATTTGTATAACTACACAGTCAATACAAATATAACTGCTTAACTTGTTTCTTCTGAAATTAAAAGCAGGCCTTATCAGCAAGTTTTCCTTTTCTTACTGAAATTGGGATGAACAGCCAGCCTCAACACTAATTAATAGCAGAGATACCCTCTGATATCTCTTTCCTTATTACAGTAATTGGTAAAAGCTCTTAAAGCCAAACAAATAGCAATTGTAAGGCATGGAAGCATGGTTTTGGCCTATGCAAGCAAGGGATGCAGTTACACAGATAAGTGCATGCACAGATAGATTACAAAAGCATGTAATAATATCATTAGGTTAAGCTGAATATTAAAGATTAAAGCATATCTCAAATTTGAAGAAGCATTTATGTCTAGTATCAATAGAGAGAACTAAGATTTACTGTTACTAACAGAAATCAGCAGAGCCAGTGTCACTAGCCTTTCAAACAGTTTTATTTCTCAAGGTAGCCCTGCGTCTTGGTAATAAAATAGATTTGGCCCCTCAGTTCCCTGTTCTGCCTGATACAGCTGAAGCTCCAAAGCAGTTTCTCATCCCTTCACAGTCCCTCATACAGGAAACAGATCCTCAAGAGGGGGAAGGGAAAAAAAAAAAAAAAGGAGCAAAGGAGACAAAGCTTGAACACTGTAACTTTTTGCAAAGTCCGCACTGCAAAACTGTGTGCAGAGTGTCAAATAGGAGAAAAAAGTACAATGACCCAAGTCTGCTCTAGAGCTCCCAGAAGCCAATCTGACCTACAAGCAGTCCCAAGGGCAAACTGCAATCCCCACCTTAACTAAGCAAAGCTGAGGACCCAACTCTGACTTTTATGTAAAGTGAAGTCTCAGCACAGTATTGTTGGCAGGAAAAGGCAGAGCTCTCTCCCCTGAAAGGCATCATCAGAGCAAGTCACTTAACCTATCTGTCTCTTTCTCAGCCTAGAAACATGGGAAGTAGAAGGAGTTGCTCCCTTGTTCACAAGGTATTAGCTGATTTTTGGTAAAGCAGCTTCTAGTACTGTTGCTGTTCTCATGGGAAGAAGAGATACAAATGGCAGCAGTGAAATAACACATTAAAATTAAAGCTAACTTAAAAGAAAATACTTACATGGCACAGACAGGCATGTACATGGGACACACACACTGTGCATTTACCTAATGATCCATGAGAAGCTGATGTCCCCAGGAACGTGTTTTCTGATTGGCTTAAGTGTCCCTGGGGCTGATGGAGGAAATGCGATGAGAGGCTGACCGGTGGAGAAGGAGAGGCAGAGTGAAAAGAGGCAGAGCTTCCAAGGGAGCCGGGGATATTTACAGGAGCAGAACTTTGCAGCAAACTCCCACCTGGACAAAGAACACACAGAGAGGATGGCTATGTATGACCATGAAGTATGGGCCAGAGCACAGTGCAGGAGTTCAGAGCAGAAGGTGTTAGCTTCCCTCTCTCCTTCCTAAGCCCCTCGGGATTCCCTCTGCTTCTCATCAATGTTTCATTCCTCTCTCAGTCTTTAAGAAGAGCACTGAAGCTGCTGTCCCATGAACCACATAGGTTAAGACCCTCCAGAGTTCAATGGACTACTCTTTCATCGGCCAAAGCAACAAAAGGTTTTCTGAGCAGAGTTCAGTCCCTATCAGTCCAGAGAAGATGAATTTGGTACCTGGTGCAATACTTTGTAATGAAAAATTCACTTCTAAAACATGTGACTCTGCTTTTAATACTTCCAAACAACCTGGAGTGAGAAGAGTATCATGCTGGGTCAGGTCATGATCTTAACCACTAAAAATCAGTGACTAGCTTTAGTCACTTTAGACGTACTAAAGTGTCTGGATCTATCAGTAATAAAAAACCCCAAATAAACAAAAGCCTAACCTCCAAAGACATCACACTTCCCTTACACAAGAAGTCATTCTGTCTGCCACACACAGATTGAGGGAGATCTCAGCCTTGCTCCCCACTCTCTCCTGACCTCCCTTCTTAGAAGATCACCAGGTAACACCCAGACCTGACGTGAACAGAGGGAAAAGCAGTGTGGAGGATCTCTAAGCCACTGCAGATGGGTAGTGGCAGAAGCAGGTCCATCAGCAGACATGCACAGTAAACTCCCTGACCAGGCTCTTATCTTTGGCAGGGAAGTGGAAGTGATGTTCTTTAGGGTTCCTTCCACAGGTCCCTTCCTACCTCAGTACAGCTCCAGGCAGTGTAGTTCCCTTGGAAACCTTCAGACCACCAGAGTTAGCTCTTGTTCAAAACCTGTCTTAGCAGGGTAGCCAGAAACTACAACCACTTCCAAAAAGCTATGAGACATTTCATTTTCCCCTGGACACTCATTAGAGACAGGTAGAAGAGGCCTTAGCCTACCTCCACATATTAAAATGAGACAGACATTACAGGAATCAAATCAGCAGATCATGATGACACTCCATGACAGATGGATAGCATTACCAGGTCAGTGAGTTTCCTGTGACTGCTAGGGAGAGTTTTCTGCTTAAGATGCAAATCGTCATACTTTGGCCTGTTTGTAAAGGTATCAGATGCCTTCTAGAGTCTACTTACACACTTTTTAAAAAAAAAAAAAAAAAAAAAAAGAAAAAAATCAAGCAAGTCCCATTCAGTCTCAAGAAACATCCCAAAGACACCTGGGCCCAATGGCAAGAACTCAGCTCTGCTAGTCAATAAGGGCAAGCTTTCACTTCAAAGATGCTCAGCGGTTGCCAGAGTTTGTTATAATTGCTGTTTTAACCAATGTTATTTTGGGACTGGGTTTAGAGCTTTGTTGGGCTGGCTCCACTGAGGTGACTGGGCAACACTGCTTGGCAGAAGATAAAGAAAGCTCTGTTGCTTTCATGTACCTATCATGATGCCACTCGTGTGGGGCACTGTGCTGCTGTCAAATGTCTTCTCCAGGGCAGCCACTCCGAATTCATTCAGGTCCAGGTCATCCAAGGCAGACTCTGCCAGACACAGAGGTACCAATTATGTTATAAAGGACCAACAACTTCAAGAGATAGGATGGCCCAAAGAGCCTACATGCAGAGGAGCCTTCGCTCTCTATTGGTCAGTCTGCACAGCCCTACTCTCCGCCCTGTGTAACACTGTTCTTAAACGGTTTGGCAGAAGTGTCATGGGCAGCTTTTCAGTTCAGGTTCTTTTGCCTGATCTGATTTCTTTTTGTCTCAAAGTATTCCCAAATGTTATACAAAAACAAAAAATTGATGAAATAACAGCAGTTCCCATAAGTCTTCCCCAAACTGCTCTTTCAAGTCTGTCCATAATATGCAATAACACTGGCTTATGACATGTCTGGGTCTGGCTTGTGCTTTGTCCCTACTTTGCTGAAGAGCCACTCAGAAAAGAAATACCAGTAGAAGGGAACATTGAAAATCATCTCTGAGGTTCAAAGATGGGGTAAAATAAAGAAAGCTTATGAATGCCTGCAAATGTTATATCTATTTGAACATGCCTCATCACTAATCATGATCAATATAACTCCATCCCACACATGCCCACTCATTTCTATTATTATTTTTAACAAATTAGTGAGATCATCTCAGAAACATTAGATTAAAAAAAAAAACCCACCACAACCACGTGACCAAAAAACCCGCACCTATCTAAAAGGAGTGATTCCACTCTCTGGACTTTCCTGTTCTCCTTTTTCTGACAGCCTCTGTCCCACACCCTATGAAAGCCAAGTCCTTGTAATCTACCTGGTGGTAGCCCTTGCTATAAAACTGTGATTTAGAACGTAAGGGGTTGTAACTGTGGAAAATGCCCCTCTGATCTCCTGCCTACTCCAAGACCTCCCTGTCACTCTGACAAACCTAAAACTAAGGCCCTTTACATAATGTGAAATTCTGAATAAGTGGCTCAGAGGCCTTCTGTTGGTCCCATGGGTGAGTTTCATCCGTAATGACCTGCAGAAAACATCAGATGTGTCACAGTCACAGAAAAAGCTTACAGCCTCAGGAATCTGCCAACACGGACAGACGAAAAACTGGAGCTCACTGGAACACCCATGGCTATTCCAAGCCTCATACCTGGCGATCCACGTCTGAGGAAGCCCTATTAGCATAAGTAAAAAAGGCAAAGTTACCTATGACAGACTCAACGGTGTCACTGGTTGGGTAGAAAGGAAGGGCATTGGCATTCATGCCTGGTATGCTGCTGGTGCCGGCAGGGCTTGGTGGCGTTGCAGCCAGACTGGAGGTGATACTAGAGGAGATGCTGGATGTCAGCGGGCTCCCCACTGGGAGAATACCCAGTATGTCCTGAAACAAGAGTTTTAAAAGGGAGAGAGGTAGGAAATAAAACATCTTTATAGAAGCATCCCTCCAGAAACATGCAGGAATGAGCCAAAGATCAGCAGCAAACCTGTTCCTGCCTGCTTCCAACCTGACAGATGGCTGGTGCTACTACTGGGCTGGGGGTGGGGGAGAGATTAACAGCTTTTCTTTAATTTCTGCCGACTGTTCTCCGTTCACCCCGCCTCCCCCCAGTATTACAAACATCCTTCAGGCTGCCCCAGAATTAACTCCTGTGACCCACAGGTTGCATGCAATCATAGGGATGGGTCACACAATCAGTCACTCAGACTTAGTTCAGCACATGACTTAGAACCTGATATTAAATTCTCTTTGCTGAATCCTTGAACTTAGATGACTCCAGAGATCCATTCCAGCTCAGTTTTCCATAATTTGGAGACTCTCTCCAGCACGGTCCAGGCCTATGAGTCTAACCTGAATTCACACAGGTCTAGCCATTCACAAATAACTCCTCCAGCAAATCATCCCATCTTCATAAAGTAATCCCTCAAGCTGAGCATCCCTAATGGTGTCTGGACTATCATTTACTCCCTGCAGAGTTGTCTGGATCCACAGAGATTTCTCATGTCCTCATCTGTGGTGGTAAGAGCACTGAGCTAGGTTCAGAGCCCTGCTAGCAGTACCGTACCTGTTTGGGCTGTAACAAAGGTTGCTCCTGGCTCCTGTGTTCCAGGGAGTGGGACTTCATTTTTGCTTGCTGCAGTAAAGAAACAGAACAAAAAATAAGCAGAGGGATCAGCAGCAAAATTGAAAATGGCTGACTGCTGGCTTTGGAGAGACCATGGGAAACATAGTCGCTTCCTCTCTTACAGCCTGCTCTGGGCACTAGAGAATTCAGAGAGCGGGAAAGCATAGCAAACTGAAAACACTCCAAGTAATTTGCTTTCTATATACCATCACGCCTAGAGTTATGCAAAGACTTGTCACAATTACATTTGCCTTCAGTGCTGCTGTAAGTCCTCTGCTAGCACAAAGGACATATTAAGAACCAAGACCAAGAATGAATTATTTTGCCTTGTTATAAATAACCCATCAGCCCTACTAGTATCTAAAAAAAAGGGGCCAGAAATGGTGGGAGGCATCCTACATTTTTAAGTTATGTAAACATTTTTCAGCTTTGGGAAAATAAAGTATGTAGATTACGTTTCCCCTCAAACTTCTGCAGCTCCCAGCTAGGACTGCAAAGTAAAATAAAGTAAAATTTTAAAAGCAACACTATCAAAACTGATTTTAAAAAAAATTCTTCCCCCATCCGTTAACATAGAGAGCCCAAAGCTATAAAACTTAAGTGAGGTCAAGGCTGTCTGGAGTTGCAAAACTGCATGAATGCCAACACACATTTAGAATTCCACTATCCAGCCTAAAAATTCAGCTTAAGGACCTTCCAGTACGATATCCTTAACGGATATCAACCCTCTTGCCTCACAACATCAGTCAATTCTGAGCTACAATAACCAGACTTGGGAAGGAAGTGGCCTCTTGAGCTTGTCAGTGTGTAACGGTCTGTTCTGCAGGCCTTGCTCTGTTTCTCCTGTGCTGCTACACGCGCAAGGCACAGGGAGATCAACCACACCCTCCGGGCACAGAGAGGTAGCAAAAAAGTGCTCAAAGTCAGGGCTGCTTGTTTACTCACTCTCCAACCCCCCCCCAGTCTGAATCAGAGACATATTCCAGTCATAAAGTCCGCTCAATGTTTTTTATCGCAAATGCAGGCAGTCACCATCTCTGCAGGGGAGATTCAGGCATGATGTACAACAGCAGCGCATGAGATGCCACGCTGACCTGAAGTGATACGCCTTGACTTTTTGGCTTAAACAGTCTTATGAAAAAGATAAATGATTGCTGGAGAGGGATGACATAACCAGACAGGCAAAAGAGCAGCGCAAGAATTCATCTGTTGGTTTTACTTCATTAAATCATTTTCTCTGCTCAACTGTATGCCTATGGGCAGATGGGGAGGTCAAAGCCTGGCAAACAGGCAGTTGAGATACGGACGCAAAGATCCTTCTGCGGTGGGTACCATTCTCTCACGCTTCCCTGAACAACATACAGTGCGTTTACATACAGCAAAACTACCACTGAACTGATCACAGGCTTGTTTTCCTTTGTGTGCGATAGATGCGTTATGTTAGTGCATCTGTGTGTGTCTGATAACACGCCTGCTAGATTATCCAACATATCCCTACCCTGTTTGACACTCATCTGAACACAAGATGTGCTATCAACAGATGTCAGAAGCTAAAGTGAAGGCACATACGCAGCCATGCGCCCCCCCACCCCCGAGAGGCTTCCTGCCAATGTAGCTAGCTGGCTCCGGTGCAGTTAAGTCTTACTGGAAGTTGTTTTTTTTTTTTTTTTTCTTTGAGAAGGAGAAAAAGTGAACTCATTTCTAAGCTAGTCTCAATTTCCACTGCCTTGAATTCATGTATCACCAGTGAAAAATGGAGCAAACTGATTGTCACCACTAAGCCAGTCTCCTTTAGCTCTGAATAACACTAAAAAGGGCATACATCAAGACAGAAATTCAAAGGGCAGGCTGAAATTCTCCAGCTCACTCTGTTGCAGTCAGGAAAGAAAACAGAGGACATAAACTACGAGTGAAACAGAATGTTTTCTGACCAGCATGGAACAAACCGACTGTACTGTGTGTCAGGACTTAGGAACACCTCCTGGTTGTGGCACTCAAGTCCTTCCAGTGCAGCCAGCATTTTTCCAGCTTGCTAAATCTTTTGGGACTCAGGAAAAGTATTTTTAGCTTTAACTGCTGGCTCAGCCTTACCACAAACTATGTGGAACCTATTAACACAGAAGGTGCATTTTTCATTCTAATAAGATAGAAACTATTTGTACTAATTCTACAGAGGAAAAATGACAGGCCTATTGCAGAGCTGAGCCAGAGTGTCTCTTAAATTTTCAAATATGAGTGAACAAAGTTAAATGACTAATTATTGGTCTAATTTACAGAGTATATGAGAATCTCTGGTGCCCACTGCAGCCAAAGGGAATTACAGAGGATTTAAAAAAGTAAGTAATTATAGATGAAAAGAAAATTAAATTAGGACACTTATGAGACACCTAATTTTGTCTGTAGAAGCCTAGCATAAGGCAACTGTGATTACTTCCATCTGTATCTTAATAGCTATTTATTCCAGTCATTTAATACAGGTTTTTGCTTAATTAAAGCCACATGAGTAAGAAGCTACCTGAATACAGTATATTTGTAGCACAGCCTGGACTTCAGACATAAATGCTCATCATCTGGCCCTCCTTTTAGAAGTCCTATTCATGCTCCATCCCCTTTCTCCTTGGCTTAGGCTTGCTGCTCATTTTCTCCAAAGCAGGGCCTCCCTGGCACCCTGCCTCTGCTGGCAGGAAACAGGGGTTCTCTCAGTCCTTCAGCTTTGGGTTCACTCCTCCTTTGCAGCAGAGGCAATAGAGAACGAGCACATGTTTTTTCTTTTGTTTCTAAACAACTGCTACAAGCTGCTGTGCCCGCAAGAAGTGCCAGGATCACAGCATGGTCTGCTCTTTACCCCCAAAGACGTGTTGCATCAATTTGAAATTTCCTAAGCCACATCCACATTAAGCAAGACAATAAAAGCATTTATAAGAAAGCGTACATGCATATAGCTTAATCTGTATTTGTCACTAAATCATTTTAATTAGACTAAACAGTGCTCAAGACTGGTCCTACTGCAAAGTTTGGTCATATTTTCCCAAACTTGTAAAAATAAATAAAACAAAACCCACAGAGTCTGCTTCTAAATCCAACTATTTATGCAAGATCTTGTCTGGACGGGATATTTCCACTGTTTTCTCACAGCAGTGCAATACTAATGTAGCAGTATAAGCCTATTAAGGCTAGCTTCTTTAATATTACAGACAAGAGTTTAAATGTATCCAGGTTGAAAGCAGCATTTCTTGTCATCTCTGTTTTCAAGCAACATAGACCAGGTATTTTTATTCCTTTTTATTTTTTTTTTTTAAAAGAACTGGTAGGAAATACTTTTGCAGGCACCTCTTCATAAAAGTAGCTATTCCTTCCCCCAAATTGAGATGTTGTTCTATTACATTTACAAATCCAGTGAGAAATAAAAACTGAGACCCAAGCTCTGGGTTGGACTCAGCTGACTTGGAAGGGATGGTGCAGAGAAACTATTAATTGTAACATCAAGAAAGGAAATTCACAATAAGAAGTTGACTGTGGAAAAGCTCATGTGTGGCAGAACAAATGGAAGAAACTGTTCTAGGCTTAGGGAGCAGTCTGAATAAGGCATGACACCAAGACGGAGAAGACTGAGGAAGCAGCAAGGCAAGACTGGGATATCCAAAAGGGATAAGAGGGAATGTCATTAGAGATGTGGGTTGGGTAAGATTGCAGAGGGTTCTTCAAATGAGAATGAGGTATTCAAATTTAATGCAGAAGCCACAGGAGAGAGTCAAGGATCAGAATGATGCAGCCAGAGAAGCAAGAGACAACTAACAGGACATTTTCAATACATCGGAGAAATGAATGGTGAAAACAGAAGACAAACCAAGTCACGGAGATCAAGGTAAGAGTTCGGAGTGAGAACAGAGAAGGAAGGATGAGTTTCCATGAGACAATACAGCAAAAGAAACAGCAACTCTTGGCAAGGACCTAAATATGGAAAAAGAAAGAGCAAGAAGTGATATGTGGGAAGCTACTCTGGGTCAACACAAGACAGAAGTTGTGAGGGATTAGGGAAATAAGCAGCAGCTCAGCTTCTACAAACTGAGTGTGTGATGGCAGCTAGGCAGACAAGAACAGATGTAAGATGGAAGAGACTGGAAGGGAGGCTAAAAGCAACAGCAGGGATCTGAGAACTGCTAATGAGAATAGTGCTTTCTCATTTTTGTTCCCTGAAAAAAATAAAAAAGACATTCATTCAAGCTAAACTGGGCAATTTCTCATTCTTCCTCATCCCCCCAACTCTTCCAGCCAATATTCCCTACTAACCTGGCATTTGAAACTCTTCAAATACTCGGCCCCCACCTGATCTTCTCGCTCAAACCCCGGTGCTTTCTTGTAGCTGCCGGCTGCTGTTACAGAGTCTGGAGGAAAACCAATGGTCTCCAAGCTGTGTGGCTTTCCAATGGCGCCAGGAGGAGACCCACATATATTAGATGGGCTTCCGAGACTGCTGTTCCTACAAAGAATCTAATAGAAGGAACAAGTGTCAGGAAAGTTTAGCCAGCCAGTAGCAACGACTCGAAGAGGAGAGGCGTCCCACGGAAGAGCTCATTCACTTCACTGTGCATCGATTATACTGACAATCAACACAAGCATACAAGCTTCCAGTAAACAGTAATTAAAAACCAGGAAAAAGCTTCAGTAGATATTGGATTTATACAGTCCCACAATTATGGTTTTACTGCCATTACTTTGTACTGGAGTGCAGTCTTATAAAACCCAACCTACAGCTCTAGTGACATTTATTCTTTTTGAGGCCTCAGATGTGACTGACCAAGTTTCCAAACCTGACCAAAACACTCTTTGCTTTCCTTAGGCTACAGTGGATCCTGTCTGCACTCTGAGTAGTAGCGTGAAACCTGGAAAGGTGCTATGGCAGTCAGAACAACCAAGCATATCTGAGCTACATGTAATACTGTATCTTTTGCTTTCCAGTTGGAAATCTGAAAGTTTTAATGCAGGCACAAGCCAAGTACAACAGCTGCATTAAAAAACCCAAGGATTTCCAACAGTTCCATCCTTTGGACTAATACCAGGGATCACAACCACATGCAACAAGGCTAGTTTTGCACTGTAGATGAAGCCACAGACAGCAGCAAAGGAGATTAAGATGAGTTCTAGAGAAAGCGCCTACCTGGATCAATGCAGATATCCCATTTCTCTGGGACAAGAAATTATTTGCCTGCACTGGCAAGCATGACTGTGCTTCAGACAACATTTAGACAGCTACTGCTACCACAGATTCAAATGCGGCACAGTCTGGGCTAGCATTAGAAAGAAGGAGCATCCTACAGTATTTTGATTTTATTTTTATACAGACATTCTGCTGTCCATGCTTCCCTACAGTCGCAAAGATACTACTCACTGTGGTGGAGGTGGGGCTAGTTGGCAGAGTTCCTGATTTATTCCACACCTATAGTACAAATACAAAACAGAACAGGCCACGTGAGGCTGGCTGCTAGAGGGACCTTTTTCTCTGATTAATTCATCATGTAAAATGATCACCAGCAAAGCCATATTTGTTTGCAAGCTACATACAGATGCCCTGTGGAGTGATGAAGTCACAGAAAGACAATGTGTTGCCGTTTGGCATATATCCAAGGATTAGGAAGACTGTTTAAAAGACTAAGAGCTTGAGATCAAAAAAGAGCTAAATGGTCTATTAAATGGAAGATATCTTCAATTTCACGGCAGTTTTCAGAGAATTTAGATGATACATTCACAAGACGAAGGGGTTTTGTTTTTTACTGCTTTCCACGGTGTTATTTAGTGAGAGAAAATATTATGTCCAGACTTTTCAAGATCTGTTTGGAATTCTAGCTGCAATCAAATTCAGGAGAACTATGAACTGTTAGGCTGGCTTTGGCACTAATAAAAATCAAACTATCAGCTTCTCTTTTCAAAGAGGGGGAATAAGATAAAACAGAGGTCCTAAATGAGTTCACCTCATTCTGACCAGTTTCAAATGAGTTAAACTCATGTCATTTTACCTTCTCAAAACCTCGACCAACCATTTGAAAAGGTTACACACCTTATCAACAGCAGTGCAAACAGGAAAGACTTCACGAACAAAAAAAAAAAATCTCAGCAAAAATGAAGTGGTCTAGCATTCCATGGGCTTCTTATCTGTCTGTGTTTATCTGTTCAGCATTTAAAGATCTCCCTTCTTGTAAGTACAACTAAAATAAAGTACTACCAACAATCTGGGGCATTACTTAAACATATTCCAGAGTTTAGCTATCTCCAGAAGTAGGAGAGGGAGGGAATCAAGGATATCCTATAATGCAACACACAATATGCACAGGCTAAGCCTCTGAGATTACATACGTAAACAAACTCAATTGTAGTTATGTACTTTAGACGTTATTGGCTCACAGCCTTTAATTAGAGTACTTGGAAACTAAGCCCAGTATGTACCTCCAGACAGGAAGGAGTTGGACTTCATGTGCAGATGCATTCCACTTTCCTGAAAGTACATCAACAAACTCTGCACAGAAAGGAAGGCTTAGAAATTTTATAGGTGAGAGGACAATACCAAAGCCACTGAATTGTATGTTCAAAACAAATAGATCCCTCTAAAAAGTGTGGAGCTGAGATCTAAAAGAAAAATGCCATATCCTTTGGGCTTTTGGATACTTAAGATTTCTCTTCTTCGGAGAAAGAAGTACAGCAACTCAGAGAAACCCAGATTTATAAAATATGGACAAGGCTTCCCCACAGTGCTACATACATTGCTAAGGTCTGGGGCATGTGGACTGGAAGGGCTGACGGGAACAGAATCACCAGCTGCTGACGGCATATACATCACAGGGCCTGTCTGTGTCGGGCTAGACACAGCTGAGGATTGCTGTAAATCTTCACTGAGCGCAGGCTCTGGAAGAAATAAAAGCACATGGAACGTTACTCAAAGCTGTACAATTGCAATGGAGCACAAGACGTTTAGGAACAAGAATACCTAGATATTCCTGAGAGAAGAAATATTCCACAAACACCTACTTATAAGTATAGAAGCAAGGAGAAACCTTATCTGGCAAATGGCTACTACTTATCTAATATTCCTTACAGTATTACTGTCATCACTTGTACACTGTGCTGCTCTTTAGTCCATTAACGCTGCTCCAAAACTATCTTCCCTGAATGAATTGTGTGTTATTCATCCAGCTGTCTTGAACTAAGTGGAGCTTCCTTCACTGCTAGGCACAAAGTTGATGGGTGCATTATAATTAGCTGAGGGAGATAAGTTTCCATCTGTGCTCAGTACAAACCATTACCAAAAAAAAAAAGTAGCGTACATAGAAAGGCATACACAAAAAGAAAGTGTCATTGGCTTGGAAGGTAAAGCAGGGATGCTGTAGACTTGTAGTATTTACATCTAATGCAACCCAGCATCTTTACAAAACTATATAACTGACACTATGCCTGTATTGCGATATCTTTAAAGTACTGGTTTCAACACATTTCTTGCTAACCAACAGCAAAACTCATGTTAAGAGCAGATACAATAAACGGACTCCTGTTATTTTAATTGAATTAGGGCCTCAGCGTTCACCTTGCCAAGAAAGTACTAAAAGATACAATTCCATAAGACAGCAGAAGAAATAACCAGGTCGGAATGACCTAAGCGTCACAGAGTGTTACTCTGGCTTTAAAGTAGTATAGTATCGAGTGCAGTAATCTTGTTAGGAATAAGGCATCTCCTAAACAAAAATACTGTGTTATATACAAGGGAGTTTGCTAAACACTGTTTCGTTATCAAGACTTCATTCTCTCTTAAGCCTCCTGGATCATACCGTGCAGTTGCACTACTGTGTTTTGGGCCATTATAGCCCACAGCTCTAGCTATAATTACTGCTTGTCGACAAGGCTTCCTATAAAAGGAACTGCATAACCTGTAGGGAATTTACTCTCACCATTCCTTGACAAAGGCGGCAATTACTAATTCCACCATTTACAAAGGATAATCAAATAAAAGAGATTTGCTCAAGACCATGTACTGAGTCAGTATCAGAGCCAATCTATCGGCCTCTGAGTAACCTGCTCCAATTGCTGCAAATTCAACAGCGAGACTGGAGTGCAGAAACTGAGTAGGAGCCATAGGACCAGGAGATAACCATTTATCTATGAATATTAGTACCCACCTGAATATAGAACCCCCACAACCAAAACAGCATCACTAGTTTACAGATGATGGAAGCAAGGATTGAAATAATGCCCTATAAATCAGGGAGCTAGCGAGAAAAGAGGATTTGAGGAAAAGCGGACAAAAAGCTGCACATTTTTCTCCTCCAACCTGACTTAAAGACTTAAACTCTAAGCAAAACTTCATAAATAGTAAAATAGTATTTAATTTTTAAAATGGATCAATACATTATCTATAATTAGCAATTTTATCCTCAGCTTTTTAAAATACAACACTTTGCAACTTAGCTAGGTACAGTTCATCCACGTACAGAAGAGAAGCAGCTCTCTCTGTTCCAGTCCTCCTAAACTGACATACAGAGAACTGAGCGAGTGAGAGGGAACAGAGGGAGGTACTTCAAGAGGCAGTGCAGAGAGAGCTAAGGGCTGAGTCCTACAGACTACCTACTGCCTTCAGCTCTGCCAACACCTCCCACACTAGCACGGTTTTACAGGAATTATCAAAGTTAATGCTTTGTTTTTGAAAATCCTTCACAGAAGCTCTAGTTTAGCAGCCCTATATTTTAAACTATCTATTTTGGCCAGAAGCCCTCCATAGCTCAAATATCCATGAAAGACGAGAGAAGCAGCCCACGTACGTTCTACATGTGCAAAGGCACAGAAGGGTCCTCGGGGACAGCTGCCAGACTGCTGCATATCATTGCATTTGGTGGATTTGTAGATCTAAGGATGGGAAAAAAAAAACAAAAAAAAAAAAACCAGACATGAACAGGAAAAAACAGTGACCGGCAGCCCAGGTACAAAAGTACTATGAAGAGACTTGACAGCAAGATAGGAACACAGACAAAAGGCGCAAAGGCCAGCAGAGTTCAGGGTGACCATTTCAGTGCTTTGCTTCAAAGAAAGGAAAACCCACTATAGTTACAGAAACACCAAAATATGCCCATCACAGCTAAGCTCACCCGAAGATCAACCCATCACACATCAGCTCACCCAAAGGTCACCATTTGCCATAAAGTCCCTCAGTCTCACTGCAAGCTTGATGGATATTACGAATGGTAAAAGGTAGGAAACAGTTGACAGATGACAGCACAGAAAGTTACAGTCACATGTTTGCAAGGAAAATAACAAACCACTGACAATGATTGTAGGAAATGGATTATTCCCCTTCCCCCCAGTTTGACAGGCGGTGACAACGGTTACTTGGGCCATACAGGCCCAACAAAGCTTTTCAACACCGTAACATGAAGCAGACTAGGACAAGGTCTTAATTACACTTTCTGTAAGGATACTGGAATGCTCTAGGCATGCTCACAACTAGGAGCTTAGTGGTTTTTAGCACCAGTTCGTGGGTATCTATGGTTTAGTGCAATCATCAACCAAGAATTTCTCCTCAGGGAAACAGATGCTGTATGCTCACCTGCAAACCCACACCACGCTTTCAAAAAGACCCCCATACATGAGACTGCTCTTACACTTGAGTTTTCCCCTACTTTTCTTACCTCCTCCCATATGGTCTACCTAATGAAAAGGCACCCCTGTCAAGCAGCTGAATTTCAGCTTACTTCCAACAGGCAGTTTCTCTGTATCCCAGGACCACACTGCAAGCAGCCCACATACTCTCCCAGTTGGCACACTAATTTACTTCATAAGCCTGGAATGCTTTTGCTTTTCTAGTCAGCTACCAAATGGAGTGAGCAGGTTACTGTACCTCTGGATGGAACTGCTGTTCTGTGCGAGTGTGGCAGTATTGGCATGAGTCTCCATTTTCACACTTACTGGGATCTCCCCACTCGTCTCCATGTTTCACGCTGGGACATGGTGAAGATCTGCGTAAATAAGGTAGCAGGAGAATGCATCAGACCCACAAATGTGCTTTGGGCTTTGCTTCCTCAACTGGGAGGCAGGTTCAGCTGCCCACCCTCAGCTGTACAATCTGTTTGGCTGGCTGCTGCTTCCCCAGCCCCCACCTTGCTGCTATTGCATCTTCCTCCCCCTCTTCCAATTTCCCAGTGAAAGAAACATGGCTTAGCTCTCCATCTGAAACTGAATACAACCTGAACCAACATAACTTAACAATATTAGCAGCTGATGTGATTAGTGTCAGAGATGCTGGGTCTGGTTTCTGTTTTGGAACTGTACGTTCATAGAAAGCTAATAAGTTAATTGGCTAATCCTAAAACTCATAATACCCTTACAGCGGTACATTTCCAGGGTTATAGTATGGCCATGTGGAAAAGAGGCTGAGTCAGATCACTGGGGAAAAGCCAAGTCCATTTTCTTTCTCCCAGCCAGGAACAGTTCTTTCTCCCAGTTCTGAATTTTTGCTGTGACCTACTTCCCCTGCTCTTTATGCTCTTAACCATTCCCTCAAAAAACAGCAGAGGGAAGCAGATAGCAGCAGCAGATGCCTGCATGAAAGAGGCAGCCACATCAGTTGGGGGTGGGGAAAGCAACACAGAAGTGAGCGGAGATCAGGAGGGGAGTAGCTTTCACCTTCTTCCCTTCCCAAAGTGTCCAGGCAGGGGCAGAAAGCACATAGCTGCTGCCTAAAGACTGGCTTAGTGTTTCTGTTTCTCCTGAAGGTGTTGGGATTAATGTTCCTTTGATTTTTATTTATTTATTTTTTTAAATACGGGATTTCAGTGCCGATTCAAAAATTTCTGTGAATGTTGGGGGTGGGGAAGGGAAGTGAGAGCATCCATGGTATTTTCTCTCCTGGCTTTCTGGTCTGCTCTTATGTTTTTCAAAAAGGAACTAAGGAAAAGCCCCACTGAGACCACAACAAAAGCTCTGTTGTGTTGGAGGAAATGAGGGCCTATAACTTGGATGAAATGCGTTCAGGCAGACGCGGCATGCTGAAAATCCAGCGACAGCTGAGTGATGAGAACACCCTGGTGCCTTCAAAAGCACGCTCTTCAGCAGTTGGTTAGGAATGCATGTCCAGCTACAGTACTGGTCACACCATGCCTCACGATCCCCCTCACCAGGCACACACAACAAGCAGCTTGATGACTCTGAATCCTTTACCATGAAAACACTGCTGTGTGAGTTTGTTTCTAGACGGGGATTAAAACTTTCTTTTGTTTTCTTTCTCCTGCACTGCTTTCTAAAGCAGGAGTTTGTACGGTAAGGGGAGCCCAGGCACAGGTTTCTGTTTGCCTTAAAACCAGAGTTGTAACATGATTTAGCAACAGTCATTTATTAGAGGTACTGGTTCCTATATACAACAAAACTCCTTGTTTAGTTTGTTATCCTGTCTCCTAGGCAGAAATAACAGTCCATCACATCTGTCAGTACAGGTCCTGGAGACACACTAAGAAATTCTCGTGGACAAAATCCTAGATCCTTCATTATGGATTTCTACTATACCTCACCACTCAGCTGGGAAATAGACTATCCAGGACCACGGTACCTGTATTTGTGTTTTCGCGGGCTTCTTCTTCTGTCTTTGCTATTGTGGTAGTAGGGACAGGCATAACCCTGGCGACAGAGCCGGGGGGGTTTCTTACATTGCTCTGTCTTGTAATTTCCCAACACATATGTTGTATCTGCAAAAGAAACAAACAGTCAGTGGGAGATGACCATAATCTGTATTTACTATACAATAGTTTTTGATAGGAGCAGGCACTCTACCAACACCAGACTTTCCCAGCGCCACAGACCCTAAGTGACACTCACCTTGCCACCTTGGCTCCTCACTGAGTATTTTCTCTATCATAGCATGGCTAGCAGCGACTGCAGACTGACCCTCTATGCCACCTTCTGATGTAGTCTGACCATTCTGCAAAGCCTCCATCGCCTGAAGCTCCCTTCGTGGACAGAGTTAAATGAATATACAGACTGAGCAGATGAAGAGACAGATAAAGGTGTATAAAAACTGACATACTGGAGCGTGGTAATAATTCCTAAGCAGGTGCATTTCATTCATGCATTTTTTGTCAGAACATCTTCAGTCGAACAGCAACTACAATTCATGTTCTTCATTCCCTGGGAGTTCCAGATGCATTATTTGGACCCCCCACCAGACTCCAAACCACAGCACAGCTAGCTTAAAGTGTGCTCCCTTTCCCCATTTTGAGTATCCTCCCTGGAGATTTTGTAGATTTGCCTTATTAAGAAGGCATATATCATCATCACTCCAACACTAACCATTTCACGCTGAAGTAGTACTGTCCTTCAATCATCTGTCTTTTACATCTGGGTACAGAAATTACCCTTTTCATACAGAGCCCCACCCTCTACTAACCTGATGTCATACACCGGAGAGCGTAGGTCATGGGGCCCATGAGCGAATGCGCAGTGGACTCCGTTCTTTGTGCAGTTTCCCTTGGAGTCTGTCTCATGAATGCAGATTCCAGTTTTGTAGTAGCGCAAGTGATACCTCCTCTCTGTGTCTCCAGTAGTTCTATGCAAGAAGGGACACCTGATGTACAGGAGGAGAGGAAGAAGAGCCGTAGTCACACAGGTGATGGACTCAACGCTAACAGAAGACATATTGCCGATACAGGATGCTGTAGTTGACAACACCTTTGCTAACTCTGCCTCTTCTCTTATGCTGTGCCTTCCAAAGCTACACAGAACCTCTAAACCTGTCACTACACAGTACATAGTAGCTTCCCTCCCAAAAAGACAACTGGATTATTAAGCCAGCAGCAGCTTATTATTCTAGCCTAGTGACTGCCACGGATCTGGAAAAGAGCAAGAACACTGTCAAGGCGTTCTGATGTACTAGCCATGATTGAAGGGACATCACATGGCGCATACCATTTCCTCAGCAGCCCATCTAGACTTCGTGCTGTTACTGTTTCCTGCTGATGTACTCCTAGAGAGCTGCGACAGTCTATCTATAGCCAGATGCATCCTTTATGCAGAGCACGGGACAAGAAAGGAGAATTACAATACTACCATTTTAACTCATGTTTTGTTTCCCCTCTTAGGCAGAAAAAGAACAGTCTACACTGAGGGGGAAAAAAAAAAAAAAAGAACAAGATGGAATAGGTAAAGTTTAGATATTGCAGCATCAAGCTAAAAAATACAAATCAGCAAAGAGTTCTGAGATGGCAACAGTTTTCATTCACTGAGTTTCAGCCAGATATGAACGAGTGAGCTAGAAGCCAACGCCCCCAAATATCCTATTTCCAGTCCCTTCTAGTTCTCTTCTAACAAGGAAGAAAGTATTGAAACTGAGGCCTCAGGCTGGGGGATTATTCCATTCTGCTGTAGTCACAAGATCTTTACTTAATCAGGTAAAAAAATATTGTTTTCCCAATAAGTAGCATTTTTCTGTGCGTTTATACTGGCACCATCAAAGGGAACTGAAATTCCATCTTTCTATAGCATCTCTATATAAAACACTCCCTGTAGTTGACCACAGTTTGGCTATGCTATTTATTCTTCCATATCTGTCACGTGGCTAAAGTTATATTACTGGGTTAACCCTTTAATTGCTGGAGTATGCCATATGCACAGCAGAAACACTTGCACCTCTGCTCCAGTTAAACTTACCGCAGTCACAGGGAGAGAAGACCCAATAAAGCAAACTCTTCTTCATGTTACCTTATTCTGGGTACCTGCCATTTCCCTACTGGCTTCTTAAAAGTTCAGGAAGACAAAATAAACTGGTAAGTAACCGATATGATTTAAAAAGCTGGCGATAGATAATTCAGGGGGCAGACTAGAGGACAAAGCTCCTCCTCTTTCAGCAAGCTGTTAAAAACTAAGCTACTCTGCTAGTGAGCAAGAGATACCATTTGACAGTCAGGGACTTATGGGAACAGAGTCCTTCTCAGTCTGTTCATCAGCGAGCTGCTTTTCGCACCTCAACTTTCCTGAAGATGCCAAGGCCCATGAGGACACTGAACTATGCAAGAGCTGAATTCCCATCTAAGTCACCCTTAGTATCATCTCGGCAGCAGCCCTGGAGCACATGCGTTGCTATTACAGTTTTTACATCTGTTCTCATGTTACGTATGTTACAAAGCTGCTTTACTGCTGACTTGCCTCATCTCTACAAGAACTGGCTGGAATCATCACCTGGACTGATCCCAAAAGCCTAATGCCTGAAAAGCAGGGTGCAGTCTTTACTTACTCATCCCCTTCTGGGCAGATTCCTGTGGTCTCGTCATACTTGGTACAGTAAATGTCAGGGCTGTAGTTAAATGTACCATCCCGGCGGCGGATAGATCTGCGACGACGCTGGTTGACAAAGTGCCAGTGGAAGCAAGTGTAGGGCCGGTGCTGAGTGCACTTGTGCTGCACGAAGAGAGGGCACTGCTCCGTGCGGAACTCCTTCAGGTAACTGCAGGCAGAAATCCAACAGCAGGGGATTAGGAGCAGGATGCTGGCCAGAGGCAATATCCAATCACCCTGCAGAGGCCAGGCCAAACCCAGCCCGCATCCATCACAGAGATGCCTACTGTCCTTCCCACACCCTCCCCTGCTTTCGCTCTCAATAATGGAGGCTGGAAGCTGTTGCTTGTCTGTAATGGGAAGGTATCAGTTACCAGGCCAGTTAACACAAACATGAATGCTAAGGGTAGCTGACATCGCTTTCTATTGTGCCTTCCAGTATCATTTTGAAGAGGCTTTTCATGAGCTTAGAAAATAGTCTGTGAGAAAAATAGAACTCTTAAGTACCTTTCTATCCACTTCTATCTCTAAATCTGAGACCTATCTGGGCAAAACAGGGTTTCCCTCCCAAAAGATATACATTCAGTTTAAAAAAAACAAACAAACAAACCACACACCCCCAAAAAAACCCAAACAAAAAAACCCAATAAAATGCACTTCCTTGTAGCCGTGTTTAAAGCTTCAAGTTACTGAGAAAGATTTTAAAAAGACTCTTTTTCATGCCTTGTCCTCCTGGTTTAACTCAGATTCTTCTTCAGTACGTGGTCGACTATGAAATCAAAATCAATTTCTCTCTTGCAATCTCATGAATTCAGGACTCAGTCCTGAAAAGCAGGATAACTATCCTCAAACTCCTGCATGTTTATGTGCTTTATTTTTAATATGTAATTCTCTGAAAGTACGTGTCTTCTTTTATCCCGAGAACTACAGAAGTCACAAGCTTTTATTTGTGACACTAATAACAGCCTCTAAACCCAGATTGTAGAGGATTACAAAATGGTTTGGATCAACATAATGATCCGACTGTGATCTGTGTGTAGGTGCTTACAAAATCCATGCTGCCTGAAACCCACTAGCTGCCCTGTACTTACAGGGAACATATGAACAGTTCAAGCAGCTCAGACCCGAATCCCACCAGGTTCGGTCTCAGCAACACCTCCAAGAACAACAGAGAAGGCCCAGAGCAAGCAGACGTGGGCTAACTGCATCCCACAAGAAGTCACATTCCGGTCTCTTACGTTTACAGGTCAGTCTAAACAGCGAGTAACAAAATTGGTCGGTCAAAATAAAAGTGCTTGTATTCTGCTGGAAGCAACAGGATGATATGACAGCAGATATGGACTCATTTTAAACTGCTTATGTGCTCTGAGGCAACAAAACGGAGTACAGGAATTTCTCAAGTATTCATTCCCATACCAGACAATCTTTCTATCATGTTTCTTATTTAGAAATGGAAAGATGTCTGATGCACAAAGATGTATTTACAGATAATATCATCATGCTAGATTCATTCTGAAAGCAACATCTGTAAATAAAGCTTCCTTTCCTCTTTACCCCTGGCTGAAGAGAAAGCCTCAGGAAAACGCACAAATTCAACCAAAGCGGTTTTATTTGTTACAAAGAGAGAATATCACTGGCTTTCCTACATTGGATTTTGCAAGCATGAAAGGATAAAAGCTCTTCCTCCTCTTCAGCCTCCAAGACTTGCAGGTTCCGCTGCTTTGGATCCGCAAACGCTCAGGGCTGGAGAGCCTCCGCAGCCGGCAATAAGCCCTTTTCAACTCAAGCCCATCTGTCCCCTGCAATCCAGGGTGGCTGGAACAGTATCTGCACTGGGGCCCAAGGCGTAACATCAGAAAAACCAGAACCAGCGTGCAGAAACAGGTCTGTTTGGAGTAGCTGAGGGCTAAGAACCTCACTTTGTTCCTTTTCACTTTTAAAAAGCTGCCTCCATTCAAACGGAGATCCCTACTCCAACCACAGCAGCAATTCATCTGAAAACTGAATGCCGCAATAAAATTAATCCATTCTTGAAAAGCTTTCTAAGCTGTTGGACCAAGTACAGTTGTAAAAGGTGTAAAGTAAAATAATTCCACAAATTATTTTATCAGCACGCTAATAAGACTTCGAACGATGACTATAACAACATTTAGGTTAGAAAGTGAATTAAGTAAACTTCAGCAGTGTGTTTCTTAGACTGTCATCCAGAGATACATCGCAGTCACCAGCCGGTCCCTTCCACCCCTACATCTCCATGTACACTTTGGAGACATGAGGTTTATGTTACTCCCATTTTACATATGGAGAAACTGCAAAACAGCTGGCTACGTGCCCTGGCCAGTATCATACAGCAATCGGAGCTGACAACAGAAACCAAGAGCATTTAAACTCCTCCATCTTCACTGAGGTGAGTCCTGGGCTTAATTTGAAGAACAGCACCCTGATCCTCTTCAATGCTCTGGAAACTAAGGGGAGATACCAGGCCTAAACAAATTGGCTATCAAGCCCAGCACTCCAGACTTCTAGTGATAGGCACGTATCAAACACTGTTAAAAACCCTAAAATTTAACAACTGCATGATCAACTGAGCTGAAACAGCTTCCTTTAGCAGGAGAGTTTAAAAATGTACACACTGACTAGGGAGTTCGGTCTCTGGAGTGCCAATTGTTGCTGAAGAGCATTTGAAAATTAATTGCATTTCATGATTGGCTAAACTCCCTGGAGAAACATTTATTACAATGTAAATGAGAGATAATTACATAAGTAAATGGTTCACCTGAAAAGTGTTTAACATCTAACTTGCTTCATCAGAAACTCATTCTTTAACACCGTCTATTAAATAAATGATCTCTCACTCTTAATTTCAAAGCAAGTCCTGCAAACAGGTACCATTGAGCCCCGCACACCACATTAACTGTGCATGATCACCTCTGCAACAGACCCAGCAGAGGAAAAGCAGTTGTCACATTAACTCAGTCATTTCAAGCCTTTCAATCACTGCTTCGGGTTTTTCTTTTTTTCAAGCCACTACATTTTAAATCACCCTCCTCCACAATAGCCTGAATGGTAAATTGCCTTATAGCCCTTTATTTTCTTGATCCATGAAGTGAGTTTTGGCTCCTCTGGGAGAACGTGGACCACTCAACCAGCCACTTTCTATTAAAATATATGAAAGGCATCTAAACCACATGTGTTTTGGGAACATAGAAAGGATACACAGACCACACTACCGCAATGTGATGGCTCACAAAGCAGAAAGCTATTAATATTTCAGTAGCCTCTTCGCAAAGGCTCTAAACAGAAAGGCAGAAAACACTGTCATGACAGATTCTTCTGGTGTCAATGGTCTCTATAAAATTTTTTCCCAGAACAGCTGAGAAAAGGAATTTCTGAACGACCCTTGAAACTGAAAACATGTTGATAACTGGTATGCATTTCACGGCGCATCAGCCAAACACGGTGTCTGTACAGGAAGAGGAAATCCAGCAATGATAACTTGCATTTCTCAACTCCTCTCTAAAGATTTCAGGAAACTCTACAGCCCCCACATGAGGGGCAGAAGAATTATTACCCCTATTTTATATAGGGGTTACTTCTATATTTATTTAAAAAACCAAAACCATAAAACTAATCAGTTCTGTGTTGGTCTACTTTACATGCACTTTCTTTTGTATGTGTGTATAAGTCATATTTTCAAACCCATATAATTTTTTAAAAAGTGGAAACACGTAGCGTGGTTGTCTTCTGACACTACATTAACATCAACAGCAACACCCACATTCCTGGAGGAAATGTTATCCTTTATGAGTCCTACCAAACAAAGACAAATGCAATTCTAAACAAATAGGACAAGACCAGCGAGAACAATGTAGATCAAAGTCCCCAGGCTGAGCTGACCTTGCTGCTGAACAGGATGGATGCTACTGGAAATGAAAGCTTATTTCACTAAGAAGACAAAGAGGAGAGGTTCTTAGACTAGCTTTGGGAACTCCCAGAGACTGACAGGAACTGCAAAGTATTAGAAAAAAAACCCCAATGCTACTTCACTGAAATTCCACTTCCTCTGGGATGGGATGTGGGAAGGGGCAGTAATTACCCTCTGCAAGAACTTGCACCAGTGGGGGAACTGCTAACTGTCTTTAATTGCTAGTAGCAGCTGGACTCTCCAGGGCAGGGCAGCAAGTGTTTACATCTGCAGCTAGTAATTGCAGCTAGTTCCCCCTCTGCCCTGGAGGAATCGAGCAGCAACCTGCTTTGGGAGCTGCAGAAACAAAGAGCGGGGTGGGGGAAAAAAGAAAAAAAAAATATCTTACTTCCAACCACCACCACCAAAAAAATCAAACCTAGAAAGAAGGAGGGCAGGGGGAAGACACTAAGAAGAAACTCTAACCTAGAAGCTTCATTTTTAAACTCAACATTGCAGCCTTGTCCTGGTCACATTCACTGCCTGCTGCTGCAGAGATCTCTTCCTTTGCTGCAACTTTACTGGTTTGGCTCTGTTCGCACCCGGTGCACTCCAGCAGCTCAGTACGGGATGATACCTGCATCCATACCGCATTCCAGGGCTGGAAACTTTCTGCCAAACTTGACATAAGTCACGCATGCAGTGGCGTGAGCTCAATTCAGGAAAATGTGCTGGTAATGCAGGAAGGCAGCTGAGCTCTAAATTCCTCGTTAAAAGCCTTACCCAAAGCTCCCTGAAATCGCTGGAAGATGCACACTGATGCCAAGAGAGAAGTCTCTGCTTTGTAACAGAGGGATCAGGAGGACTGGGGAGAGAAACAATACTGAGGAGCATGGAAACGAAAGGATTAAAACCAACTCTTCCAAACCCTTGTTGCTCCCATAACGCAAAACCAGGCCCTCCTTTGCTTCCGACACTCCCTGCGCTATATGAAATCCTTATGTAGGCCCCAAGACGAGCTCCTCTCCTTTGCAGCCCTCCTTGCTCCTCCCAGTCAATCCCCTTTCTGCCAAAACTCCTTTTGGGCCCAAAGAGAGCGTGGAGGCTCATAAACAGGATCTGAATCTTCTGCAGCACTACGACACCAGAGAGAAAATCATTAGATAATGGTTTGGCTAATCCAGACTAAGACACTGTCTGTAAATGTAGGACAATAGTGAGATCTAACACCGCTGTCATCTAGATTTCGCATACACGTGGGTGTGTGTTTACACCCATGAAACTATGCTACAGCACCCTTAGTAAAGGCCCACGTTAAGTGATTGGTACCGGTGCTGCTTATCTGGTGTCAGACCAGTATAAACTACAGACATCTTTTACGCTAGCGGGCAGGTCCATGCTCAAAGCACTGGCTGCTGTCAGAGGGGCTCCATCCCTGCAGCTGCTCTTTGGTCACAAGAAACTAACCCAGAGAAGGTAGCCCAGGCCACCTTCAGACAGCGCAGGCTCTGGTCGTTTCTGTAAAGTCCGGCCTGGTGTGGACACTTCACTTTAATATTAGCACTAATATTAGGAATTACTAGTTCAGGGCTGTATAAAGATTCTTAGTACTAGCCGCTGTCCAAAAGAGCCCACAGAGGCAAATCTAACCAAGAAATCTGCAAATAAAGTGTTTGTGCTGTTTTTTAAAGGTTGTGTGTTTGTTTTTTAAACCAAGGCTTAAGTTCCTGATAAGATTTCAGATATCAGGAAGAAAATGCTCTTCTGCCATTACCATTCATGTCAGCCCTGCCTGCCTTCTCTCAGCAGAGGATCACGCTGGCGAAGATACAATTTCATCGGCACAAAAGTACATAGGAATGCTGGGGACTTTTGCCGGCACTTTTATATCAGTTGTGTCCTGCTGTTTCAGAGAGGACTGCAGGAGGCCGTAGACCTCTTTGTAAAGTTTCAGGTGGTCCCAGTTCACCTCACTTGTAGACAGACATCCTTCCTGAATATTGCAGTCTGAATGACAGGGGTCACTGCTCTCAGCTGCTCATCAGCTTTCCTTTGCTAGAAGCTCCTATTGGCACTGATCTGTCCAGATCCAGCAGGCTGGAGAAAATTTTCCTGATTCAGTTTAGTCAAAAAAAAAAAAAAAAAAGACAAAAATTTTTTAAAATCACCAGCTTAGCTTTAAAGTTTAAATTAGTGGTTTGAGCTAACACAGATAAAATGGTCTGAAGTAAACCAGGGAGTGCTTACCCAACAGACTGCCTGCAAAGCAGGCAGCATTGCAAAACCCAGGAGAAAATATTTAACCATAGATATAGACGTTTCTAATTCAATAATGCTTACCTATTGAAAATATTTTCAAAACTGCTATTTTCTTCTTAAGCTCAAAGAGCTACCCCAACACAAGAGAAAAAGAGCTGTCCATATTTAATCAGCGCTCTAAATTCATTTCACCCTCATAAAATTTTATTGCAAAAGATGATATCAGACACACTTTAAGTAAGAAACCCATGACTCAATTATTTTCTTTTACTGAACTGTGGTATTCCAATTGAAATGAGTCAGTGGTGCATGACAGAATCTACTTATTCCAACAGGATACTCAATAAAAATCCTACTAACGCAGCCTTCGTTTAACATATCATTACTGATAGAGAAAACCCATGATATGCGGCTCTGACATTGCTCAGGAGTTTTTGCTCTTAAGGCAAAGAAGATATTCCAGAGTCAGAGAAGAAAAATGGGGATTTAAAGAATAGTGTCGTTCCAAAATAATTAGCCCAGAATGGATATTCTGGAACAGCTATTCAATTTCTTCACGTTGGCAGCTCCCTGTAACACCCTTACACATCTCTCGGCAAACAACAGGGCTACTAGAAGGCTTGGCTTTTTAAGGAATCCCTCGGTGTAGCGAGGAGTTCGGCAGGTTGCCTACCTTGGGGCTTTTACTGCTTCCAGTCACCACGGAGTCCAAACCCTTTCAAGAGAAAGGGTTTGATACCGGCATTCCCACGGCATCTTATAAAATGCTGGCACTTCAATGCAAAGCAAGCTTCCTGACAGGGAACATAGCCTCAAACTCCCAAGTTTTCTTGGGATTTGGGAGGAAAAAAAGTAAAACAAACAATCTAACTTCATAGGAGTTGCAGTTCCTTGTTCCCAGGGGCGGGCACAAGGCAACCAAATCCCTCAACCGACAGCGGCAGACTACCAGCAGCCTGGTTTACAGCCTGCCTAAACCTCTGCAAGGAAATGTTTAGCATCCTTCTAATAAGAGCTGTAGTTAAGGCAAGTCTGTTTCAATAAACAGTATTTTTTACTTACTGGCAGATGTATCTAATATTGAAACAGAGCCTCACACAAATCACTGCTGAATATCAAACAATAACAAACGCTTTTAGCGGCAATCTTGGAGGTTTTCATCATGATTTCAGGAAAAGTTCTGACCAGGTTTTACCGGTAATCTCTATCAGTTACTGTGGCTCACCACTATTGGTTATTTCCCTGTTTTCCATATTTAATGGCATTTTTCTAAATAACCTCAAAGACCTGACCAAATCCCCACACTTCGTGTCAAGAAGAGCTTTTGCATGCGCCATGCATCACTCGACACAAAACGCAAACATCTCTCTCTCAGTACATCTCGACAACTATCAGTCTATTTGCCTTTCCATACCCTCAACAGCCAGGTGCAGTTTTGTAAACCTTGAAAAGATTAGAAAGCATTTAAACCTCCAAGAAAAATATATGGATCACTTTATAAAAACAAAAAGCTGACTGTGGATGTGGGGAAGGAGAAAAGGATGAGGAAAAAGTTTCAGTAAGCTCACATCTGTCAAGAAGATAGACTTCACATGCCTCAGTGTTTTCTTTATCACCTAAATAAATTGAACCATCAACTGGAAAAAGGTCACCCAGCAGACAGCACTCTGTGATTTTAAAGCTGTTAGATTTCCCCTTCTCCATTAGGGCTTGACAATAATGTCAGTCTAAGGGCAAATAAAGAAAGTGAGAGTTGGAGAGACTTATTACAGATGCATGGAGTTGGGCTTGTTTGGTTGTGGAGGTTTTTTTGTTTTAAGAGTTCATATAACTCATTGTGTACCTTAGCGGTCAAAAAGACAACTGCTCACATCCATAGCCCACGGCTCCCCCACTTTTTGCTACAGAAAGAGGTAGGCAGCTCTCACAAGTTTTCCTTTTTCTGGGCATCTGATCGATTTAGCAGGTAAAGTTGAGCCGGACGCTCCCAAATAAATGCTTAAGGATAGCGTGTACTGCAGAAGCTAACACACAGACTGCTAGATTACAGAAAACTAAGGATACCACACCAACAAGTACCATAGTCATATTCAACAGTAACCCGATTGCTACCATAACTCTATTTTTGGATTTCAAAGCAGATCATGGGGTAGACAACAATGCAAGTAATTCAATTCAACCACGAAGACAACTATCTACTACCCGTACTTTACAGATGAGGACTGTGACTGACTGCAAAAGTCCATGCTAAAAATAACACGTTGGCAACTATCAGAAACGATCGGGACATTTTTCAATGAAAAGAAAAATGTCAGACGCAAGCAGTTGTGTCTTGTCTGCACTGAAAAACTAAGGAAAAACAAAGAGAGACGCTACAGCACAGTGCCAGCCCATCATGGGAAGACAGCCTTGCACCAGTTTCAGGCAAAACGCTGTTTAGTTTCCACAGTTATAGCAAAAATGGCCTTGTTTTGAGAGAAATACCATGTTGTAGCTAAGCAGCTCACCAACGCTCTGTCTTGATGAGGAAAGAAAATCGAGGCTTTCAACTCAGAGTTAACTCAATAAAATGAACATTTATCACATTTGTGAACAGCCAAGACACAAGCTCCACTGACTGACAATCGTGTTGCAGTCTGCGGGTGCCAGGGGAAAGAGGTGCTTGTTCAGACTTCCCTCGAGCCGTGCATCCCTTAGGCTTGGCCTACATCGAGTTGCGGCATTCAAACCCGACAAATAAAAGAGTTTGAGTTATGTTTTTGGCAGCGTGCTCTCTTTAAAAAGCACAAACTTGTTGCATCAGTGGACCATGAAATGTATATGACCAAGCCACACCAATAAAATCCATTTTAAACACAAGTGTTTGTTTAGACAGAGCTTTCACCTTTTTAATTAAAACAATCCAAGCACAGGCACATGCAAACATTTAACTGCACTACATCTCGGAGATGTTTCCTTAAAAGCCATTCAGCAAGACCCAGAAGTCTGCATAAAGCCTTAAGTTTACATTTACATTTCCCTGAGTTTGATCTCTTTTTTCCCAAATTAGTTGGCCATGAATATGTATTACTTGACACAACCTCAAAATTAACTAAGCATTTAGACAGTTCATGCGATGTTTTAAAAACACAGCCAATTTTTTCCAAGTTTAAACGACATATTCTCAGTTTGACACTCCTAGCTTATGTAAACACCACAGCTGTGCCTAAAGTACACCTCCCTGTTTTCAGGCACGGATCACCCCCAACCAAGACAGCCCTCATCACCCTGCGGGTTGGTTTCTGCTCTACAAACTATTTAGCTGCCATTAATCCTTCCCTACAGCACCTGTGTAAGTGCCGAGTCTATGAAAACAGGATCATACTGAAACAATTATTTTTCAATAACATGTGGGTTGAGCCTAAGTGTTTCAGTGAAAATACCGGAGCTTACTGCATCCAGACAGCTGTACACTGCTGAAGGTTATACCTGGTTTAATCGTCAGCACAATATGTCAACGTGTGCTTAAATGTGAGCAGTTAAATATTTTACTACTAATTACTTTGCAAAAACATCCATCCACAGACTTGTCTATTACGGTCATTTATTCAGCTTATATCCAGATAAGTTTTCTGTCTTGTATTAACTGGATCAGATAGATGATGCTTCTTTATCCTAGCGTTAGCGTCTGTAGCCTCAGACACACGGAGCGCGTCTGCAGAAAGGTGGAGTTCAAATGGAGTTAACACGCATCAGGTTTGCTGCACTAGACTACAATGAATTAAGGTCTGAATAACACACTGATGTCCTGTGCTGTAAAAATTAAAGTACTGGAAGCTGGAAAAGTTTTTCCACACTGTACTTCTCTCACCATCGATTCAATCACTAACAAAGCCTACCCAGGGCTAGCAACTGTAGAAACACTAGCGAAGGCTGGGAACAGGGCTGGGCTGTTTTAAAACTTGTGTTACTCACTCTGCTAGTTCCCTAAAACAAAACATCCCACATGCAAGAATTTGTAAAGGCTAATTCAGAAAAATATTGTTTCCATACAAGCCATTACATAGCTCAGGGTTTCAGTTACAGATTTTTATGAGCATTTTTAGGCAGCTAACTGCAACATCTTGTCTCACAAGAGGTGCTTCAGAAATAGAGCACAGTAGCCTTCCTTCTCCTGACCATGCCAAGAACCCTCATGATTTAACAAAGAGCCCGTAGATCGATTGCAGCCCCATACTCACAACAGTTTTAAGACAGTACGTGAACTGTTTGAAGGTCTGCACTTACACCGGACCGAAACCAGAAAACCAAAACTCCACAAGAAATGACGGATCTGTAGCACCCTCATCCAGACCCATCTACATCTGAAAATGAAATGGCATCTGCTTCTTCTCAGGTTAAATGCCAACCAGATTTGCAGCAGCCTCTTTGGAAAGGCCTACATTTATGAACAGACATTTTCTGTTGTGAGTTTCAAACAAAACACGGTGATTATCTAACAAGCACGAACCTGCATCCCATAACACATGTGCCAGCACAAAGATAAAAGCCAACTCTTACTGGTTGATTTTGAAGAATCAATGTTAGCCATTCAATCGATTTTCTTTTCCGTTCAGCACGCAGATCAGACTTCATCTGCGTCTGCTACAGCCCAGTGGACTCTTTCGACACCCCATAAGGCAGGCACGCCTCGGAACAAAAGCCCTACGCACACAGATAGACTGGTCCGAAGAAGCACCATTATACGACCCCACGCCAGACTGCGCTTCGAACAGGTACGCTGGCATCGAGATGTACACCAGCTCTCCGCCAAGGGGAAAGCAGTCAAGTCCCAGGCTATACCACAACTTCTCGTGTTCCGCTTTGACTAACCAATACATGAATAAATCTGGTGGCACTCTCAAGATATTTTAAATGTGCGAACGATATTTTTTTTTTTGGTGCCGTAAAGCTGCACAACTGCCCTGAGGCATCTGCTGTTTTTATTTCTGCTATGATGGTAATATTCCAGCGCTATTAATGAAAGCTCACGGTCTATTGAAAATTAGAGGAGAAAAATCACCTCTGAGTATATTGGGTGTGGACTGACAGCTTCTTTTTGAACTATGGTGACATGCCGAAGATGAAGGCTAACAAGTAAAACAATATTGACTTTAATTAATTCAGATTTTTGCAGATATTCATCAGGTATAGTTTCAAGAAACTCTCCATATGTGCACGACTGCTTATTAATCTAAGGAAATTGTAGGCATACGGTGATAAAAAGCAATCCAACCTTCATTTCTTAACTGTAATTAAACAGTGCCGTCATTCTTAATAAGCCAGTATGCTCCACTGAAATGTTTTTGCAATTTTTGACCAACCGATAGCTAGGGATGGCCTAAGATTTTTCTTGTCTGACCACAAACTCAGTGTAAGTTTCTCTTCTGCCAGTGTTCTCACAACTGTATTCAAATAAACGTCTCTGACTTTTAATATGAGATAAGAATCAGGCCAGTATCAAGCATTTCAGTGACCGAGCACTTTTACTGCCATCATTGCACTTTAGCGCTTAAAATTGAAATATTTCTTTCAAAGAAAACCTAGAACTTTTCTTGTTGTAACAATAACCTTCTAAAGCTGAATGAACGCTGGGGCAGGGTGAGGGTGTATGAGTCAGAAGACAGCCTGCAACAAAGCTAAGGAGAGAAGAAATTGTTGGTATTCGTTTCAAGGGAACATTCATTCCAACTGATATTTCAAATGTCAAACCGGTATTAACTGCATCAAGCACTGATCAAAATACGCAAGACAGAGATTGCTGAGAAAATTATCACAAGCATCTAAATTGGCTGTCATCACGAGGTGGAGTCTGAGAAAGTACAAGCCTCTAGCATCTCCCTATGTACCCTTCTGGTGAGGCTTTGTATTTTTGATCACCCTGATACCAGAGACAAACTATCTCTCAATAAAGTAGGGAAAAAAGGTAGCTAAGAAATTGCGCTTGCTCTACAGCCTGCTGGCACGTGGCCATTCATTAATTTAGGACATCAGGGGAATTGCTGGCTGGCTCTGTGCACGCACAGGGCATAGCTTTCAGTAACGACTTTGTACCTGATTTGCAAGCGATGTGCTGAATGTTACAAAAAGTTTATCGAGTATATGAAGTCTTCGTAAGATAGAAACCTCTATGATTGTCTGCCTCTTGTAGTCCACGATTTCACCAAAATCTAGTTTGAGGAGTTTTTAAGGAGGAAACTAACTGACACGATATTAAAAAAGCAACAACAGTTAGACAAAAAAAATTCTTAGGAACAGTTTAGATGTGGGTGCTTCAGTTAGGCAAAGGGATGGACCAGGTAACTTCTCACCATCTTTTTCAGCCCTGTCTCTTGTGCTTTCAAAAAGGTTTATGAAGTTTTTAAAAAGCAAAAAAGAAAAAGTTAACGGAAGGAACAAAACACCACCTCGGCATCCTCTGAAAACGACCATAGCTCTTAGGGTCCTGACAAGCAGGTTCTCGTGAGCCGCGACGCAGCAATTTAAGACATTATTGCTCCAGCTCTTTATTTTGCTCCTCAGAAATTACAGCTCCTTGTAGCAGGGTTAACAGAAGGGAACGTGTGCCTGCTCTCCGGCTGCCCCAGTTCACAGCCCGGTATATTAATACAGTCTACCAGTGACAGTTAGCTCACGCTAATATGCTACACAATAAGCGTGATTAACTGATGTACTGACACATCCCCTCCTGCCACGTTGTTGCAGGGGCAGTAACATCCAGCAAACAGCCAGGCAGAAGTGCTGTAATGCACTGCAGGAGGACTTTCCCCAGGACGTTGGTCAGACCCTTTGTAACAAGAAGGCTGCACATTTCAGTTGCTCACAAGAGTTAGAAAAACCTTGTAAGGGTGGAAAGAATAGCTCTAAAGAAAATAAAACACTGAATTCCAACAGAATTTTCCTTAAAATAAAGCCACACGGTATAAAAAAAATATTAGACAATACATAAACCTTTATAGAATGAGAAAAATTGATATAATGGGAAAACTCTAAGCTCTGAGGTTTTCTAAAAGAATTATTAATTTTGTCTCCCATGCCACAAAAATTTATCCTATCCTAATGTAAGCAATGTATAAGCATTAACATAATACTTTAAACAACAACAACAACAAAAAAAATCGAAAAATTGAAAGAACCATTTTCCAAGTCAGAAAAATTCTGCATGACTGAATCCCTCTCCTCTTTCACAGAGTTTTGGATTGTTGAAATACCAAGCCTAGCCAGACCAAAACTAATTCTGAAAACGTCACAGCAGTACATGAAGCTTTTCACTCTGCAAAATATTTACATGTCACCTGTACGGCAGTTATCTGTATGTGAATTCCCGGTCACTTTTGATATCCAAAAATAATTGCTTATTAAGTGTAAACACAGCAAGCAAACCGCAGCTCCAGACCCACTTCAACACGAGGGAGAAATACCTTATGGCCTCAAGACGCGCACTAATTAGCAGGACAGCGCCATCCTGCACGGAGCCCGTACTACTGATCGGGCCAAACGACCCACGCCGCCCACTAGCCCGTCTCTCGAGCTGCAGGCTTTCACCACTCATCCTTTGAAGAGCCATAAAGTCTAGGGTGTGATTTCTCAGCGTATGCATTCGGTGGTAAGCACATACCGTGAAGGCAGCCCTTCCTGTTCACACTCCAGGACTTTATATTTCCAACTTCCTGTAACTCTTCACACAGTTTGCGCTGGACTTGTATTCAGTGAAGTTCACACAGACTTCAAAAATAGCAATCATAACCAGCTTATACTTGCCTGATAAGCTGCCGTTTACAGGCAACGATGTAGTAGACCGCTGCTAAGTCCCTGGTTTAGAAGTACTGACTTATTCTGGGCTTTCCCAACTATCTCCAAGGTTATTACCAAATCTGAAGCCTAAAAATGCATGGGCTTTTTTGTTGTTGTTGTTGCTGTTCTTTTTGTTTTCTGGGTTGTTTGTGGGGTTTTTTGTTTGTTTTGGGTTTTGTTTGTTTTGGTTTTGGTTTTTTGTTTAAACAACAGGGCTAGTTTCTATTTTTGTGTAAGTCCATATCAGCTTATTGATCTAAGGGTTGTCACCAGTAAAACCAAAGCAGAATTAGGGCAACGGTTTGTTATTTTAAGAGTTCTGATGGTTTAAATAGGACACAAAAGGTTTCTAAAAACAATTTAAAAAGCCTAAACGTATTTGCCAGGTTGTGAAGACCACCCAATTCAAGCACATCAAAAGTATAATCTAACAGACTATGCAGACAAATGCTGAGGGTCCTAGAAGAGCGGCACAAAAAAAAAAAAAAAAAAAAAAAAAAAAAAGCGCAACAACTCTGAAAACCTGTTAGCTACACATCTGGTTTTTGGGTTTCTTTCCACAGACAGCCAGTCTGCACATTTGAGATCAGACGTGCTGCGTTCGCTCTGCCAGCGATAAGACACTCTCCACTGATAAGAAGATAAGGATTACTCTCTGCAACTACAAATGCTTTGAGGTGCGTTTTTGTGTGCCATTGGTTTTGAGTAAGAATTTAAACATTTTGAGATAAATAAGACTGTGCGTGCAAGCTCTTCATTGAAATCCAAGTCCACCGATGATCTTGCTATTTTTATTTCTTCTTCACCCGTATTTCCATCACTGTCCTAATCAGAGTTCCTATTGAAGGCTGAGAAACCCAGCAGGCGAGGCACCACTCAAAAACGCGCAGACACAAAAAAGACTTTGAGCTACAACTAAAGCATTGCACCAACCTGATTTTCATCCCCACTTAAAACGTCCTTCGCTCAAGTGCACTAGTCCTTCTACCTCTAAATGGCTGGCATCGAAATGGTTGCAAGATCAAGCTTGGGCGAGCGCAAGCCAGCGGTCGCTAACACGACAGCACGACCGACCGTGCGGATGCAGTTCTAGCACCCCTTACAGGGTGCCGAGCTTTCAGGAATTTCCCACAATTCCTCCCCTCGTGCAAAAGGAAAGACAAGTTTTTTGGTCTTTTACACGGCAAAGGCATAACCGCAAAGCTTATCTTGCTGTAGTGCAAAGGGGGACAGGATGCGCTCCCAGGCATCTCGGTCAAGAACTCAAGTGAGCGGACAGCCTGCGGGGACACGGAAACCTGAAGTTTATTTACAGGTTGGCTGCGCATATTTAAGACGGGCACACTCAAGAGAATTATCTTGAGTAGCGATGATCTGGGTTATGCCCAACAAACCTGTGTCCCAAAGAGTTTATCACCTAAATCAGAAGATTTTCAGCACTGCTTTTGAGCATGTGTATTTTGAATAGACTAGAATGAAGGCACCCTTCGTTTCTTTTATTAAATGGGTTAATTTACCTTCACCCAAACGTTTGCTTTCCTGCAGAGTTATTAAACTGGCTGACTTTCAGGTGAATGCACAGTGAACAAAGGACTGCTCCACTTTCACTTATCTAAATTCTGCCAGATCAATAAACACCCGAGCAATGGATACAACCTTTACAATTCACAATTAAAGAGTCTGGTCTGACTGAAAACCAATGAAGACGGCAACAGCTGAATGGATAGACTGTACCGAAACAAAATGACACCATAGTACTCGGTATCTACAGCTTCAAGTGACTGATCGCTTGCTTTCGGTTTCTTTGAACTCGGCCTCTATACATTCGTAGATAACACATTAAAGACAGAGATAGGTACACACAAAAATAACCATGCCAGCTAGAGCTACGGAACGCTGCAAAGTCAATACTTAGTTGAGGTTTGACAGAGCGTACCCAAACCAAATCCGCTTCCCACTACGAGCGATCAACTAACCCCTGCACAGCACATCGCCTGAAGCAGATCAAAACCACGCCAGGCCACAGGTACCTCAGGAACGAGCCCACCTCACCCGTTTGTTCTGAGGAATACACTGACCTCATCCTGCTACGGGAGCCGCGGGATCGCAAGGAACAGCCGCACGCAGAAATCTCTCATCCGGCAACCCAGAGAGAACACAACAGCAGTTGTTGAGTATTTCATTACTCACTTGAATTCTACAAACGGAATACCAGATCCCCAGATGAGAAACACGCCATTCATAATTAAATAGTAAAGTCTGGCGTACACCAGAACGACTGGGTCTCCAGGACTATCTAGCCGCACGCTACAACTGCTACCAAGGACACAATCAACGGGGGTTATTAGGCTCTTCTTCCGCTAGCAAACAGTGCCAAAGGTGTGAGATAGCATCGATAATTCTATTTTTTTTTTTTTTTTTTTCAGATTTTCTTTTGCTGTACATCTAGAACAAACATAAAGGCTTCCTGATGGGATCTAGACCTGCAGTTCAAAGTGCCTAAAAGTCTCATGCAAATAATACCAAGAGTTTAGAAATCAACACTGATACGGAAATTGGAATGTTTCCTAACCAAAACTTTCCAAGACAGAGATCCCCAGCACCAGATTGCCTGTCCCCAAGGAACAGCAAAGCATGCAGATAATTAAGCTTACTTGAGTTTACAACTTGTAACCTTCATGTCATTTTATGGAAACAAACTATATTTAAGGGGGGTAAAAAAAAAAAAAAAAAAAAGGAAGAAAATATTTACATTTTGACAACATACAACTTGTTCACATGAGCGACCACCAAATAAGTTCCCATACGTTATCAGAAGGAGGTTTACAGTATGATGTGACCCAGTGTACACATCCAAGACTTTCAAAGCATGGCTCACATCCCGCTGTCAGCACTCGGCAGCCCCCAAACCCATCCTTCACTTACGGTTATTCAGCTTCTCTGCAACTGTTTTCACTGCAGTATTTTTAGCATCCATCTGAAAATAGATGTTTTGCCCTCTGGAAAGAAGCTAATCACGCCATCACCTTTGTCCCACACTGTCCCATTTTCCTCCTCTGTCCTTTTCAGCTACTGGCTCCTGATCTTCCTTCTTCTCCTCCCTTCCACCGTTTCTTTCCTAATCCTCAATATCCTTGTTTCCATGGTCATGCTTTGCCATGTCACCACCTTTGTCTTCCTCTACCTAGTGTACTTACAGTCCCTCTACCTCATCTCCTTGTCACCCGGGCTTTCCCCCCACCCTCGCTTTTGACCGACTGCTTCTCTGTCGTTGGCGTCACTCCGCCTCTAAGGGCAGGTCCTGCACCCTCCTTTACCACTACAGCAACAGTCCTAGCAGACTCCTCCATTCCAGTTGCTCCTATAAGGCGGTCAAACTTTAACAGTAGACACCACCAGAAATAAAGTAACCTACGAGGCCGTGACTTGCCGGCTCCCTGAAGATCACCGCAGGATCTTCACGATGGGCATAACACCTAGAAGCCCTCATTCTGCCACAGGCTCGGTATTCCAGGCAGCCTGAAGGAAGAGGATGTCAAATAGCCTGTGATCCCTGCAGGAGGCATACGGGTTGTACGGATCCATGCCTCTGCATTTCTTGCAGCTCTTTTCATTCCGTGGATCGCAGCGCGAACACAGGGCAGAGGTCCATCGCCAACTTTATGAAAACGCAAACTGAAAGAATACGGACCACACTCTGAACCTGCCCTTCTCATTCTGGGTGGGGGCACCAACACAAGCGAGAGATAGGGGTAATTTGTACGACCTTTTTTCTGTATGCGGACAACACCCTAAAACGATAAGGGTAGACATTTCAGCACACGTGTTTTCTTCACGAGCAACAGTCTCAAACTTTTTTCTTTTAAGGAGGACAGGGCACACCTGACCCGTTTCCATCCATTCCACGTCCATCGCTAGGCCGTCCTCACAAAGACGACGCTCGCCCTCAACCCACCCCCTTATCCCTATTGCAAAAGGGGAACTGAACATCATCGCCACAACTTCCAACCCAAACAACTTGTCACGGGCCGGGTTCGCACAGCAGAAGCTCCAGGAGGTCCTATAGGCCCGGGACAACGCACGGAAACCGTATTTTTTGCTTAGGGAAAACGCAGTCAAGCAAAAAGCCTTCGGTGAGGCGCCGTCTCCGACGCACGCCGAGCGCCGATACACACCGACCGCGTTTCCTTCAGGGAGGAATCGCACCCGAGCGGCGCGCGAAAAGGCGGGAACAGGTCAAGCGCTCCTCGGGATTTCGGCCTCACGTTTCCCCGCGGGGGACGCTTCCCGCCCGCGCGCGTACGACGCTCCCGCAGCTCGCCTGCGGGCGACCTCCCCGACGGGGGACCCCACTCGAGCCGCCCCAGGCG
>WAAD01018421.1:340739-410523 GCA_013389945.1 Fregata magnificens | reverse complement strand
CCCCGCCCGGCGCCCAGCGGGATCCCCCGGGATCCCCCCACCGCCCCCGGGACCACCGGAGCTCGGAGCAGGACCCCGAGCATCGGGGGCAGCGCCCCGCAGACCGGCTCCTAACTCAGTGCCGGGGGGATGCGAGCCCCCCTCCCCGGCCAGCCCTTTGAGGGGCTGAAGCCCCTTTTCTGCAACCCCCTCAAACAGTTTTCCCTTCCTGGAGAGCGATGTTCTGGTGGCAGCGGTGGTTAGAAGCAGCTGGGGCTTCCCGACCTCCTCCGGCTCGGCGGGGAAGCCCCCGCTCAGTCCTAAATCAAACCTACAGAAAATTATTTTGAGGCCCAGGAGCGTGGGAGCAGGTGAGCTGAATTCCCCGGCAGGCAAGAAAACTTCCCGAAGCCTCTCACGGCCTCGTCGTGGGTTTCCACTGCCCCGGAGCCCAGCAGCCAGCACCCCGGCACTGAGCAGGGGTGGTCGGTCACAACATTTCGGTCCTAAGACTGACCCTGTCTGGCATTAAGTAGCCAGGAAGTTTAATGCTGTGACGAGCGGGAGCGTGCGGTGGGGGCTGGCGGCTCGGCGTGGACGGAGTTAAGGGTAACGCGTGTTGGGCGCTGCCAGCTGCGGGTTGAAGCAGCCCCAGCTGTCCCCTGCCACCGGTGGGGATGCTCCAAGGGATGCCGCGGGGTCTGAGCCCACCTTCTCCCCCACCCCAGGCCCTGCAGCTGGGGACGGTGCTGGTGGGATCCCCCACGCAGGACGGGACCATCTCCATCCTCACCACCTCGGCGGAGGCGGACGAGCCCCGCAGGGTGCAGTTCCCGGCTCCCCGCCAAGGCAGCCCTCTGAGCCCGGGGCAGCCTCGCTGGGCCAACTACGTCAAAGGCGTCATCCAGCACTACCGGGGTAAGGCCCAGGCTGCCGGGCGGGTTAGAGCCCGCCTCGCGCGGGGCTGCTGCTCAGCACCCGGCTTTTGGTGTGCTCCAGGGGCTCTTCCAGTGCCGATGCGATCCTGCAGCTGCTGCTGGGGCCAGGCTCCAGCAGAGATGCTTTCAGCTCCACAGACCCCTGTGTTTGTGGGGGGGATGCCCAGGTCACGCTCTGCCGTGGGTCACCCTGCGTTTTAAAATGGGATATCGGACAGGGGCTCCTCTCCGTCAGTTCCCCGTGAGCTGTGGGGCAGGGCAGCCCCCAGCCCTGCAGGGGCTCACGGCCCCCCTCCTCCCTTCTGTTCCTGCAGGTGGTCCCGTGCCGGGCTTCAGCGCTGTGATAGCCAGTGACATCCCCCTGGGCGGGGGCCTCTCCAGCTCGGCCGCTCTGGAGGTGGCTACTTACACCTTCCTCCAGCAGCTCTGCCCGGGTAAGGCAGCAGCCGGTCCTGGCCCCTGGCGCCTCCGTTCCTGGGTAGGAGCGGGATGAGGGGGGTGCCATTAGCAAGATCCCGCAGCCCTTGGGGAAACGCCACTGTGGGGTGGCTCACGACCCCCCGCCGCAGCCGGAACTGGCACCGTCTGACCTGCCCATGCCTCTAAAGCCCTTGGACCACCCCTGGGGCTTGCCGGGGGGGTGAGAGGATGTTCCCTTGGGATCGTCTTCTCCTCACGCTCATGTCCCCAAAAACGGAGAGATCCGAGACACCAGTGTCAAATTATCGCATCCAGCTGGATCTGAGGACTGCGCTGCACGGATGCCGTGCACTGGTGCAGGAGCAAGTACCTGCAGCTGATGCTTTAGCAAAACTCCATTCCATGGGAAAGCAATCCTTTACCTTCGTGTTTGCTCCCCCTGCTCCAGGGCAAGGGGCAAAGGTCCCAGAGCTGCTAACCTGCGTCTCTCTGCTCTGGCACAGATGATGGTGATTTGGTAGCCAAGGCGCTGGCGTGCCAGAAAGCAGAGCACACATTTGCCGGCATGCCCTGCGGGATCATGGACCAGTTCATATCCGTGATGGGCAAGGAAGGCCACGCGCTTCTCATTGACTGCAGGTCAGGGCCGAGCGCCGAGCTCGCTGCGCCGTGCCCACCCTCAGGCAGGTGGGGACGAGCTGGTCCCGTGGCCACGAAATAAATGCAGGAGTGCAGGGAGGGGTTAACCCCTGAACCCAGCCCAGAATCTCATGGCGGGGCTGGGACTCCCTGCGTTTTAATTCCTGTGTCTTGATTCCTCCTCCTGCATCTTTTCTGCTACTTGCCTGGGCTGTCTTTCCCGCAAAGTCGTTAGGGTCTGTTATGGGACTAATAATTGGGAGGGAGTGAAATGCTCGAGCGAAATCCTAAACCATGTGGACCTTGCCTCTGCGGAGGCGGGAGCTGCCTGCCGTGTGGCCTCACCCGGGGTGGCTGAGGGCTGGAGCAGGCAGGGGGGACGGGCACACGGCCCGCGCTGAGCTCTCGCTGCAGGTCCCTGGAGACCGTCCTCGTCCCGCTGACCGATGCCAGCTTGGCCCTCCTCATCACCAACTCCAACGTGCGGCACACGCTGACGGGCAGCGAGTACCCCACGCGCCGGCGGCAGTGCGAGGAGGCGGCAGCGGCGCTCAGCAAGGCCAGCCTGCGAGATGCCACCATGGCTGAGCTGGAAGGTGGGGACGGTCCCTCCCTTGGCTTTAGCCACTCCTCGGGGCAGCAGGAGTTCGGTTCCCCATGGCGTGGGCTGAGACTGTGGGGCAGCACCTGGGACGGGTGGGTGGGTGCACTCGCTGGAGTGAGAGAGTGCCGCAAGTAGAGAAGCTCTGGCACAGGGTGGTTGCAGGATGCGGCCGTGCTCGCCCCCAGCAGCATCCCGCAGACCTGAGCGGCTTTGCTGGAGGAGCGTGCGTATCTCCGCAGTGGCCAGGAGCCGGCTGGGCGAGGAGGTGTACCGGCGGGCCAGGCATGTCATCAGCGAGATAGCACGTACAGCCCAGGCAGCGCAAGCACTGCAGGACAGGGACTACAGGACATTTGGGAGGCTGATGGTGGAGAGTCACAACTCCCTCAGGTGAGGATGTACCAACCGTGGGGCAGGGCAGGCTGCGTCGGGTCCTCGTGGGGTTCCCTTGCCCGTGGGTGCAGCACCGGCGGCAGCCAGAGCCGCGTCCTGCCGCACGTCTCTCATGGCTCAGCCTGCCGGGAGTTTTAGGAAAAGCCCCACAGGATTCTGTGCCAGCGGGTGCTGGGACGAGGCAGCTGGTCATGTACGTTACAGACGCGTGCCGCTTACAGCAGCACCCAGCGGGTCCCCAGTGCTCGCAGCCTCGCTCACGTATACATCCACTTATGGTGGTGTGCTGGTTTTGGCTGGGGTGGAGTTAATTTTCTCCACAGTAGCTAGTGTGGGGCTGTGCTTTGGATTTGTGCTGGAAACAGTGCTGATAACCCAGGGATGTTTTTGTTACTGCTGAGCAGGGCTTACACAGAGCCAAGGGCTTTGCTGCTCCTCACCCCACCCCACCAGCGAGCGACTGGGGGTGCACAAGGAGGTGGGAGGGGACACGGCCGGGACAGCTGACCCCAACTGACCCAAGGGACATCCCACACCGTATGGCGTCATGGTCAGCATAGAGAGCTGGGGGAAGAAGAAGGAAGGGGGGGACGTGGGGAGTGATGGCGTTTGTCTTCCCAAGTCACCGTTAGGCGTGACGGAGCCCTGCTTCCCTGGAGGTGGCTGAACACCTGCCTGCCGAGGGGAAGGAGTGAATGAATTCCTTGTTTTGCTTTGCTTGCGCACATGGCTTTTGCTTTCCCTATTGAACTGTCTTTGTCTCAACCCACGAGCTTTCTCCCTTTTACCCTTTGGATTCTCTCCCCCACCCCACCGGGGGTGAGCGAGCGAGCGGCTGTGCCGTGTTGAGCTGCCAGCCGGGTTAAACCACGACAGCCTTTTTGGTGCCCAACGTGGGGCACGAAGGGTCGAGATAACGACAGATCTGATCAGAGCGTGTTAAAACAAATTCGTTATAAGCAGTCATTATATTAGTTTAGTAGTCGCCGGTAACAAAGTTGATTTATTTGCTCTCAGAATTGTTGTATTTGGTGTCAGAGTTGTGTTATGTAACCCTTTACTTGCCGTATATACTGTTTATCAGTATTTACGTGCTGTTTATCATGTCTGGGAGTTGGATTAAGGTTATCGCTTTGCTGTACTGTGTAACACTGGCTTATGGTACGATAAAATTATTGGTCGTGACACCAATCTGGTATTTGTACTCGGCATTGCCGTCACCTCTGTACTTCGGGAGCCATCTATTGGAAACTATGAATAATTACACTTTTTACTTTTTCTTCTCGGAGAGCCAACCTATGGGGGAGACACCTTCCTCCATCTTCCCTTCAGGCTAGTTACAACAGCTCTTGAGAATTTTTAATATCCTTGGGATGTTCAAACCAGCATGGTCCTATTGCTATGTCTCCTGAATGTGGTTCAGGTCTCGTTTAGGGTTAAACAACTACTTAAGAACACCAACCGGAGCTCTGCCCCCACGACAGGCACCGCGGCAGCTCCAACCCCTGCAACAACTCGTTTAGTAAGGGATGAAGATGAACCTGGGCCGTCACGAGAACAGGAGGAGGAAGAGGCAGAACCCATAAATGAGATGGTAACCACCCGATCCCTATCCCCGAGTGAGCTGCGGATATGCGAAAAGATTTCAGTCGTCGTCCAGGCGAGCACATCGTCGCCTGGCTGCTCTGATGCTGGGATAACGGGGCCAGTAGCCTGGAATTAGAGGGTAGGGAAGCCAAGCAGCTGGGATCCCTTTCTAGGGAAGGAGGCATTGACAAAGCGATTGGAAAAGGGGCACAAGTCCTCTACCTCTGGAAGTGACTCCTGTCAGGCGTGAGGGAAAGGTATCCCTTCAAGGAAGATGCTCTGTGTCACCCAGGCAAGTGGACCGCCATGGAGAGAGGTATCCAGTAGCTGAGGGAATTAGCCATGCTGAGGTGATTTATGATGAGCTGAACAAGGAGCAGTTATCCAAAGATCCAGACGAAGTCTGGTGCACACAACCCACGTGGCAGAAGTTTGTACGGAGCGCACCAGCGTCGCATGCAAACTCACTGGCAGTAATGACCTGGAAAGACGGAGCGCGACCAACGGTGGATGAATTGGCTGGACAACTCCAGCAATACAAAGAAAGTCTCTCTTCCTCCCTTTGGGCCTGCATCTCAGCTGTGGAAAAACTGTCTGGAAAAGTGTCCTGGGAGTTCCAGCAACTCAGAGAGGATAGGTCTTACTCCCCACCTGTACGGACCAGTATCTCGGCCATTAGGAGTAAGCATCCCTCTGCTCAAGAGAGAGGATATAGTGGATACACAGCACGGGGCACCCTCTGGTTTTACCTGCGTGACCACGGAGAGGACATGAGGAAGTGGGATGGAAGATCTACCTCGACGCTGGAGGCACGGGTACGTGAGTTGCAAGGAAAAACAATCACAAAGGGGGTTCTTCCAGGAAAATTGCTGCTCCAGTTTCCAGTGAGCAGTTCCCCAGACAGAGTAGAAGGGCTCATTTTACTTCCGATCTTAATAAAGGGACTTTTGATTTGCATTTACAAGAAGCGACTAACGAATACTATGACTGGGACTAGAGGAGCCCTACTTCCAGCCAGGTGGAGGAAAGGGACAACGGGGTTTACTGGACCGTGTGGATTCAATGGCCTGGCACATCAGACCCACAGGAGTATAAGGCTCTAGCGGATACTGGTGCAGAGTGTACCCTAATGCCATCAAGCTGTACGGGGCAGAACCCACCTGTATCTCTGGAGTGACCGGCAGATCCCAACAGCTAACTGTATTGGAGGGTGAAGTGAGCCTAACTGGGAATGAGCGGCAGAAGCACCCCGTTGTGACTGGCCCAGAGGCTCCGTGCATCCTTGGCAAAGACTGCCTCAGGAGAGGGTATTTCAAGGACCTAAAAGGGTACCGGTGGGCTTTTGGTATAGCTGCCTTGGAGATGGAGGAAATGAAACAGCTGTCTGCCTTGCCCGGTCTCTCAAAGGACCCTTCTGTTGTGGGGTTGCACCAACCGAGACTCCCCGATTCCCATCCATGAACTGATTTGTTGACTGAAGAGCCAAGGAGTGATCAAGCAAGACCCGCTCACCCTTTAACAGTCCCATATGGCCAGTGTGGAAGTCTAACGGAGAGCGGAGACTACCAGTAGACTATCGCAACCTGAACAAAGTCGCGCTGCCGCTGCGTGCTGCTGTGCTGGACATGCTAGAACTTCAAGGGCAGCCAAGTGGTATGCCACCACTGATACCGCTAATGCGTTTTTCTCAATCCCTTTGGCAGCGGAGTGCGGGTCACAGTTTGCTTTCAGCTGGAGGGGTGTCCAGTACACCTGGAATCGACTGCCCCAGGGGTGGAAACACAGCCCCACCATTTGCCGTGGGCTGATCCAGACGGCACTGGAACAGGGTGGAGCTCTGGAACACGTGCAATACATTGATGACATCATCGTGTGGGGCAACACAGCAGAGGAGGTTTTTGAGAAAGGGAAGAAAATAGTCCAAATCCTTCTGAAGGCCGGTTGTGCCATAAACCAAAGTAAGGTCAAGGGACCTGCACGGGAGATCCAGTTTTTAGGAATAAAATGGCAAGATGGACATCGTCAGATCCCAATGGATGTGATCAACAAAATAACAGCCATGTCTCCACCAACTAGCAAGAAGGAAACACAAGCTTTCTTAGGCGTTGTGGGTTTTTGGAGAATGCATATTCCAAATCACAGTCTGATCGTAAGCCCTCTCTATCAAGTGGTCCGGAAGAAAAACGATTTCAAATGGGGCCCTGAGCAGCAGCAAGCCTTTGAACAGATTAAACGGGAGGTAGTTCACGCAGTAGCCCTTGGGCCAGTCTGGGCAGGACAAGATGTAAAAAGCGTGCTCTACACCGCAGCCGGGGAGAACAGCCCTCCCTGGAGCCTCTGGCAGAAAGCACCAGGGGAGACTCGAGGTCGACCCTTAGGGTTTTGGAGTCGGGCATACAGAGGATCCAAGGCCTGCTATATTCCAATGAAGAAAGAGATATTGGCAGCATATGAAGGGATCCGAGCTGCTTCAGAAGGGGTTGGTACCGAAGCACAGCTCCTCCTGGCACCCCGACTGCCGGTGCTGGGCTGGAGCAGCTGATGCTACGTGGAGTGAGTGGGTCGCACTGATCATAGAACGGGCTCGAATAGGAAACCCCGGTCGTCCAGGAATCTTGGAAGTGATCATGGACTGGCCAGAAGGCAAAGGTTTGAGAGTATTGCCAGAGGAGGAGGTGGCGTGTGCTGAAGAGGCCCCACTGTATAATAAACCGGAGGAAAATGAGAAGCAATATGCCCTGTTCACTGTCGTACTGTGGGAAAGCATCGGAGGTGGAAGGCTGCCGTATGGAGTGCTATCCGACAAGTCGCAGAGACTGCTGAAGAAGAAGGTGAATCGAGTCAGTTTGCAGAGGTGAAAGCCATCCAGCTGGCTTTAGACGTTGCTGAACGAGAAAAATGGCCAGTGCTCTATCTCTGTACTGACTCATGGATGGTGACAAATGCCCTGTTAAAGCCTCTCTGGTATGGAGGACGATGGCTGGAATATAAATCTGGAGAGGCCTGGCAGATTGGTTTTGTCACACTCCCAAGGACCTGCTGAGGCAAGCGCCATGTGCTCACCATGGTGGAAGCAACCACCAGATGGCTGGAAACATATCCCATGCCCCATGCCACCGCACGGGACCCTATCCTGGGCCTTGAAAAGCAAGACTTATAGTGACATGGCACCCCAGCAAGAATTGAGTCAGACTCATTTCCAAAACAACCTCATAGACACCTGGGCCAAAGAGCATGGCATTGAGTGGGGATATCACATCCCCTGTCATGCACCAGCCTCCGGGAAAATTGAACGATACAATGGACTGTTAAAGACTACACTGAGAGCGACGGGTGGTGGGACATTAAACATTGGGATGCACATTTAGCAAAAGCCACCTGGTTAGTCAGTACTAGGGGATCTGCCAATCGAGCGGGCCCTGCCCAGTCAAAACTTTTATGTACTGTGGAAGGGATAAAGTCCCTATAGTGCACATAAAAAATATGCTGGGGAAGACAGTCTGGGTTATTCCTGCCTTGGGCAAAGGCAAACCCATCTGTGGGATTGTTTTTGCTCAAGGACCTGGGTGCACTTGGTGGGTGATGCAGGAGGATGGCGAAGTCCGATGTGTACCTCAAGGGGATTCGATTTTGGGTGAGAATAGCCAATGAATTAAATCGTATGATGTTGATTGCTACATAATCACTTCTATGGTGGCTATATGCCATATCAACAGTATTACAGTAAGAATCACCCAGAATAAAGAAGAACGAACTTCGATGAAACCGAGCAAAGTGCAGCGGTGATGGAACCAGAACTGGCTTCGACAGTCAACAATCCAACACCACACACCATCTCTCCTGCCCAGAAGGACAGTTATGGCAGATGGAGCCCAAAGTCATGGACTAAATGAACTCAGTGGACATTTGTGGCCTTTTATGGACATTTTACAGACATTTCACAGAGGCGGTCCATAGACTAAGGGAATGATATCTGTGTATTGTATCAAAGGATGGGAAGGGGAGTGGTGGTTAATAAGGATGTGCTGAGTGGTGTGGGACCTGAGCATGATGTAAATGGTATGGAATAAGGAGTGGAGAATGTGCTGGTTTTGGCTGGGGTGGAGTTAATTTTCTCCACAGTAGCTAGTGTGGGGCTGTGTTTTGGATTTGTGCTGGAAACAGTGCTGATAACCCAGGGATGTTTTTGTTACTGCTGAGCAGGGCTTACACAGAGCCAAGGGCTTTGCTGCTCCTCACCCCACCCCACCAGCGAGCGACTGGGGGTGCACAAGGAGGTGGGAGGGGACACGGCCGGGACAGCTGACCCCAACTGACCCAAGGGACATCCCACACCGTATGGCGTCATGGTCAGCATAGAGAGCTGGGGGAAGAAGAAGGAAGGGGGGGACGTGGGGAGTGATGGCGTTTGTCTTCCCAAGTCACCGTTAGGCGTGACGGAGCCCTGCTTCCCTGGAGGTGGCTGAACACCTGCCTGCCGAGGGGAAGGAGTGAATGAATTCCTTGTTTTGCTTTGCTTGCGCACATGGCTTTTGCTTTCCCTATTAAACTGTCTTTATCTCAACCCACGAGTTTTCTCCCTTTTACCCTTTGGATTCTCTCCCCGACCCCACCGGGGAGGGTGAGCGAGCGGCTGTGTGGGGCTTAGTTGCCGGCTGGGGTTAAACCATGGCAGGCAGAGAGCTGGACCGGAATCTGCAGCATCCTGCATTGCTGCAGTTTGGCATGGCAATGGATGAACCAAGGTCCATGTTTCAGCTGTTCGTGGTGCAGGGGCTATGGTCGGGGTGCAGGACAGGGCTGACCACGGGTCTCCTCTCTCCAGGGATGACTATGAAGTGAGCTGCCCAGAGCTGGATGAGCTGGTAGCAGCAGCCCTGGAGGTCGATGGGGTTTATGGCAGCAGGATGACTGGGGGAGGCTTCGGAGGCTGCACGGTGACGCTGCTGGAGGCTGGGGCTGCAGAGAGAGCCCAGCACCACATCCAGGTACGCGGCAGAAAAGTGCCAAGAGACTGACTTAAAGATCCTAAGAAAACGCTCAGGGGCATGGCCCAGGGACGCCGTTGAAGCCGCGTTCCTGAGGCACTCGGGGTTGGGGTAGCCCATCCAGTGCCACGCAGGGATAGCCCCAAGTCTGTTGATGCTACTGAGCTCTTGCAGGCAGTTCAGCACCGTGCTGGTCACAGAGCACTGCCCAAGGACCTTATTGCATTGAGAAGGTGGGCGAAAAGGTGCCAGGTGAGCTTCAGGAAGGCTAAATCTATCTAGGGAAAAGTAATCCCAGCCGAGCTTAGGCAATACTGAGCTTAACGCCGGCAGTTACAGCCCAGGAAAGAGCTCAGTGCCGTCATCAATGTTCTCTAAATCAGCAGCTCAGCGTGCGCTGGTAGCTGAAAACGCCAGCAAAATGGGGGTGTCAGGAAATGGGGTCTGTGAATGCAGCAGAGCCTCATTTTGCTGCTATAAGAGATCTTGGTGTGCCCTGTAAATAGTGGGGGGGGATGAAGAAGGGACAGAGGAAGGTGTCTGAAAGGAGGAGAGACCGAAAGGCTGTGCCTCTGCCGTCTGATGGGAAGCTGGGCAAGAGGGAACGTGACCAGGAGTTATGAAACAATGAAGGGGGTAGATAGGGTGAACATGGAACTGACCCTCAAATCCTCCAAAATAAGAACCAAAATAAGATGAGTTAGGAGAAAAACAGAGCTGAGGAAGCACTGCGCAGAGCTGGCGCTGAGTTCTCTGCTGTCGCCAGAGGCCGCGGAGGTCGGCAGCATCAGCAGGATCAGAAAGGGGTTGGAAAAAGTTATGGAGAACAGTCCATAAGGGGCTGCTGGAGGGTCAGCTTGGGGCTGTGTTGATAGCCGCCTCGCCCTGTGCTGTGGATGGACCAAGGGAGCCCGGGCAGTGGCCAGGACAGCAAAAAAGCATCTCCAGTGGCCACTGTTGGAGCAGTGGCTGGGCCAGATGCACAGCTGGGCTGACTGGCATGGCGGTTCTCCCCCTGCTCTGGCATCCCCCAGCCCAGCCTCTTGCTGCGGCATGGTATGGCCCCGGAGCACCAGCACTTACTGCTCCTCTTGCCTCCTAGGAGAAATACAGCGGGACAGCCACCTTCTACCTCACCAAACCCTCTGGAGGGGCAAAGGTGCTGCCCCTGTAGAGCACTGACCACCTCCAAGACGTGGCTGCTTTCCTCTCTTCGCAAGGGAATCAATTTGTCTGTCTGCATTATTTGCCTAATAAATGCAAAACATTTGCACAGTCGTTCTGCACCTGCCTGAGCTGAGCTCCGATGCCAGCCATTACCAGGGATGCAGGGTCCAGTAGTGCCTCTGGAGCTGCAGTCGCAGGAGGGGATGGCGGCAGAGGAGCAGCAGGCACTGACACTTGGCAGAAGCCCCTGCTTGGGTATGTGCTTCTGGCACATGTCCTTCATCTGCTGCTGCAGATGGAGGGTATGGGGAGGGGGTGATTTTTTTTTTTTTTTTTTTTTTTTTTTTTTAAATAAAAGGGAAGAGGCAGACTGTAGAGAAAACATTTATTGAGTGCAATAGGAAGCCATCTGATCAAAGACCTGCTGTCAGAGCAGGCTGCTGGATCCACCTTGGAAAGGCTGAAACACCACCAGCCCTAACGACCAGATGAAAAATAAAAAGTGACACTGTTCTTGTGCGAGGCATCGGTTAGATGCACAGCCGCCTCGTGCGTGGGGATGGCGTGACGGCCTGGAGAGCAGCAGCTGACGGGCTGTGCTCTTCTCTTGGATAACAGGATAGTCTTTGGTTAAAATGCTTGGAAGTGGGACTCCCTTTCTAGGCAGTTTTCAGCGTTTTACCCTGGACCACAAAGCACAGGGAACAGGTCACGGAGTCCTTGTGCAGGAGGAGACACGTCAGCTGGAAAGGAAACCCCAATGACAATGGCAAGATGGGAACAGGGAGGCAGGCAAGCTAACGCCACTGGTACTTGCCCAGGAAAAATAAGTGCTTCTTGAAGGCGTAGTAAAACCACAGGGTTGATGAAGTATCTCTTGACCCAAGTTCAAGCTTGGGTCTAGCTAGGTCAGCCTAACTCCAGCTGTAGTCCTGGAGACTCCTGTGGACTTTACTCACGCACATGCATTTTTGGCTCCAACACGTACAACCCATCCCGCTCAAACGAACAGCCTGGAGAGGAGAGGGAGCTCCGTGGTGTCAGTGCTGGAAAATCTCCTTCCAAGTCCAAAGGAAAAAAAAAAACACCAACAAAAAAACCCCAACAAACAACCAAACCCAAACAAAAAAGCCAAGGTCCAGTGTCAGATCAAATCAGGCAGGCGATGCTGCCAGGGAGGCCAGGCAGCTGCTGTTTTGGTTGGAAGCTCTAACGCAGAACAGTGGCAGCTGCTGCTTGGGGCAGGATCCTTGCTTTCGGCAGGCTCCTCGCCTGCTCCCGTGCAGCTGAAGCACACCAGGGAAACATGCTGTTCAGCAAGGCATGGAGCCCAATTGTTCTCGTTGGGAGAGGGCAGCGAGACGCCAGGCATCATGCCCAGAGCCAGGAAACGAGGCCCAGCAAGGTCTCGGCTTAGCCCTGCACCTAGCACAGTGTGAGGACAGCTAAAGCCGAGGGCTGAAGGAGGCTCAGAGACTTGCTCAGGATGATGAGAACGCCTGCTGTTCCCAGGCTTGCTCTTCCCTTGTGTTTACTGAGGGATCACACGTCCCTTTATCGATGTTGCTGTTGGGCAAAAGGGCTTTTAAAAGATACCCAACATCTTCTGCCCCAAAATCTCACGCTCTCCACATCAGCCATATAAGAAATCCCAGGCACCATTCCCACCCCCAGGCACCGCTGCCTGGGCCATCCGCATCCCTCGCCTCCAGGCAGCTCCCAGCGCTTCTGTGCGCGTACACTGCGGCTGGAGAGCGCTCGGCTGGTGGATGCTGTGCAGCAAGCGGGTCTGGCTGCTTGCAGCCTTCTGCTGGAGTCTCCGGTGCTGGAGGATGTAAGGGCCAAGGCAGAGTCCATGAGCTAATCAACAGGCTTTCCACAGGGTTTAGTGGCCTTTGGATCGAGACCTTAACTAATTTCTTCCACTTATTCATGTTTCTCAGCAGCTGCAGTCCCAGTGGAGCCTCCACATTCAGCACAGATCTCATCCACTGCCACTTTTTTTATAAAATAATAAAATACATTTATATATATTTATATATATACTACTAAGACTGTACAATATTGTATGCAAAAAAAAAATGCAGAGGCCATCATGAGTAATGCTATACAAATGAAAGGCTATACTTTGCTATCGTGGTACCAAATGTTAGCAGCGAAGGATAGACGCAAAGAGGTGCAGTAAGAAAGCATAGGTTACCCCAAACCCCTACCTTGCAGCTCTCATATAAAAAAACCAAACAGAACAAAGTAACCATCAGGCAAGTTGCCAGGGAGCCTGGAGCAAAGGCGGAAATGGAGACCCTCTATAAATCAGGATGTTGCCGGCTGGGATCCTCTCAAAACTGAAGACCTGAGAATAAATCATTCTGTTCCATTTATCTGGGGAGGCCGGAGCCACCGAGTCACCCGAATTTCGGCAGGTGTATTTGGATGGATGGGCATTGAAAAATGGTATTGGAGTGAGCGGTGATTGTTCATGGAAGACATCCCTGCGGACTCTGCAGAACTGAGTCTCTGCAGAGCAGGACAGGGTGAACAAGCCCTGAAGGATGAGCACACACCTGATGACCCAGCCATGCCAGAGCTTTGAGTGCGCTGGGCTCCAAAGGAGAAGTCCAGATGTTGAAGTGCCATGGAGGGTCTCCACCCACAGGAAGAGCTGCCCAGGCACCGCGGCAGCGTCTGGATGAAGCACCCTTGGATCGTTCCACAAAGTCCTGCCACCTGAACACAAATATCCCGCTGGTGGGCAGCCTGCCCTGGCTCAGGCCTCGTAGAACTGCCTCTCCATCTGTTTGGTGAGGGTCCCACTGGACATCACGGTCCGGCTCACAAACTCTTTGGTGACCTGTTTGGTGAGGGTGCTGCTGGCGCTCTCCACTCGCTGGGTCGTCATGAGCATGCCATCTGCAACGAGAAGCTCAGTGGTCAGGACAGCACGCTAAGTACAGAGTCGCAGGGAATAGGATCTGCTCTACCTGATGACTCCTGGCAGAGGTTTCTCCTTAAATATGACCTTCACTGATGGAAAACCTCTCCAGATCAAGTGATTTGGTACTTTGCTATGTCAGTCAATGAGATGGATCTCCTAACAGCTCCCAAACTCTCCATGTTGCAGCGTGAACCCATGAGTCCATGAACTCAAGTTCAAGGACAACATGGGACAACTACACCGATGTAATTTAAGATGGTCGTCAGACTTCTCTGTTTTTTCCTGCTCTGAAGAGCTCTAACCTTGCAGGAAGAGCTATGATTTGGTCCCCAGTGATAGTCCTGGGGGACTTTGAAAACTCAGCGTTCCATCTGCGTCTGGGCAGCACATGGGGAAGGGACTGCAACTGCCTCTGGGGGAGAGCAGGGATATGGTGTAGGAAAGGGTCTGGTCCTCTTCATCAATCCCACCTGATGGACCCTCCCTCCCTGCCTTTGACACTTGAGGTAAAAGCACTCCCAGACCTTTGGACAAGCAGAGTTATCCTTTGCTTTCCAAGGGTTTCAAAGCAGACAGCGAGCCCCTACCTGTGAAGTGGGGATCCAGAGAGGAATGGCTGATGCTGGTTTTGGTGGTGTATTCGGTGGGGAAATTGTACACTTCTTCTCTCATGTACTGCTGTCCTCCAAACTGGGAGAAAGTGCCTGGGGAGAAGGAAAAGGGACGAATCAGCCAGGAAACAACAAGGAGCTTCCAACCCCTCAACCAACAGTGAGCACCAACAGTCAGCTCAGGAGGTTTCTCTTGCTGAGATCAGAGCCAGGTTTAGGAGGAAGTGGGAGGACTGGGAAGGTCTTACACCTGTGCAGTGTAAGAAGCTGCCTCCAGGTATATGTACAACCAGGCATAAGACCAAAGTTTCACAATAAATTAAACACTGGCAGGTTCTTATGATCCTCCCTCATTCAGTGCATCAGGACTGGGGCAGTGGTCACAAGGCACAGCATTGCCTTCACGGAAGACAATGTCTCCATGTCTTTCATGGAAAATGGAGTCACCACCAGAGCTGGAAGGGGACTCCAGGAGTTGTGTTCCCTGCTCTGAGAGGTTTCTTATCTTTGCACCTCCACAAAGACATGGTACTGTACCTCCATCCTGAGATTCGATGGTGATGATGCCTTCTCTCTCTGGCCCAAAGCCTTGGGTGGTCTTGGCTTGCACTTTGAACTTGTATGGGACATTCTCACTCAGGTGGGGCACGGTCAGGGTAGTTTCCTGATTGTCTCCTTCGACACAGATATTCCTGGGCTCCCCTAATTCACACAGACATACCAGTGGTGAAGACAGGCAGGAGTGACGGTCCCCCCAAACACACTCTCCCCAACTCTGGCTGCTGTCTTGGCTTTCCCTAAGCTTTATGCCACCCTCAGACTGTATAGGTGCACCCAGTTCTACTAAGGGTTAAGACGACCCTATTTTAGTACAGTGGTGATCCTCAACAACCAACCTCCACTGGGTTTGGGCTGTAATAAGCTACAGGTCCTTCCCTCTTCCCACCACATTTGTTACACCAGACAATGCAACGACACAAAGCATGAGGGTCCAGCTGCTCCCAGGCCTGGAATCAGCCTCACGTCCCCTCTTTGCACCAATGTAAGCAGACAACTTTGTTGCTGGTCCCAGCAAAAATGCAGCAAGTTGCTGCCTTTGCTGGAGGTATCTTATGCTCTACACAGGGAACTGGGCTTCCACAGCCTGATACCATACCTCCTCCATGCAGCATCTCACAGGTGACCATGTAGCCCAAGATGGACCCATTGGGCTTGCGGGGTCTCTCCCAGCTGAGCTGCAGGGAGTCGGGGCTAAGGGCGGTGAAAACCAGCGGTCCGGGAGCACTGGGTGTGCTCAGCGTGAAGGGTGAACCTGCAGGGGCGTGAGCGAGAGGTCAGTGTCACCGAAGGTGATGAGCAGGAGCCTGGGAGGGGTCTGCACACAGCATTTATGAAACGAGCTGGAAGGTCTCAGCTATCTAGACAGCTAGTGGAAGGTGAGTGCCTGGGGAAGAAGGTCCTATTTCTAAATGAAAGGAAGGAAAGGAGAGCTCAGATGTGGTAAGGGGAGAGAAAACAGCAAGGCCAGCACTGTAGACAGCAGCAGAGACATCAGTGCCACCCTTCTCCTGTCCCCCACCCACCTCACCTGGTACAGGGCTGAGCGGGCTCTGCGGGTCCACCTGGGACTCTATGGTGATGACTCCTTCCCTCTCAGGGCCCCAGCCTTCCTCACTCTGCGCCTTCACCTTGAAGATGTAGGAGTGGTTGGGCAGCAGGTCCTCTACCACCACCGAGTTCTGGCTGGGGTTGGGGATGGTGAGTCGGTGCACCTCTCCTGGGACACACAGGGAAGGAGGACGTCAGCACCATGTTGCAGGCACAAAGACAGAGCCATGGCTTTCGCTTAACTCTATCTTAAGCGAACTGCCTGGAAAAGTCATCCAGGGGCTCCTCCCCAGCCACCCCCCATCACACCTCACCACCAAAAACTGCTAGTGCAGGATGAGATGTTGTTCCAAAAAAGGCTTGGGACAAACAACAGCTTCCTGAAAACTCAGGGATTTTCAGTCAAAAGAGTTTTGCACTAGCACTACCCCAAGTTTCATGTAAAAATAAGAGATTTTCATTGCAATCCTTCCTCCAAGTCCGATGTGATGAAAAAAAACCTTCAACTAAAACGTTGAGGCTGTTGGAGAACAAGTCCAAGGTTTTTTGAAGGACAGGTGACTCCACAAGCAACCCCAGGAATTGCCCCCCCAGCAGAAATGGGGAACAGGAGCTGTGGGGTAGCTGAGACACTTCCTCAAGGCTACGCGAAGAGCAGAGCTGGGACCAGACCCTGAATCACAGAATGGTTGAGGTTGGAAGGGACCTCTGGAGGTCACCTGGTCCAACCCCCCCCTGCTCAAGCAGGGTCATCCAGAGCCAGATGCCCAGGAGAAGACCCAGACCAAACTCTCCACCACCAGAAACTCCCACCACCAACTGCCTGGTGAGCACCAGCCGCCTGTTCACTGACCTCCGTTGAGGAGCTGGTACTGCACGCTGTAGCCCTGCACCTCCTTCTCGCAGTGCGGCTCCTGCCAGCTCACTTTCAGGGAGGTGGGTCCCAGGGCAGAGAACACCAGACGTGTGGGGATGTTGGGGACGCCCAGCGGCAGCCTGGAGTCTGAGGCAAAAAGGGAACGTCAGGGTGGAGACTTGGGGGCTGGGGGCTAAGGGGGCTCGGGGAGAGGAGGGAGTGGCACACGCAAGCGTGGGATGGTCCTGATGGTCCAGGGAGAACATGGCAAGATGTCATCTCTGCAAGCTGGCCCGTCACGAGGGGGGACTGGCTGGCTCTACACATCTACAGTGATGTCCCATGGCCTTGGAGTGCCAACCTTGCGTGGGACAAGGCCAGGTAAGCTTCAGGCCCCTGTGGTAGAGAGACCACAGCAGGGGCCTGGGTGCTATATGTGGCCCATCTCACTCACCCCAAAGCACCCTGTCCAGTCTGCCAAATGCTTCATGGACATCTTCCGATGAGGCTCTGTTAAGACTAACCCTAGTCTACAGCTAAAGCAGCCCAACACCTCCAGGAATTGTTCAACTGGATGGGGGCAGATGGGACCAGGACCGGGTGCTCCTGGATCCCCCCCAACTCAGCCCACTGGGACACAAGGCTCATGGTGAGCACAGCAGCCTCCCAGGCAGGTGACACTCGGGGAGTGAAGCCCCTCTTTGACATAGGCTTTGGCCAAGGAGCTTGCAGAGGGACATCTCTTATGGAGCACACGTTCTCCCGAAGAGTCCTCCAAAGGCCTGTGGGGTAAGACGGAGAACAACAAGCTTGTTAGGAAGGAAGAGGACGGGGATAATGAGTTGATCAGCTCGTTAGAGCACGGTGGCAGTGGTGATGAGTGTTAATCAGCCCAGGTGGGTTGAAACACAGCTGAAGTCACCTGCAAATGGAAAGGTGGTGTGATGAAGGCACAGGCCGGGTCAGGAGGAAGATCAGTGTGGCACACAGCAAGCCATGGAGAGAGGGTTTGGGGTGAGTGGTGGATGGCAACAGCTCATGGACGGCCAGTGGCTTGGCTGTTATGGGATGCGTGGCTGGGAGGAGACACTGGACAAAGCTGTACCTATGTACTTGCAAATCCCTGCAGACCCATCAGTCATGATTATAGAGTCCCGAAAGCCAGTGCTGGGGTAGTAACCCTTCACCTTTGCCCTGCTCCTGAAACCCACATCCCGGGGCCGTGGGATTGTCCTCCCAGCATCTTCATGGATGGGAGGGAGGAGTGTCCCCGGGTAATCTACAGAAGCAGTGCAAGAGAAAGAGAGAAAAACACCATTGCAGACTTCAGAGTGGGTTCAGCCCAGGTGCTGGCTCCTGCAGAGAAACTTTTTAAGACTCAGATTTGAAGAGCCTTTTAACAACCTTCTGTCAGCGCCAGCTGATGTACACACGCAGAGCTGAAAGGCAACCATGCTGCTAGATAGAGTAAGAAGAAGAAACACATGCTCTTCCCGGAGTGCTTCATGATGTGAGAATAAAGGTGTAGCTCCCTTTCCTGAGCACTCTGCACATGAGGGATGGGAACCCTTTCCAAACTGGTCTGGGAGCAGGGTGGCCTTAGCAAAGTACCTACACATCAGTGGTGAGGACATGACCTTCCAGATCTCTGGTTCCTAGGCCCCCTTAGCTGTGAACACAGTCCTCACCCCAACAGGACTTGTGGGGCATGGGTCTGAAGACAGTCATGGGGTTGGAAGGGAAGGACAGGTCCCATCACCACAGTACTCACCATGCCCCATCAACATCATGGAGTAGTCTCTCGTCAGCGAGGAACTCCCCATCACCCTGTGCTCCTGCTGCATGTGTGAGCTCAGCTGGTGGTAGCTGGTGTTCGTTGTCCTCGTCAGTGTGCCACTGCCACTGCTAGGGAAGGAGAAGTCCACCCGGCCATTCAGCAAGTGCTCTGTGGAAGAGGGCACACTGTGAGGAACGTGGCTGTGGACAGGGCTGCAGCTCCAGTTTCCATGGGGAGGAAGCAGGAGGCATCATGGTGCACCCTGCCTTGGCTGCATCTCGACTTCAGCCACTCTGGAAGGTCATTCTGGAGCGCTACATCTAGAACAAGCCACAACCACCGAACGCGACGATGGGAAAACAAACAGGTAAATGGAGACTTTGCTCTACAGAGACACCCATGGTGCCCAAGGTAACTCCAGACCTCGGCCTCACTGGGGCACTGCCTTGTGGTTCTCGCCATGTTCTTTTACATCTCTCCTTTGACACAAGCACAGGCTTATAATTTCAGATTAAAAAAGAAGGTGGAAGAAAAACAGCCCTTTATGGAGGCAGTTTCTCCAAATCTCACTCTGGATCCCGTCTCAGCTGGATCTGAAAAGCAAACTCTGCTCCATCGTTCTGGTCCTTGACAAACCCCCATCCCTTCCCAGCAGGCCAGGAGAGATCAGCTACCCATGAGAGTGTGATTTCTGTTTAACAGTCCAGCAGATCTGCCCAGAAGCTCAGGACACTTAATTAAGGTGAGGAGCTGTCGTTGGAAGTGGCACTTAGCAGGTATCATCTGAGTTTGCTCCTGCCTTGAAGGTCCAGCCTTTTGTAGAAGGAACTTGCTAGCAGGCTCCCAAGTCCATGCCGAGATGGGGGTTACCTTGACACTCTTGTGAGCAGACACACCAGGACAAGGTTTCGAAGCAGACTACAGCACGTGAACAGTGCATCATGCCAACAGGAGGATGGGCACACGAGGGGAGGAAGGGGACACATACTGGGGCAGACCCCAGCTGCCGGCCCCTTGACTCAGAGCAGGACGAGACAGGACACTCAGTGCCGTAATGAAGCCGTCCTTCACCTGCTTGGGGCAGAGGGGTCCCGCTCCTTGTCAGGCTGCCAGTAGCCACGTCGCTGTCCTCCTCGCGGAGGAGACCCTCGGTGTCCGAGGAGAGGCGGCTGCTGCCAGAGAGGCGGGGAATGGTTTCAGGTGGGAGCCTCCAGGTGATGCGGCGAAGATCCAAGTCTTCTCCCAGCAACTGCACATATTTCCACCTGGAGCCTTTTGGGACAATGCAAGCACTGGTGTTGGCATGATCTGCAGGGGACAGAGTGGGCTACCCACCACCTCCGTGCTGCTTGCTGGGGAGGGGAAGGGGCAGGCACCAGTGGGAATGACACCCGTTCACAGCCCGTCTCGCCAAGCGTTGGCTGATGAGTTCAGGCGGTGCAACCATCATGTGACTGGTAGATGGAGGGAACGTGACGTGCGTGGGGTTCCCCAACCCCAGGGCTGTTTTCCAGCCCTGTGTCCATCACAACAAAAGACAAGAGTCAAAGTCCCACCACACGCCTGTCCCTGTCACGAAGAGTCTGCAACAATTGTCCTCTGCTCAGGAGAGGTTTCCTCACTCTTTGATGTGCACATGGGATGGTCGAACTCTTGGCGTTCCCATTACATCTTCTCCCTTCAAGGACCAGGGGCTCGCTCCTGGAACCCAGGCCCTGGAGAACCCCCCCAAGAAAGACCCTCCAGATCCTACTGACAAGCCTCATCATTTCACTTATGGCCCATCTTCCCCTTGTTGTCCCAGTACAAGACAAGGGAGCCAGCCTCATTCAGACAGTGGAGTGATGGAGGAAGAGAGGCCAGTGCCTCCCCAGCACTTGGTGAGTTCCCTCCTGTCGGCTTGGCCAAGACCCTGAGCATTCAAGGGACTCAGACGTCTATGCCTTGCCACTGCTTGTTTGCTGACAGTAGCTCTTGTGGTCCAGCCAAATGGCAACAGGAAGGGAAGATGAGCAGGGACGGCCATGAAAAGCTCCCCTCTCACCCCATGCTGAGATTTATTTTTGCCTCATGGCTAAAACAAGGAGGCACTGGTCCTATTTACATTATGACTAGTCAAGTGTTCTCACAGATACAGCTGCTGTGCTTTGGAAAAGCTGATCTCCACCATCTCTGTGACTTGGATCTCCCCATCTCCATGAGGAGGAAAAGACCAGTGAAGCTCATTGCTGAAAGCTGTTGTTAAGGAAAATGAACATTAAAAATGACCTTTGCAAAACTCAGCACAACATACCTGAATCATCAGAGACACTGGGATGCTTGCTGCCAACTGGAGAGCGAAGCACATCTGCGCTGTACATCAGGTAGCTGTCGTAGTCCTCACCTCCCTCAGCATCAATGATGGGGACATCAGGGATGATGGGGACTGCAGGAGAGGTGGAAAGTGCCATTAGACAAGCAGCTCAAAACCACACAGGGCTCCCACACTCAGGCTGGCCTTCAGCATTCACCAGGACGGCTGGTGCAGCGGAGTGGGTAGGGTGCAGTGAAGCAGCTGGGGTGATGGGGAGCACTCCCCAGCACTGCTCATACCTGCCCTGCTCCCTACCCAGGCAGGGCAGTAACTCACTGGACATTGGGCGCTTGGGCTGTGTGGCAAGGTTGATGGTGGCTTCTCTCTCAGGTCCCCAGCCGGCACCATTTCTGGCCTTTACCATGTAGCGATAGGGCTGGGACTCCCGCAGGTTTTCGATCAGCACCATGCGCTTCTTTGGGTCTTCAACCAGCACCTTCTTCACTGGGCCAATGGGTACTGCAAATATGAGTACACATATCACGCATGAGGTCATGGGATGCAGAGGACCCCACAGCACCCCACCCTTGGCCAACAGGCTCGCTGAGGTTTGATGTCAGGACAGAGCCTGGCTCTGGGACAAGGTGCAGAAGCTATTTGGGCTGCTCACAACAGGCATGACATTGTCTCAGGGAAATTCCCAAACTGAATGCCGAAGTCAGTCTACAGCAGAGGTCTCCTGTTGCTGGTATGTCACCAAATAGCATCTTCCTGGCACCCTAGGTCTAGACCTATGAACTAAGTTTTTAAGATGAAAACCAACACAAAACACTATGGAAGTGAATGGGAACTGAGACCGCTCTGGGCTTTGCAGGATTAAATCCTGAGTGGTGAATTCTGTAGTCCTTCCATCAAGATGTGACCCCTCCAGATCCCAGTTTTCACAGGAAATATGCTTGGAGCCATTCTGGTTCTGCTTCTGATTGGGACCAGCCCAGCCTGCAGAAAGTGTACGCCAGCCCCTCAGCCTGGCTGAGCTGCCACAACTGCCCTGGTCAGAAAAAGAGCTCTTACCATTGTCCTCGTTAACGAGTCCATAACTGACTTCGTAAGCTGTGATCTCCCCGTTGGTTTCTGCAGGCTCAGCCCAGCTCAGCTGTGTCACGGTGGAAGACACGACGTTGAAAGCCAAGCGGCCGGGCTCGCTGGGGACTGGAAAGGCAAGAGCAAAGGGTCCAGGTCACTGCAAGTCGGAAGCCAGAGCACACAGATGCCCAGAGCTTCCCAGATCACAGCTGGGTTGCAGTGGGAGCCGCTCAGTGCTTGTCCCCAAGACCATCAGAGCTCAGGGCTGGAGCCCTGACCCCATGCCAGATGCACAGGCACCAACTTGCTCCCACGTGGTGGGAAGCAAAGTACAGAGTTGCTCACCATCCTCAAGCGTGCGGCAGTGGATGACGTCAGAGTAAGCCCCTTCACCCATGGCATTGTAGGCGCAGACTTGCATCTCGTAGTCGCAGAAGGGGTAGAGGTTACTCAGCTCCGCTGACGGTGCTTTGACATCGATAAGATGGGCTTCTGACTCGGGGTCCCCTTGGATCCAGTATTTCACCTGGCAAAGCAAGAGCAAGCCATGATTCCTTCACGCCATCTCTTACTAGATGTGCTCTGGGAAAGCCGGGGTGTTGTGCCATTCCTCTGAAATGGAAGGCCAGGACCGTCTGGGTATTTCATGGTAAGTGATGAAAAGATGAACCCACCAGGAATCTTTCCTGCAAATCCCACATCCACCCAGCAATGGTCCCTCAAGGCTGGAGGGGCCCAGAAAGGCTGAGCTTGCTCCCTCCTTTGGGCTTCTTGTCACCATCCCTTTGGCACAAATGACTGTGTGTGAGAAACACCTGCAGGATGGGACCCACACCCTCCCCTGGGATCCACTCACTCCTTACCTTGTATCCCAGAGGTTTTCCCGGTGGAGGAAACCAGCTGAAGCGGATTTCCCTGGAGCTGAGAGCATGGGCATTGGGATTAAGCGGCGCACTCAGGCGGCCTTTGGGGGACTGGGAGACCTGGCTCAGGCCAGTCATCGAGGGGACACCATCCACCACCTCTGCAGACACAAGGAAGAAAGGGCACATCAGTGCTAGTCCCCTGCAGAGAAGGAAAAGAAGGAAGCATACCTCTTTCCAGCACTGCCCGGCCATCCCAAGTGAGCCTCTCAAAGCATCTCTGAGGGGTAGACACACATGGTAGGGAAGAGAAACTGAGACACTTGGTGATGACATCCCCCAAAGCCACACAGCAAGCTGGCACAAGAGTCAGGCTCAGACCCCCCAAGTCCTGCACCTCCTGCTGCTTCTCATAGGCTGCCCAGGTAGGAAGAAATGAAGAGACCACCTTCGTGCCTCTGAAAATCTTAAGCTCTGTCTGAATGTATTTAATAATGCTTCAACATGCCACGAGAGAAGACGGAGATGGGCAGAGCCTTCTCGAGTCACCCAGTTGCTTCTCCTGGAAGCCCACCAAGTCCAGCCAAGAGCTCTCTGGAGCTTCTCCAGCCCCAGTGCCTGCCCCTAAAGTGGTTCTGGTTGGTCCAGTGACAAGGGACTTTCTTGTACCCCCGGTATTCGTGACCCGTTCTGTGATAAATATATTTATCTTTTCGACCCACTTGATGACAACCCTTACAGCTCTGCTTGTCCAGCCGCAGGAACCACCGAGCACAGCTCATGGCAAGTCCCACCTCTCCCCTATTTTTGTAGCTTTTTATTCAAATCCGCAAGGAAAAGGAATGAAGAAGCCACTCTATTTCTTTGTGTGGCGTAGGTTAGTCACCTTCTTCCCACCCACTGTCTATACCCACTAATGCCTCTAGAGGGAGACCCAAATCTACCAGTCGGAGAGGAGGAACCTCCTCATTGCTGCTTTTTGGGTAAGGAGCAGGGCTGGAGCTCTGTGCACCACCTCGGGGTGGGCTGGTCCGGTGTGGGGGTCCCACACCCCCTGCTGCCATTCCCCACCTCCTGGCTGCCGGCCCCTACCTGGGTCAGCGATGGTCACAGTGGTCTGGGGGTATCGGCCGATCTTGGCGCCATACTTGGGATGGAGAAGGTCGATGGCGAACTGCTTGAGCTGGCGGTTGTGTAGGAGGGTATCTATTTCGGTCAGCTCCAGCAAGGGGACCTGCACCTCCTTTCGGGTCTCCCCGGGCTGGAAGACCAGGTCACCCTCTGTGAAGACGTAGTCCTGCAGGAGAAGAGGTGTGTGATTACAGCCCACGGCATCCACGAGAAGGCTCCCAGAGAGCCTGCCCTCATCTCCCAGTGAACCCCCGCTTGCCTCCCAGTGCCCACAGCTCAGGGGGCAGCCAGTACCTTCTGTCTCAGGTACAGGCAGCTTCTCAGGTCCCTGAGGCACAAGGAGCAAGGGATGGAGGGGAATGTCTGCCCTTGTGCTAACCTCAGGCCTTGGGTCTCCCCTCTCCCAGCCACATCCCCTTTGAGCCTGATCAACTGCTCTTCTGCAGCCCCAGGGTCGGATCCTTCCCAGCCCTCTGTGCCCGCTCGTTCCTGCCTGCCAAGGCCAGAAGCATCATCCTTACCCTGCCATTCTTGGCAGTGAGATCTCGTGTCCTGTATGTGACTTGGGATTTCCCGTTGTCTATGATCTCCCGGAGAACAGGGATCTTGGCCAGCTTGTCAAAGCGGCTGTGGGAATAGGCTGGCTGCAAGAAGGTGATGAGGCTGCTGGCTGGAAGGGGCAGGAGAAAAGGAATGTGTAGAGCAAATATATGGAGAAACAGATTACAAACACGCAGGTGTCCTCCCTAAACAGAGTTCCTATCACTCGTGGGTATGAACTGTGTACGAAATATTACTGCATGGGCTGGAGACTTTACCACTCCTGACTCTTGCTCCCTGCTCAAAACAACCAGATGGGAAGCAAAGGGAAACCACTGGGGACATTCACCTGCCCCAAGCACACCATAACAGCAAAGAGGGTTTACTTTATTCCAGCATCCTATGAACTGGAACAGCAGAGGCGTATGGTCAACGCTGGATCTGCCGCAGAATTGGTAGTATCTAAACCTGTGGTGGTCAAACGTTTGGGTCTCTGTCACCAGGGATGATGACCCTGCCTTGGGTGCTTTAAAAGATGCTCTAGTTTAGACCCAGGTGACTTAAGGTAAGAGTCACCAAGCAAGTCTCTGGCTTGTGATCTGGGGGAGCTCAGGTAGGCAGGCTGCACCCTCCTTAGAAACCACATGAGTCTATCCGGACATGGGACACACAAACACCCTTCATCTCGTGCCACAGTTGCAGCCCTTCACCTTGTTCTTTGATGATGGTGATGTTGACAAGCCTGCGTCCAATCTCTGCAATGCCGGTGGGGACATCAATGGCCTCCACCTGCAGCTGCTTCTCATCATCGTCATCCTCCCTAATGAAGAGTGGGACACGGACATCAACCAGCTCCACGGCCTCTTGGAACTCCACCATCCCGTGAGCATCTAGGGGAAGGGGCAATGGTGAGAGGTGGGAAATGTTCCCCCTGCCCAGCCAGGAGGTAGCGCTGGGCTTTGCTCCCTACCTTGGTCTGAGGTCACAGTGTAATAACCCGGTGAAACCTTCAGGTCATTGAAAGCCTCGTGGGAAACGTGCTTTTCCATCACTTTGATGATCTCTGGCTTGGCTGAGCGAGGGGCGGTGAGCACTGTGTCCACAATGGTGTGGTCCTGCCTGCAACCGGTGGGAAGAGAAAGCCAGGTAAGAGCTGAGGGCAGGGTTGCTCATCTCACGTAGCACGGAGGGGGTAGTGAGCGTGTGGGGCATTCAGTCACCCCACACATGTGCGTAGAAAGAGGGAGAAGCAGCACAAGAGAGGGCTGCAAGTTCTTCTCACCTTTTCCCAGAATTGGGCTGTAACCTGGTGGAAAAAAACCAAATCAGAGTGACTAAAGCATTTGGGGAGTCAAAGTTCTGCATGAATCACAGCCCCATGCGGGTCTGAGCCGTGGCAGCTGCCCTGCGGGTGCCAACCCATCCTGCAGAGCCTGTGGCCCCATCACATGTTCCCTCCTGCCTGGCTGCTCCCTCCAGCTCTGGGTTTCCCAATGCAATGAGGAACATGCCCACAGGGGAGATGACATCTGGTCAGAGCCGTGAGGAAGGGATAACACTCCCCGCTCAGTGCCAGCATCCCCAGACTTCCTGCACCAGGCACTCGTAACTTTGCACAGGGCTGAAACTTTTTAAGTCAGTGGGAATTTTCTCACTGAGCACCATGCGACAAGGATTTGTCCCTCTCTGTAGGAGTCTCAGGTCCAAAGCCAGATGCAGGTGAGATCACCTGCACAGCTGGGCGGGCTCTGCTCTGCAGCCCTGGGTGGGTGAAGCACCGCACCAGGCTTGCGCCAGGGACGTCTCACAGACCACGCTCCCTCACGGCATCCCAGATTTCACACCCCAGCTCTCTGGTCCACTGCCTCATCAGCAGGGCCCTGGGGGAACCCTGCCCCACAGGAGGTCTCTCCCACGGTGACTCACCTGAACTTGGTCTGCTGGACCTTGTGGCAGCCAGGGATGTGCTTGAAAACGTCATTCAGCTGCAAGGAGCAAGAGGGACCTTCACAACACGTCCCTTGCTGAACAGGAATGTGCTCAGCGAGCAGATGCTGCTGCCAGCAAACGTGAGAGCCCTCCGGCCACCCCTGGGTCCTCCCCCCTTGCCCTGCCACACCGGGCAGAGACCACCACATGGTTTCTCCCCAGGATGTGGCAAGAGGCTGCGAACTGAAGCCAAACAAGAGCTTCAGATCACATGCACCGAAGCAAACCTCAAATCTCATCGGTGTGATGCTTTGATAATTCTCACAGTCACGGTCTTAAAACTTGTGCTTTCTTTCAGAAAGAGGAAAAATTACTTTGTCCTTTCAAGAGCTGTCCAGGTTCACAGGGAAGGGGCACTCCCCCTTCCCCAGCATCACAGACACCCCCTCAGCATGGCTGTCCCCCGGTCCCACCCCAAGCCCCCCTCGTGCCCGGGCTCATACATTCTCCTCCACTTCCTTGCGCAGCTGCTCGCACTCCCGGGTGTCCGGCTTCACCAGGTTCTGCGTGAAAAGCCGGGTCAACCTCAGAGACAGCCCGTAGGGAACTGGAAAGAGAAATTCCCAAGTCAAACTCCTTCCTTCTTGGTCAGAGAAATAACCCAGCCAAAAGCTGGAAGCATGGGGACACGCGTGATGCTTGATGTCCAGATCCTGTATCGCTAGCACCCAAACCCCATAGCACCAGCTGAGAAAACCCTGTGAGAACTGGAGGGCTAACTGGGAAGCTCTCTGTCAGATCCAGCAAAGGAAACAGTGTCCAGTGGTGGCTCTGAACTGATGAGGCAGCAAAATCAAGGCTGGGTCACTCAGCTAATGAGTCTAAGACACGTGCAGGGTACATCCACCATGCAGCCAGGCTGTCAGGAGGTCTCCAAGGCTACCATGTGTCCTGCTACAGGGCTGGACACAGGAATGGGCTGCTGAGCTTCCCCCAGGATAGAAGCAGATAAGCGAACAATCCCCCTTGCAATTGGGCTTGCAGGTAACGCCATGGCTGCAGGAGCTGGCGGCCACCACCAAGGGCTTGTGTCCTTTGCAGCACCCACAGCATCTCTTCTATGCCCTGTTCCTCAGATGTGGCACTCACTGAGATCTTTGGGGTTGGCGGCAGCGAGGGAGGTGAAGCCCTGCTTGTGAACATTGTTGTTGATCTTCCAGCGGATTGTGTCCCGACCCTTGAGGGACCCGCTGCGGACCATGGGGGTGTCCAGGTGGTCGGAGGACATGAGGCTATGGCGAAGCATGTAGTGGTCCTCCTTGAAGCCAACGGTGCGACCTGCAGAGCCAGGGGCAGGGTCAGAGTCTGGGAAGACTGGGACAATGCCAGCCACCAACTTTGCAACACTGGAGACTTTGTTCTGGGGAATCTTTAGGGTTTCCACCACGCTAAGGGTGTTGGGATGTCAGGAGTGGAGTGGCGTGGAGAGGGCAAGGAGTGTCCATGAGTGGGGAGAGCACATCACACCAGCTAGGCATTACAAGGGACACTGGTCAGGTGAGAGCCAGCAGCGGGATTCCCAGTAGGGCACACCAGGGTGGGAGGCAGGGAGGAGCAGTGGAGCCACAGCTCAAGGGTTCCTCGGCTCAGGCTCTCTGCTAGGAGCTTTTCCCCTGATCCACCTCCCCAGCCCAGAGAGGAGGAGGAGGAGGGACGCTTATCCCAGCATGTCCCCCCCAACCCGGGAAGGCAGTGAACCCCACAGATCCCTCTCCCGCCCAGTTCAAAGGGCTGGTACCTCGTGCGCAGCAGGGAAGCAGGGCCAGGCAAGCCTAGAAAACAAATGGCCAAAGACACAATCACTTTGCGGCCAAGGGTAAAAAACCCCCCACGTCTCCAGCTGGGAGGATTCACGTCCGTGGGGGTGGGTGGGCAACGGATGGATGGGGCTCTGGAAGCTGATTTTAGCCAGACATCCCTTCAGTGGGGGAAAATCCCACAGCAACTCGTGTCCGTGACAGCAGAGGTGCTGGATACCACTGGGACCCAGCCCCTGCCAATCTGGCCATGCTGCAGGCTGGGTGGATCCTGGAAATTTGTCATGTCTTTGGCCTTTATCTGGTCCTCTCCCCAGGCTGGGGCAGCCAGCCGAGATGCTCACCTTGCAGCAGGTGCAGAACTTCCAGCAGAGCAGCAGCAGCAGCCCCAGGAGCAGGATGAGGAAGATGAGCAGCGGGATGAGCCAGAGGAAGCTTCCCGGTGGACACTCTGCAAGTGACAGCAGCATCACTCCTGGGCATCAGCCCCCTGCGTGGGGTGCGCAGGGAGGGAGCAGGGAGGCAGGGACAGAGGGGAAAGGCTGGACCACAGCTCTTTGAGGGATGGAGCAGCCCAGTTAAGCTTGGGAACTTCTCTCTTGGTGCTGACAACAAGAAGTGCTGTTCAGGGAGAACTATCGCATCTCTCTGCTCACACCCAGCCATCCCAAGGGGTTATTCAGCACCTCACATCAATCCCTGCCCGTGCCAGCAGTGAAAAAGCACTGATCTCTAAAGGTGCTGGTCTCTGAGGATGCTACACTCCACTCTGCAGTTCATGTGACAGCCAACGTCACCCACCCCTGCACGCAGGAAGGCGGGCAGGAAGGTACTGTCTGCAGCCGACCCTGCCCAGGGGCACAGCAAAGGGGCAAGGCAGGGAGCAAAGGCGTTGTGGAGCAGGTCACTGCTGATCCAGACCCCAGGCTGGACATCCCCTCCTGCTAGGTCCCCACTCACCTTTTTTCTTCTGCACGCGGACGGTGGTGTTGGGGAGGACGGTGGGGTCTCCCTCCAGGGAGTAGTGGTACGTGCAATCATCCTCCTCATCCTGGAAGGAGCAGTACTCGCTGGCCTCCTCTGCAGAGAGGGGGGATGTGGTTGCAAAGTCATTAGGACCAGGAAAAGCTTGGGGAGCAGCCCCACATGCACACACACATGGGGCAGGGCCCATGGGAGACACACCACATGCGTCTGCACCCAGCTCCACTTCTCCTAGTACCTTTCTTCAGCTCTTCCACCATCTGGATCTGGAGGTGGCACGTGCTGCAGTTCCCTTTCGTGTTGCCTGTTCCCCAGGCCTGGCAGCGAACGCAGTCCCGGATGCTCTCGCACACAGCCTGGAAGCCCTGGGCAGAAAGGCGAGGTGGGACAGTCAGGAGACAGCCCACAGGGAGCGAGGGAAGACATCACCTCCAAAAGGCAGAGCTGGAGAGGCAACGTAGTGTCCTCACCCCGGTGCCAGGGCAAGGGCGAAAAGAGGAATAACAGAGAGCAAGCGGCTAATGAAGCCGGCTCCAAAGATCTCTTATACCAACAGCCTGCGTTTGGGCAGCAATTTGACCTTCTCCAAGGGTTTTACGTGGCCTTCCCAAAATATGACCAAGTGAGCTTTCTCCACTCCCACTGTGGGATTAGCCCACATTCGTCAATGGGGAAACAGGCATGAGACCATGAAATGTTTTTTTCCAGTCTCAAGAACAAGCCAGGAGCCAAGCCTCTAGCCTCTGCCCTTCACCAGTGTCCAGATAAACACAGATGGACATTCAACAGTTGCTGCTGGTGAATTGGAGGGTAAAGAAAGCCTGCGGCTGCAAGGCAGCTCCCATACCAGACCCTTCCTGGCTACCGAAGGCAGGACAGGCAAGACTAACCCCTGCTCAGGATTTTGCTCCTGACCAAGATGTGCCTTCATCTCTGCTTTGCTGTCTTTCCCCGGAGGCACTACGTGGGAGGGAGAAGTGGTAAACCCAGAGGAACCCAGGCTGAGCCTCACCAGGGAGTAGCTGATTTCGCAGGTGGAGCTGGCGTACAGCGAAGCCTTGTCACAGATGCATCTGCCACATTCACACCTCCCATGGTTATTGCAAATGCCCTGGGAGGGAAGAGGTGACAGTTGGCGTCCAAGAGCAATCACAGACATGCAGCAGCACTGGGAGTCAGCAAGGTGCCAGCTCCCAACAGCCCTGAACCTCGGGCATCGGGGCAATTTGCTACAGCCCTGCCTGGTCCGGTCGTCCCTTGCGCAGGCAGGGCAGGACCTACCCCTCGGCTGTCGATGCAGGTGTCGTTGCTCGTGGGACATTCACAGCCTGGACCCTCCCAGCCGCTCTCGCACATGCATGCGCCCTTGGAGCAGCGACCACGATCTGCGACGCAAGAGGAGGCATTACCCAGGGACCGGTGCTGCACTGCTCCCTTGGCCCTGCTTGCAGGCTGCCCCAGCTCTCCCGCTTTCCTTGGGGTGCAAAGGGGCTGCAAACAGACTCCATGGCATCCTCCCTGCACATTTGCAAGCGCAGAGTCCCCGCAGCCCGTTGCTGGTCACTCAGCCCCCTGTGCCAGTGCCACCGGCACGGAGCGGGGCACAGTGCACCCCACAGCTGGGGGATGCTGGGGGTGGCAGGGCTGCTCTCACCGTTGCAGAGGAAGCCGGAGGTGCGCGGGCACTGCAGGACATCGTACTCGCAGAACTGCCCGTCAAAGCGCTGCATCAGGTCCTCGGAGTAGCACTGGCACTTCCCACACAGGCACTCGCCCCGGCCTGAGCACGGCTCCACATCCCCAGGGCGGATACAGGCTTCATTGTTGGGGGATGATGCCGGGGAGCAGTTGCATGTGTCCCCTCGCCTGGTGGGGAGGAAATGGTGCTGAGAGGGGGGAGCGGAGCGCAGGCCAGCAGGGTCCTGGCCTGGGGACCACACATCGGCAGGATGCCCAGGGCATGAGTGTGTGTCACTGTGGGTCCCCAGACCCAGCAGGAACCTTGGGAGGGGGATGGAGCTGGACAAAGTCCTTACCAGCCCGGGTGGCAGATGCACTGTCCGCAAACAAAGTCCCCATGGGAGCTGCACCTGCGCGAATTAAACTCTTGTTGCTGTAAGAGAAGAGAAAAGAGATATTGCCACATGGGCTTAGTTGCCTCCAAGATCATTGCAGGAATCAGAAAGGCAGATCTAGGGGCAAAGTTTTGCCCGCAAGACTGAGCTCTGCCATAGGACAGCTTGCCCAGCTTGGTGCAGGCAGTGGTGAAGATCTCCTTGGCCAGGCTGAGCCTCCGCTGAGCAACGGCAAGGGGTCGAGCAGGACCCATGTACGCCAGCCAACGCCTTCCCACCCCGGGCTGGCCAGGAGGAGGTCATGTCTCTGCAACACGCACCCCCACGTACTTGCTCACAAGGGCACACATCGCAGATGACAGAGGCTGTGACTTTGAGGCTGTCGCTCAAGGATGTAGGTTTCACGTGGATAACTCCCTGCCGGTCTTTCTCAGGGAGGCTGCAGACGTGCTGCCCGCCAAGGTACTCAAGCGCCTTCAGGCGCACGTTGAACTTGCCCTGGAAGGAAGGGACGCGCCGCAGAAGTGAGCCAGCTCTGCTGGACCACAGCTCAGCCGGATCGACCCGGGGTGAAGAAGGAAGGAGGCACGCAGCAGAGGGCTCAGCCCCTTGCACACGCCTCCCCTCCGGGGCCGTCCAGGGACTCACCACTTTCCCACGGGTGATGTGGAAGGAGCCAGATTCTGTCTTTTTGTACATTGAGGAGGTGAACTCTGTCTTCATGGCTTTGGGGACCGAGTCAGCCCGGATGTCCATCTTGGAGCGGATGCGCTGGGTTGCAGAAAACAATGACAGCATTAATTTTCAGCAGTATCCCTGTGACCACCCTACACCCTGCCCCAGAGGGGCTGCCTCCTCTCCTGGGCAGGAGGTGCCCACCCTCTGCCTTCCCTGGGAGTGAGAGTGAAGCTCGAGAGCACCGTTACCTCAAAGGCTGTGCGGAGCAGCTCCACGATGTTGGAAGAGTCCTCCTGGAGCACCCCGATCTCAGAGATGGGGAAATACTTGTGCAGCTTCTGCAGAGAGACAGGAGCCCCCTGAGCCAAGGCCTTGAGAAACCTCCTCTAGCACTGAAGCGGGCTCTGCTTTGAGCAGGGCTTGGACCGGTGACCTCCAAAGGTCCCTTCCAACCTAAATTACTCTCCAGCTCTGTGTTCTCACTGCTTTACAAGAAACAGACATCAACACGGGGAGATGTCTAGGAGCCCAGATTCCTGCACCCAATAATACACCCCGAGACCTCCCACAACCCAGAGCAGCCCCCCAACACACTGTGGCACCCTCCCAAAATATCAAGGTGTTGGTTTAGCACTTGGCAACAAGAGATGGGAGAACACTTTCTCCTCACAGCTGAGCTGCAGGCAGAGGAGCAATGGTCCCGGAGGAAAGGTAAGCCCACATGGCACCACCACTGTGGTCTCCTCACCTCATAGTAGCTGTAGGAGTGGTTGGTGACAGCAAAGATGGGGATGATGTTGTGTCGGCCCAACAGGCGCACCAGCGTAGGCACCGACGGATAGTCCTGCTTGGTGTCATACACGTAGGTGCCATTGGTGTCTAGGTGACACTTCTCATCATTTCTCTTCAGGATCCCTGCCAGGACGTTGGTACCATCAGCTTCATAGTGAAAGGCAGATTCGGTGGAGAACACGAGCAGGTGAGTGCTGTCCTTCCTCCAGCCAATCTTATCCTACAGCCGGGGAGGGGGAGAAGGAACTTTTATCTCTGTGCTCCCCAAACCACTGCACAGCACTTGCAGCCGTTGGCAGGCCAGCACTGGCAGGAGTTGGAAAACCCAAGGGGCAAGGCACCACCTCCACTTGGCAGCAAACGCAACAAGCTACATGGCCCTGGGAATCCAAGCCAGCAGGTCTCCGCTTCCCCACCTGCACCCCAATGCATAGGATGTTTCCCAGCAGCTCGGTGCCAGGCACATGTATGGACAGGGGGCAAGCCCACGCTTTTCAGGACATACTTGGAGCTGTGCTCATCCCTCAACCAAATGGCCAAGCCCAAGTGGGCTGTTTTCCAGGGAGCAGAGTTTCATCACCATGGGCACAAAGCGGGACAGAGCAAAGAGCACACACAGGGTGCCCAGCAAGCAGCTTCTGTGCTGGGGATCAAACACCAGAGATAGACACGCAGATGGTCTAAGACCTACGAAAAATTGGGAATGCAAAACAACTCAGCACCAGGAGCCTGCGGCCGGGAGGGCAAGAACCGACTGTAGCTGAACGCATAACCTGGGCTCCCTGGCTGTCTTGTCAGCAGCTCAGCATGCTGCTCTTTTGCTCATCACCCAGTATCAAGAAGATCCACTCATTAAAAGCAGAGCCCTGCCCACACGGCTCCCGCATCCCTGGCCACCATCACCTCGCAAACAGCTGTCTGCAGGATAGCATCAAAGCCGCCCTCAGGGGCATCCAGGTTGCCAGAGATGCGCTCTTTCCTGAGCTCCTGGCTGAAGTAGTTGATGTTGCTGGTCAGGCGGATGACATTCTTGAAGGAGAAGGGGGAGTCGGCATTGTTCCAGGGCTCACGCAGCCTAGGAGAGAAGGGGAGAGCAGGGTTTTTGCGGGGGGCAGGAGCAAAGGGATGCCCGGGTGCGAGGAGATGAAGTATGGGGAGAGCACCCAGGGGCTGGGGAGTACCTCGAGGGAAGACATGAAGTTGAGTTGGCAAGCCATCAGCACTGAGAGGCAGAAGGGATGAGGGCAGAGATGGAGAAGACAAGACATGCAATCGTTGTGGCAGAGCAGGAAAGGTCTGAAAGCAGAGGAGGCCACTGCTGGCATTGGCACAGTGCTACAGCAAGCCCTGAGCACAGGGTGGGGAGGCCAGCGGAGACATTCGCAATAAAGGGAGAGAGGTGGACGGAGGCTCTCGCACTGCAGACAGTGAAGATCAGGAAAGCCATGGGGAAACAGAAGGCACCTGCCCTCCCCGCTCTGCTTCCATCCCGGGGACCCATTGGCCTCACTCACTTCTCAGGTCTCATGTCTGTCTGAGGGGATGAGACTTTGTCCACAAACTTGCCAAATCCGATGGTGTAATTGGAGGTCAGGTCTTGCAGGAACCCGGCTGGGAGGAGAGGAAGGGAGGGAGGAGGAGACGTGAATAAAGAGGTGTCTGTGAGGTTGCGGCTCCAGGGAAAGAAGTCCTTTCCTGGGCATCTTCTGTGCTGGTCAGGTCTTAGCTAAGACTCCCAAACAGTCAGCTTTTAAGCTCTTTGGGCTTGGAGCTTGTCTTTTTTGGGGTAGAAACCTGTACCACCTTTGGTAGCCCCTTTCCAAGACTGGAGCTTCTGCAATAGCACACACCACACCTACAGGTTCAAGATGCCAAAGCCACTGCACAGGTCAACTCTGCAGGGCACCAGCCCCCACACTGGGCTGCAAGGAGAGAGCACACGTGACGATCCCTGCAGGGCTGGGAGAGACACCCCCCCACAACGCTGCACAAAGCAGCGATAATAAGAAACTCTAATTAAAACAGACACCTCTCAGCCCTTTGCCAGTTGCATCCCTTTCTCCGGTGCTGGCAGAGAACTCACAGCTGCAGGCGGGAGTCAGCTGCCTGCCTTCATCAGCACAGGAGCTGGCTCCCCTCTTCTCCCAGCTCTGGTCTCACCTAGGTTTTGGCCCATGCTTTTGAGGTTGTCCAGATCATCAGACATAGAGTAGGAGAAGTCCATGAGAATGTAGAGATCCACAGGGCTCTCCAAGGGCTGGAAGACATCCATGTTGAAGCTCATCTCCTCCCCGGCTCGCAGCCGCATGAACATGCCCTGGGGGGACACCTGGGTCCTCTGCAGGAACGTGTTGATACTGAAATTCTGTGAAAAAAGAGTGACATGAAGGGGATGGACTCCATCTCCTGCGCAGATGCAGTGAGGAGGAGGCAAGGAGCAGGGAAATACGTGGGAAGTGGAAAGGCAGGGATGATCACGCTCCCTTCCCTCATGTACAGCTGGGGACCGAGGCAGCCTCCCCCATGTCCACACATGCCCAGCTGGGCGCCTCCTCCAGACCTTGGCATTTTGCTTACATCTGTTTTGCCTGAAAAGCCACCCCAGCCCTAAGCGATCAAGGCTGGTTGCCAACAGGTTCATCAGGTAGCGAAGGCAGAGCATTGTTTTTGAGTAGACCCTACACATACAGAGGTCTGGACTTCATATTTTTCCTGCTGAAGACTCTAGAGGAGGATGAAGGACATGAAAGACACTAGGAATGTTGGGACCCCTCAGGAGAAGCCAAGCAAGGGCTGCCTCCCCAGCACCCACCTGCTGGGTCCGCATCTCGCCCCTGGGGTACACGATGCTGGCTTCCCCGCAGCCGTACCACAGCAAGTTCTCCCGCAAGTCGCACCGAGGCTCTTCAAAGCTCTGCCAAGGGGGCAAGAACAACATTACAACCACAGAAGGCAGCAAATCCTCCATGCAAGGGGGGAAGGTTCTTGTCAGGGTCCTCTGCTGGGACCATTAGCAAGCCTTTGGGAGCAGGAGAGCGGCAGAGAGATGGGGATGAGCCTTGCACAGAAGAGCCAGTGTCCCCCAGCACGAGGGCGATGTGACCACCAGTGAGTTACTGGGTTGTCTGAGATAAGACTCTCCCCTCCATCCCTTGCACACACTGTTTCAGATCAGGCACGCTGGCATTTTCTGATAAACTCCTGTATTCCTGCAAGTTTGCCCCGGACACCCCTTCCTTCTTGTTTGTCTGCACCAAAGGAAACCCATGTTTCAGCGTTTCCCATCCAGACGAGCTCTTTCCAGAGAGAAGCTGGAGCCAGAAGCTGACCCTGCTCTCGGGTCCCTCTCCCGGTTTTCAGCAGGGATGGTGGGATCCCTCCGTCTGCAGGGTGGGATGTGGAGCCGTGGGCTGCCCTGCAAGGTCTCACCTCATCGGTGCAGAAGGAGCAGTCCTTGTCCACTCGGATACACTCAGTGCAGCTCTTCGCCCGGGACAGCACGCAGCGGTTATCTACGGGGAAGATCAGGGCATAACGAATGGAGAAAACCAGGCAAGCCATGGGAGGGCACGAGAAAGGCTGATCCCATTTCCCAGGCGAGTCAGTAGAGGTTTTGCCTGGATGGTTGGTGGAAGCTGGCTACAAAACAGCAGTGGGGTAGCAAGAGAGGAGCCCCAACTGCTGGCAAGATAGAAAACAGGAGGAAAGGTACAGGACAGGTCTCCTAGGGACTTATCGACACGAGGACTGGTGTTTCCGGAGCCCAGGAGGGGTGCACACAGTCCCTGCAGGGCAGCGCCAAGCAGAGATTGCAGACAGACAAACCAGGGCTGCACTCACTTTTGCTCCTTTGGCAGAGGCCGGTGGCACAGAGCAGGGACAGGAGGAGCAGCCCGGCACACGCTCGTGGCAGCACATCCATCCTCTTCCTCCTGAAACACATGGATCGCTATGTCATGGACAGCCAAGAAGTGGAAACGGTCCCGGAGACCATTGGGGCAGCTCCTGCGGAGCCCCTGCCCAGCCCCACCAGGGTGGGACAGCCCTGCCCACCCAGGGGAAGCTGACGCCGGGAAGCAATCTCTGATCTCAGCAGGGCAGGGCACAAAAGCAAAACCAAGAGCAGCTTGTCCTCTGCTCAGGCATGTGCGAAAGTCCCCAGCAATGCCAGGGCAGGGCGGCTGCCACGCCACAGCACCCCTGCACCCCAGGGTCAGGGTGCCCAGCTTAACAGTCCCCTGGGGCAGTGGGGTTGGTGCAGGCAGCCGGAGTCCAGGCTGCTCCCAGCTGGAGCCCAGCGCCATCCACACATGTGAGCGCCAACCGGGTCAAGACCTTGCTTTTCCTGGTGGGTTAAGGAAAAAAAAAAGAGGAGGAAAACAAAGCAACTGTCTACATAGAATCATAGAATCATTAAGGTTGGAAAAGACCTCTAGGATCATCAAGTCCAACCGTCAACCCAACACCACCCTGCCTCCTAAACCAGGCCCTGCAGTGCCACGTCTACACGTTTTTTGAATGCCTCCAGGGCTGACGACTCCACCACCTCTCTGGGCAGCCTGTTCCAATGCCTAACCACTCTTTCGGTAAAGAAATTCTCCCTGATGTCCAGTCTAAACCTCCCCTGACGCAACTTGAGGCCATTTCCTCTCGTCCTATCGCTAGTTTCTTGGCAGAAGAGTCCAACACCCGCTTCACTACACCCTCCCTTCAGGTAGTTGTAGAGAGCGATAAGGTCTCCCCTCAGCCTCCTCTTCTCCAAGCTAAACAGCCCCAGTTCCCTCAGCCGCTCCTCATCACACTTGTTCCCCAGACCCCTCACCAGCCTCGTTGCCCTTCTCTGGACACGCTCCAGCACCTCAATGTCCTTCTTGTAGTGAGGGGCCCAACACTGAACACAGTACTCGAGGTGCGGCCTCACCAGTGCCGAGTACAGGGGCACGATCGCTTCCCTACTCCTGCTGCCCACACTATTCCTGATACAAGCCAGGATGCTGCTGGCCTTCTTGGCCACCTGGGCACACTGCCGGCTCATGTTCAGCCGGCTGTCGACCAGCACCCCCAGGTCCTTTTCCGCCAGGCAGCTTTCCAGCTCTCCCCAAAAGCAAAACAGGCTCCTCCCTTTGGCTATTTCCTATCGCACTAAGAGTTTCCAGGATGGTCGAACCAGCAATAAATAGAGGGTGAGGCCTTGGGAAATGCCAGACTTGGAGCTTTGGAGCTGTTGAATGAACCCGTGGTCTTGAGAGCCCGGCAGCTCCCCTCCGTCCTGTCCAGGGCAGCAGGACCCCTTGTGTGGATCCAGAGGCCAAATCCTAAACAGAGTGAACCATTCTCCCTGCACACACACGTGACTGAGAAAACTCAGTGCCATCCAGAAGTCAACATTTGGGCATGGTAAACAAAAGAGACAAAGCTGGAACTCGAGCTCTGTGGCTGCTGTGCTGGAGGGTGGCTCTGACTCCAGCACCTCAGTAGGGCAAGTGAGAGCAGTCTTAAAAAATCTAGTGTAAAGTCACCTTTAAAGCACCTCCTTTCTGGGAGATGCAAGTGTGAAATAGAAGATGCAAATGAATTGTCTTATAGCTTCTTGCTGTGTGAGCCCTGACTCTAAAATAAATGAAGAGACTGTGAAAACCACTTAAAACAGGGAAGGAAAACAGGAAGAGTTGTTGTGTGCAGTGAAGATGTCCGAGTTCCCAGGGGGACATCCAGCACACAGACCAGTCACTTGGTGACTTAGCTACTAACAGCCCAACCTGGGGCCCAGGGGAACCCCTGGAAAGACCCGCTCCAGTCTCAGCAGCATTGGATCACACTGGATCCTGCATCAGACACTGAAGCCAATGGAAATATATTGAAGACATGAAGCTGAACACTCGCAGAAATCATTGTGGCACAGGGCTCGATCCAACATAGCATCGACCCCAGGAGACCTCTGCCTCGGTGTTCACACTTTGTTCTCCGTGACAGTCACTGGATACACAGGTAACACACGACAAGACATTGGTATCTCATTTATCTTGTCAGCTGTGCTCAGAGGGATTTATCACACGGTAATTAATCCCCCATAGCTGAAACGTGAGAAATACGGAAGCCTCAGGACAGCATCTCTGCGAGGGACACCCAGGGAAGCTTTGCCGTTTGTCAGGACCTGGTAGCCAATATGCTGTTTTTCTTACAGGTGAAAGGTACCAGTTGACCAAGGAAATCCCTGCATTTTCCTCCCACAGCCCCTGAGCACAGCTCCCTGCAGCACTGACTGTTCCCAGCTCAGGCTCTGTGCAGGTTTGGCTTGGGGCGTCCCCCCGGCCAAGCCCCAGCGCTGGCTCTGAGTCCGGCAGTTATCCTTGTCCCTGGACATGCCCGTGACCTCCTTCAGCAAAAGTCCTCACGCCACTGCTTGCTGGCAAATGTCGTGTCCCTTGTCACTGAGACAGCTGGGTTTTGAAGCCAGGAAAATCCCTTTTTCCCTTGCTCTGCCCCAGCAAGCCATGCCAGCCGCAGCGACTGGCGCTACAGAGACGTGGGGAGATGCCAATTAGAGGTGAGATGAAAGGGTAGGGAAGTCCTTTGAGCCCATCAAGGGAAAACACAGCGAAAACATCCCCCGAGCACTCGGCAAACCCCATCTCCCATCATGGCAAAGGCTGCGAGGAAAGGATCGAGTACGGGGACTGGATTGCTCAGCTCACACACGCATCTTCCGAGGTAGCCTCAAAGCACAGACCTAATTCATCCTCCTTTAATCACAAGTCAAGAAAGAGTCACCAAGGGATGGACTGACATACACAAACTGCTGTCATGTCTCTTCAAGCGCTGAGATAAAAGACCATAAAACTCAGCTGGATATTAACATCCCCTTGCCCGTGAGCCACCAACCTCCAAGGATTTAGCTGAGCGGTTGCCAGTGCTCAGGGCATTGGCGGCACAGAGCATCACCGCTGTCAGCTACAGGAACGCAGCCCTTAATATTTGTGCAAAAATGCATGAGCAGCCATCCCTCGATATCAAAAAGTGTCCTATGGAAGGGAAAATGCCACTTTCACTTTGGAAAAGCTGCAGGGGTTTGGTTGGATTTTCATGATGACAACAACAAAAAAGCTGTTCAGTTGTGCAAAACCAGGGAACAAAGCGGAGCAGCTCCTGGCTGCACACAAACATCTTACCCTGTCCCAGACCACCGCTTTGGCCTTTCCTCCTGGTCTCCCGCTCCCCCAGCCTTTGCCTGCACATCAGCACAGCCAACAAACCTGCTCCAGAAAGACCCTGGGAACCCCAGAGCCTGGAGAAGCCCGGGCTGGGTAGCTCATCCCCAAAACCAGGATGCTCCAAAGAAACCACTGGAGCAATGAGCCGGGGACAGGGTTGGAGCAGCAGAGCTTCATCACCGTGTCCCATTCCTGCCCCATCCCCACCCCAGCAGCTTCGTGCTGGGAAGGAAGAGGCTGAAGCCAGGCATCGCCCCAGGGTGGATGGAGGAGAGGGACCAAGGAGCAGGTTATGAGCCACAAGCCCATGGTGGGAGTCTGGTCCCAGCTGCCATGCAGGGGACACCTGGCAGGTTGGGGGCATGGGAGTGGGAAAGCGAGGGAGATGCTCGAGCTCCCCAGCGCAGCCTTTCCTCCCTCTGTGGTGGGCATCGCAACTTTTTGTGGCTGCAGACACCCCCGTCCTGCCGAGGAGTGCATTGGGACTGTGTAGGGGACTAACGCCCTGGTAGATGGGGGGCATCAGGAGGAGCATCTGCTTGCCCATGTGTGCTGGGGACCGCAGTGCTTGCAGCGTACTGGAGCAGGCAGGTGGTGCTGGTCACCATGACCAGCATCAGTGCGGGGCTGGTGGTCCCGAGGGAGAGCTAATAGCGGTGGAGGCAAAGCAGAAAGGCAGCCAGGTGCTCCCCCAGGGACCCCGGTCCCACTCCCCCCAGGCAGTGCAGTGACAGCCACGGCGGCTTGTGCAGGCTCAGTTCTCCTCCCAGGGCAGGGCTGCGGGCACACGGATCAGGGCCACAACTCACGCTCTCTCCCTCCCCAGGCTACTCCCTCCCTGGCACACGCGGAGGCGCAGAGCTCCCGGAGGCCATGCTCCAAAACATGGCAATTATCAAGATGGACCTCCAGAAAACTATCAAAAGCTTGACCCGCAAATCAAAGCATTGCTTAAACATGAAATCATGTTTGTCTTTGAGTTTGTTTGTCTTCCCCATCCATTTCCCCTCCTTCCCCAGGTATGCCTCTGCAGCCGGGAGGCTCCATGCAAGTCACCATTTGTTTCCAGTGAGAAGGGGGATCTCAGCTCTCAGGTCGAGCTCCAGACCCCAGACATGGCCCCCAGCATCCTCCGGTGAGGGACAAAACAAGCAGGACCCAGCCCAGGGACCCACACGGAGCTGCCGGGGTCAGGGAGTGGCCAACACCATCCTGTGCCAGCAAAGGGCCGGTGGCTCTGGTACCATCTCCTCCCTCTGCCCCCTGGGCTCGGCCAGGGGGGAACCCCGAGGGGCAGAACCAGCAGGAAGGTCAGGACCCTGCCTGTGGGGCTGCCTGAATGCCAGCACAGCCCCGGGACCCTCCTGTGTCCCCCTCACGCCTCCCCACGTGCTGCTCCTGGCACATTCTCTGGTCCTTTGGCCCCACAAGACACCTTTCCTCTCCCCTCCATGGGTGCCCCTCATCCCCCTTTTCCCCGACCCAACCCGTGCCTGTCAGCTCCCTCGCACCAGTCCTTTCGTCCACCTATTTCCCTATTTCCCACGTATTTCAGATCTACCAGCTCACAAATACCCCAACCCTGCACCCCCACCGTCCCACGGCCTTTTCGTCCTGGGACACCCCCTCCCCTTGCTCCCCCCTCGCAGGGGTTTGCATGCACTCACCCATTCTGCAAAACAACCTCTGTGGATCCAGCAAGTCGGAGCCACCCGCAGCCCAGCCAACCGCCGGCACTTTCACCCGTAAGAGCTTTCCCTGGGTGCCAGCTCCAAGGCACAACCGCCTTTTCCCCTGGAAGTGGGGCGGACGGAGAGGGCAACCTTTGAAACCTGCAACAAACTGTCCCCAAAGGGCTCTGCTCTGCCTTACCGCACCGCAGTACCCCCACCTTCATCCCACGGCCCCCTGCCCAAACATCTTTAGAGACAAAAACTGCCCCGCACCGCCCTGCAAAGCCCTGCTCGGTCACGAGCGCTGCCCTTCCCAGCCGGCCGAGAGGCACGAGACGGCGTCCGACAGCCAAAACCAGAGGAAAAAGGGGGAACAAGCAGGCAGGGAGCTGAGCCCCCTCGCTCAGTGCTCTGCCTACCTCCTCACACAAGGAGCCCCGCACCTTATTTCACCCCCCAGGTAATCAACACAGTGAAATTAAAGCAAGCTGGATGCTAAAGAGCACAGATGAATTGATTCCACTAACCTCATTAGCGCTGGGTCTGACTCAGTGTCCAAATCCTCTGCTGCAGCCCGAATAACAGGCACCCACACACCAAGCCAAGAAATTCTTCGGAAGGCAGAGGGGGAACGCGCTGCTTTGCTGCCGCAACTTGATTTCCAGCCTTGGCCTTTTCTTTCTTTTTTTTTTTTTTCCCTCCCTCCTCTCTATTTTCTGTCTCTTTTCTCTTTCCGGTTAAACGTCAACTTCCAGTCCGGCAGGGAGGGCAGGCAGCCCGCAATCCCACATACCTCCCTGCTGATTTCTGTACCCTCCAGTCAAGTATCAACTTCGTTTCTCACTCCCCTCGCCTTCCCAGAGCTGCCGCCTCTCCCTCCCGGGGGGCTGGCGGGGAGGAAAGGTAGGAGCCACGATAAATGAGATCGGATCCCAGGTGAGGACGAGCTTTATCCCAGCTGGGGAGGGAGGAGGGGGTGCCCGTGACTCAGGGGTTGGCATCCCTCCCTCGCGCACCTGGACAAGCACAGCCCGCGCAGCAGCCCCGGACCCTCCCTCTGCACAAGCACCATCCCACAGGAAAAGGGCCGAGCAGGTGGTGGGAAGGTGCCTGCCACGCCGAGGGTGCATGCCAGGGGCTGCGGGCGATGGGCAGCGTGGGCACTGTCGGCTGCTCGGCTTCAGCCGCTGCTCAGGCCAGAGCCGAGGGTGCTCCCTGGCCCCCCTCGCTGAGGGTTTCTCCTCCAAATTTCCCACTGGCACAAGCCGGAGGTGTCATCCCCAGCGCCCAGGTAGCTCCTAGCTGAAATATCAGGTAAGTTCCTGCCGCGACAACCACCACGCAGTGCCGAGCCCAGCCTCGGTACCTGGCTCACAAAGAGGACGGATCCACATCCCGCTTTATCCAGGGCACGAGCACAACAGCCCACTCCTCATCTGCAATAGATCCGGCTCACGGGGCGATGCAACCCCTTGTAGCACCGTAACTGAGACCCATCCACACCTGCTCCTAATGCATCCTACCATGGTCCAAGGCTGCGAGGAGCAGCAATCCCACCACTGCGTCCAGCCCTTCTGCTGGGCTGGATCCGAAACCCCTTCCCCAGTCAAAGCAACAGCAGAGGAGGGTTTGGAGTTCAGGTGAGGTTATTTTTTTTTTTTGCCCTGCAGCACCCTTTTTCTTTAGAGTCGGGGGTTTGTCACGGCTCAGACCCAGTCGCACCTCCCATGGTGCGGAGCATGCACGTACCAGAGCAGACGTGATCGCAGAGGCTGCATTTTAGCTCCCCGATAAATCCTCACGAGAAAAGCTGCATCCCCCTGGCTTCAACACAGACAATAGCAACAGCCAAATGAAAAAGTTGCATATTTCCTGCCTTTCTTGGCAAGTAAAAATACAAACAGGACAATTTTGTCCCCTTCATTATAGAGGACATTATATATACTATATATTTTTTTTAAATATATATATATACAAAATATATACAGCATTAAAGTGGCTGCTGAATGACTGCCTAATGATGGTGACCACGCATCGATTCAAATGAAAGCAAGGGACGGGATTCCTTTCACTACAAGAAATAGGAAGGTTGAGTAAATATGTGTAAACGGATTAAGCCCCAGGAAAAAGGGGGATGTGCTCATGCCTTTAAAAACTGCAGCAGACAGGAAACAGGCAGGGGCACAGCTGAAGTTGGCCCAGACAGTTAAGTCTGGTATTTCCTAGTTTCTGAACACTTGACTTGGCAATCTCAACATTACCCTGGCCCTTCTGGAGATGCCATTTCCTATATTTAAACAAAAATTCTGAAAATTAAGGCGCTTTGTTGTTTAGGATTTTTTAACCACAACAGACATTTACCGCGTGAGAGCTGGGACCTAAGGCTCTGACGCTCAAGCTACAGCAGCGGCTGCTGGTGAAGAGCAGATCGTTGCCATTGAGGGGCTGAAGGCAGAGGGTCCCCGCTCTGCCTCAGGGAGCCACAGAGGCAGCAGATAGAGGAAAGCTGGGCTTCAGTTCCCAAGGCCGGAGGGGAGCATGTGCTGGCGCTTGCAGACATGTCTGCTCACCTCCCCTGGTCCTCCCTCTGGTCCTGTCCACCAGCAGCACCCCATCCTACCTCCTGCCTCCGTGGTTCTCCTCCCTTGGTGTTGGGGTAAGCAATGCTGCCAGAAACTGGAGTTAAAAAAGGCAATTTGAGCTCCAAGCAAGAAATATAGTACTAAAAAAAAAAAAGTATTTTAGTGATGGTTCCCCAACAGGAGCCCTGGAGCCAACCAGAAGAGCTTGGGAGCAGCCGGCTTCCACCACGATCTCTGGTGTCCTTGGTTTCTGGATGTCCTCCTTTCTCCACCTGAGATGGAGGATGCTTATGCTGCCTCCTGTCAAGTGTCTCTGGTCTCACCTCCAGACACTCTGACAGCCCCAGGGCCGCCTGATACCATCTCCCCCCCCTTCATCCCAGCAGCCTGAAAGAGCAAGGGCCCAGGCTAGCTTCGCTCAGCACCTCCAGCTGTGAGGAGCCCATCTACTCATCATGGGTGCTTCCAGAAGATCCCAAGATGTTAATTCTCCTCCTTTCTTCGAAAAGTGTCCCCCCCAGTCCCTAACAGTCCCAGGCAAACGGAGCATGAATTTTCCCAGAGGTTGTAACTAGGCTGCCTTTGAGGAGCCATTTGCAGGGCTGATAAAAGGCACTTTTTTGATATCAAGACAATTCCACCACCAAACTTTAAGGCACCAAAGCAGAGAGTAATTATAAATTCTCAGTAAACAGTCATAAGAATTTAACAGGTTTTCACTTAATCTTGTCTTTTTTTTTTTTTTTTAAAAAGATATATATACTGTTGTTTTATGGGTTGCCTTTCAGACAACTTCTCCAAAAGACTTCCACCAGGGAAGAAGAATACCTGGTGAGCTCAAGCTTTTGCCATTCTTCAGTACCTCACACTCACTGCCTGCTGGATCAGGCTTTTGCTGGACAAATCTGCTGTTTCAAATAGCTGAGAACAGGACTTCAGAGAGGAAGGATCAGCAGATTTGGCCGCAGATGGCTCCACCAAAGCTCACAACCACGTACGTGGTGGACCTCACATTTATAAATCAGTGATTTTCTGCTGTGGCAATGTGGCCTAAAAATTTTTGCCCTAGGAGTGAAAACTCACACTAAACTCTTGCTCTCTCTGCTGAGGCTACCAGTCCGAGTGCCAATTACTAATAGTTACAAGTGGTTTTAGGGTTAATTCTTTTCTTCTTTTTTAATGCCACGCCAGCTCGTACAGAACCTTTCTTTTCTGTCCTGCCACCACAGGGTGCCCGGAGACAGCTCTGGGGCTTTTTCTAGGTCTCTGCTGAGCGGTTACAGCCAAGGTCCTGCCACTGGAGCACATTCATTCCCTTTTTGAATTCTATAACAACACACACTGTAAAAAGAAAAATAAATCTTGATCCCATAGCTGCACTGTACACAGTATTAGCAATATCCTGCTATCTGGCATAAATGCAAGGAATCCTTTTAATGTATTATTAATGTACCTTAATGTGCACATAATTCATTGCACTAAATTATGCTTAATATAATTACCCAGGTAAAAGTGCAGGATGAAATCCTCCCATGTGCTCTTCCTCAGCTTTTCCCCTAAGACAGCATTAACTACGTGGGGCTGTTGTTCCACGTCATAAACGTGTACCTAAAAAAAAAAATCTTTTTGTTGAACATCACCGATGCCCATTTGCCCCCGGGATGGACTGGCAGCAAGAGGTAAGTGGGCCACTGAAACAACACAAAAGGAAAATGTTAGTAACGGATCCAGGATAAAACTTCAGCCTGCCACAATCCTAACATCCATCCAGAGAAAACAGGACCTTCCAGGGTTACATTAGCATCTTATCCAGCTCCCAAAGGGCTGAAAACACACTGATGTTATGCTTGAAAGATTTAGCAAGATAGCCCACCTTTCCTCCCGGTTTGTGTTGGCTGGCCCCGTACAAGACATTCAATAGTGTGGGTCAGAGTCTCGTGAGGAGCCAGCCAACACAAACCGGGAGAGAAGGTGGACTGTCACCTTTTGTCATGGTCTCCAGGCACTACAAGAGGCTACACAAAGAGGAGAGAGGTTAAAAGCACCAGCAACTTCACCTTTTATTGCTGCACCAAAAGGCAGGCTTGTTTTCTTCCCAAGGCTGGATCACACAAACATGGTAGAGGACAGACAGACAGACGCCTCCTACATGAAAAGGCAAAACCTTTTCTTGTGAAATCTTGGTGCTTTGCTGTTTATTGGCAACTAAAAGCACGAGCTCAGCCCAAGACAAGTTTCAAATAAACAAAGACCAAATATTGGAAGTCATCGGTGTCCGTGGTTCTCGCTTAGAACAAAAGGAAGGAAGTTGAATATAAACAGTCAGAGGAACAGCAGCACACGGCAAGGCTCGGAGATGCAAAACTGTTCTGTAAGAGCGAGGCATGAATACTGGTGTAAACTGTCCCCAACAGGAAGAGAAGACTTTGGTGGAACCTCATGGTCCCTTCATGGGTCTTGCACCTCAACAGTGATTTATTTATTTTAATGTTTGACAGTCTGAGAGAGCCCTGCTGAAAAGCACCCTTCTCTGGAGGGAACAACTCTGGGCTTTCCTGGCTTCACACATTCAACAGGAGCAAGCAGCCCATACCCTTTGATAACTTTCTGGGCACATTGTAAAGACCACCTGTTTGAGCGGCTTCGCAGAAAGCTACAGCTTCCTCTCCCCTGCAATGAAGAAGAGCTGGAAAGGAGCTCATGCAGGTGTCAGCTGGCCAGACGCCGGCTGAAGCAATCACCTCCACACTGCTAGAGCTGGCTGTGTCATCGGCAAAGCCTTGGCATGGCCCAAAGCCTTGGCAAGGAAGACTTTATTTTTTTAAGTCTCAGTAAATAACTCTTATAAAACAGACAGTACATCAGCAATCCAACTAAAACATAGCTTCAGGTGCTTGCATTTTACAGTTTGAGGTGGGGCTGGCAAGGGCCGCCCCTCCCCACCTGCTCTTTCGGTTAGGCAGCACCCAGCAAGACATAAAATAAAAAGCAAATCCTGAACACACAAAATCCCTTCCCACAACAGCATCAAAGGAGGACAGATCTCTAAATCACAACAAGCAAATAGGAAAGAAATCAACACCTCAGGGCATGGAGGTGGGAGAAGAAACTTCAGAAGGGAGGGCAAGAGCAGAACCAAATCTGCCAAGGATGACTTCATTACGGCAGCTCTCCTGCCTCCACTGAGCAGCCCAGCATGGCAGAGACACACACTTGAATGTGGAGTTTCAGCGAAGACAAACCTACTCAAGCTAGGAGACACCCATACTTAAAAAGGTGGTAAGCAGAGAGAAGCCCCGTGGTTTTCAAGGAGCACGAGCCTGTAATTCTCACACTAACGAATAATGAAAATGGGACCGGTTTTACTCTCGTGGGTACAGTTCGTCTCCCCTTGGGAGGAGAGGTAAGCGCGAACATCTACAGCTTTTAGGAGTCAGAAGCGCAGCCCGAGCAAACACTATTGCAGCAGTAGCATAAAGGACCTTTTAGCTGTGTAAGCTGTGAGTTTGCATCAGTGCAGCTCAGACACAGCTTACAGTTCTTAGGGGCTATTTAAAACACAGGCACTTAAACACTCAGCGGGTCCCTCCGGCTCTCCTGCGCTCGGCAGCCGTCACACAGCCCTGGTATGATCACAGCCATACAGATTTCTAACAAGCAAACTAGTCAAACCTCCCATTTGAGGGCTTCAGGCTGTGGCTTCATGGGCCGGAAAGGATCCTTTCCCTCAGGACGTTGCTCTTGCACACCTGAAGCTCCCTCCACCTTTCTCTGGTGTGCTGACTGACCACAGCCACGTGCAAGCCACCAACCTGTACGATCACATTCTCAGGGGTAGGAAAGAGGCTTTTTGCTAGAACTGTAGTTTCCAACCTGTGTATCCATCTATTACTTCTGATAGCAACACACAAGATAAACAAGAGCAGCAAACTATTGTACTGGCTGCAAGTTTGTTATACAATGGTTGGCATCTCCACTTCAGCTTTTTGGAAAGGAGAGAGACAAAAAAAACCCCACCCAAACCAAATCATGCATGTTTCAAGCTGCTTTTCCCACTGTGGATAGCAAACACTCAGTCATGAGAGCTCAGGAGGTAGCTGCCAGAGCCCAGCCCAGTTCAGCCAGGTCTCTTGCAGAAGCCTGTTACTGCAGGAGTTTGAAAACTGCTGCTCCAGGTGCCTCTCGGCCACCTCTGCTTAGCACGCTTCAGCAGAGCTAGTTCTAGGAAGTTTCCTTCTTATCCCTCTACGTAGCATCATCAAGCCCTGCTGATCAGCATTTTCCTATTGCTTCAGAGTTGCTGGACATTGCCTCTCCTTGCCCGCCGCAGCAAGGCAGGAGCTAAACGAGCGGCGTTTCTTAGCTCTGGTCATAAAGTCTGCAAAGAAATCCAGAGGTTTGGAATGACTGTGGATACTGCAGCGTAAGAAGAGGGCACATGGAAGAGGAAGGGGTGGGGTGCCAGGATGTGCGATATGAACAAGATACTTGTTCACAGTCACAGCTGCAGATGGCACTTTCTTATTTTATTTATTTTTTAATCAAGTCCTTTTTCTCTTCCTGCAAACCTATTGCTCTGGTTCGTGTTCAGCTGCAATCTGGTAGCTGCTTTTAAAAAAAAAAAAAAAAAAAAAGAAAAATATTCACACACACTTTCCTTTGCTACTCCTCTTCCCCGATATGGTAGAGCATACAAAGAAACAAGTCCTGACATGCTTAACTAGGTGTATAAGTAATATTTCCCTGTAATCAAGCTAATCCATCTAGCACAGTTTCTCCTGGTTAGGATCAAGAATTATTTTTACTGCATTATCAGTCAGATGCAGTTATTCACTTCCACGGAAGACAGTCTTTCTGAATTACTAGAGAAAGCGAGAAACGGAGCAGAAGCAAGAGTCAGGAAGGAGTTTCACGTCACAGTAGTGTAAACAGTCTGACAAAACCTACATCTGCCATGGGTTTTTTGTCTGTCAGGAGACAGAGTGACCAATTCTGATCCAACTTTACAAGGACTCGCAAGACATTAGGCAAAAGACGGTCAGTTCTTACAGAAGGCACAAAATCTTTTCCATTATGGTTTACTTAATCTGTAAATTTGGTTAAATTAATGTAGTCTCACCAGACTCTCCCACTTTGTGTTTACCCCCTGTTACAGTTACAGACAGGACAGAGGAAGGGGATGCACCAGACTGGCTGGTACCTCTGGTACTAGGCTGCATTTCTGTGCACTGGCACACATCCTGTTGAGATATGGAATCTCACTCAGCTTCAGACTTGCTCACAGCACACATATTAAGGATACTCATTAGAGGAATGTTAGTTGTTCTAGAAGCCCAGACACACCTCCCACCCCGATTCACAGCAGTAGACAATCGCAGTGATCCTTCTGGTGCCCGAAGTTTGTCATGAATCTATAGTCTGAGACAAACTGCAGCAGCTGGTGCCCACTTTGCTGCAGTTTTACTGTTGTACCTTCATCCACTTGTTGTTCATCAGGACTTTAACAGAGGTATTTATACCTTACAAGTTTTAAACAGGCTGGAATTGTACAAGACATTCTAGACAGGAGAGTCACCTTACGGAGCTGCAAAGCTACCTAATGGCTTGTATTTCCCACCACAAGCACATGCTTGGCCTTTAAAGAAACCCCCTGAAAACTCTGTTCCTCAAGGCAAGGAAATAAACACCTTGAACAGTTGAGGTGAAATGTGTCAGCCTCTGCAGAGTACATAACAGTCCCAAAACAGAAGACACCCCTCACCTCAGCCAAGGGAGCTGTTACCATCTTCCATAGGATGGAGTTAAGGCTTGCAGGAATCAAGTCAGAAGCCCAATGCAGAGTAATTTAACAGAAGAGATGTTTCCATCTTGCTATTCCCATGACTTTTTAAAACAATGAAATATTGAAAAAGAGCAATTCCACCATCTCCCCAATTTCCCACACTACAGTCCCATCAGTCCCCTGTTTTCTCCCCCATGAGCATTCCTGGATACACAGATGATTTTTTTTAAAGCTAAAATGACTCTCAAGACGAAGTGTTTAACACGTTTTAAAATTCTTTAAAAGCAGGAAACCAACCTCTTATTTTTAAGTCTCCATAAATGCAAAGCCTGGATCAGGAGTGACATAAGGTATATAAAAACCTGAAAAAGCAACACTGAATTCTAAGAAAGTTACACTTTTGTTGATCTAGCAACCTTCTCTCCTATCACTGCTTATGCACTAGAAAAAACAGGCTCTGGGTAGAAATTTAACTTAAAACAATGAGAAACAGAAAAATTACTGAATCTGAAAAATCATGATCTGAGAATTAAAGACCATTTAAATAATCCAGAGTGACCACTGCACAGAAGAAAAAAAGTCCAGGTTAGCAGCTGTTTCTCTACACAAACAGAACCCTTTGAGTTATTTATCCCACCTACCTCAAAACAATGAACACACCACTTCATTTGCTGTTGAGCTCCTTTTTAGGCGACTGGCCTCTCTAGATGAAGGTTTTATGAAAGACCCAGGTGCTAGTACTAGAAAGTAACTTTTGAAGAAGTTTAAGATGCAGGAACAGGTTTGAAAAAATAGCATGAAGAACAGCTGAATTACCAACTATTTCAGAACATCCTCTACAACAAAAGTATCTCCGATCAAAAATCAGTTTAATGCCTCAATTTATCCCCCCCTCCGAGGTTGAGATTTAAAAAACCCCATAATATGAAAAAACCTTCACGCTGCCCTCACGGAATTATTATATACTCACCTAATGGTATCTGTAACCCAAGGCACGACAAATGGATACCGATTCTTCCTCGCCAAGATGAGAAATGCAGACACATGAATTACACCACAGGTTTTTTTTTAAAGACTTCTCCATTTTTATAATAATTTTTTGCTACACAGGTAAGATTTATACAATAAAATTTTCAACTGAAAATACTTTTTCACAACAGTGGGGCAAGCAGTAACTGCCATGTGTGCATTTCACAGTACATCACTATCTAGTACAAAGATTGACAATATCACAATCAGGATCAGATACTCTTCTCTGCTTATCTGCTGTTCAACCTCATTCCATGGCAATGGAAGAGTTATCTTTGCAAATCAAACCTCTACAGCTTAAGGGGTCTGCATAGAAATCTCCATCCCTGCAAGATGGTAACAAGACTATTTCAGCACAGTTTCCTCAGTAGTTCAACTATTTAACACACGGTCACTAAGATCTACACAGATATGCACACAGGTACAGATGTCAGTACTATAACAAAGAGTGAGTCTACATTCATAGACGTAGACCACTTCAAGTCTCTGCTACACGTTTGAAGATGGACACTGACCAATTGTCTCTGCTTTAATTCCCTTGGAACTGAGTTAGCGTACGTGAGGAAGGTACATATCACAAGCTGCTAGCAGCCTTTGAGCACGAGCTGGAATACACAAGGGTAATACTGACATTCCTTCACTACTTTTGCCTTCCCCCCCCCCCCCAAAACCAGACTTGCAAGTAGGGAAGAAGAACCTAATGCAGTAATTTAATAAGCTAACTTTTACAAGCTGACTCCAGATACCACCTTCCTCCAGCACCACACACACAGACTGGTTCTTCCCACAGCAAGAAAAGGCAGAGGCATTTTCGGCAGAAGTCCATTCCTGTGGGCACACAGCTGGCATGCCTGCTCCTGCCCCCATTCTTTCAAAAGGGAACTGTGGTCTGTTTCAAAGAATCTTGTCATCTTTTACCAAAGGCAAAAGCTACCCCTCCCTTCTGAGAACAATAGCTTCAATGACAATTAAGTCCAAAAATCCAGGCCCAGCACACCAGTCACTGCTTTGCCTTTTTCACAATGGTGCCAACAGCTGATATGACTGTAGTTTTGGATCCACTTGCGCTGGTTGTCACTGTGACAACACCTGGCAGTGTTGCAGTAGTGGTGAGGATGGTGGGCTGAGCTATCGTTGTGACAGGGATGGCTGAGTCCCACTTGCTCTTCCTCTTCTGGGCATCTGTGAATTTGATTAGATCAAGCAAATTAAGATTAGCATTATGTTAAAGGTCATCAATCCCTTTGTAACACACTGTCTTGTCAACTGTTAATATATCACTGCTTGACTAGACAACTTTCCCTCACGTTCATTTCAGCACACCCTGGCAGTAAATGTTGGAGGAAAGACAAATTTATACCTCAAGAGTCAAAGTAAAACTCTACACCTGAACTCCAGCCAAATGGAAGACAGGTTCACTCCCTGCCCCAAAGCATATTTAATTTTAACAGAGCGCACGGATCTCAGTTGCTCAGGTACGGGCACAGGACACACTAATCAGCCTCCAGTGTTTTTTCTCCCTGCCAGTTTAAAAGGCAGGCTGTAGGCAGGAGAATGATTTTCAGTCTTTCCGAATTTCTCGAGACGTACCAGTCCCAAGAACACTCTACAACCACAGACATCAGCAGGTTTCCTGACCCACTAATATATCTCTTCACTATCCCACTTGTCCCTAGTCTTTCATTCCAGAAGGACAGCCATGGGATATAGGGACTAGAGCAAAGATAGTCTGTCAACCCCTAGAAGAAACACTTTCTTGCATTATGTACACAATCAATAAGGAGCCTTCAAGGTTTCCAGGAAGCACTAATCCCAGCATTACTGAAGCTTAATAGGTACAATCACAACTGTTCTTTACCTCCCACAGTGGTACTGGCTGTTGTGGTTGTTGTAGAGGCGGCACTTGTTGTGGTACCCTTTTTAGTGCCAGTCACAAATTCGATCTGGGAAGGGACGGACACAGAGGAGAAAGGGGAGAAGATAAAAATGAAGTGTTAATATACATAGTCTTTTTTTAACTCACATTGCCTCTCTCTGTTTTTAAAGAACAGCTTTAATATCATGTGAGACATTGTCCTCCAAGCTGACTGTCATGGAGGAAGAAAGATGTAGGCCTCAGCCCAAAGCATACTGAAGTCATGATCATTAAAGATTCCTGCAACCCAGCTCTTAAGTCAGATATGATAAAAAAAAAAAAAATGTGTTTAACTGGTATAAGCATAGGAATCTGATATAGCTCAGAAAGGACAGATCCTGGTCATTAAAGAATGTATTTATACAGTTAGAAGTTCTTGTTCTTTTTCCTTTAAGAAACATGCAAGACAAGTCCCTACCTGCACGATTTACTGCGACTGCATCACAGCAGGAAACCTAGCAACAAGAGCTACAATAGCATGCAGTCTCATATTTTCAAAACTGCAGATATGGGCAAGGATGTAATCAGATACCTGGGTTACTGTGCAAAAACCAAAACAAGTAGCAAGACACAGCATGCACTGCAAGAAAAAAAACATACCCCCACATACTGAATACGGAAGGAGCCTTCTGCAAGGTTAGATGGCAATCTCTAACATTAGACAGTTTTCTAATGCCAGCCACTAGCTTAAAGGCAACACCACTGAAGGACAGGAATAAAATCTTCCAAAGCCTGTCTGTGTTCTTTTTGGGGGGTACATAAGAACACACATTTTGCGACAAGCCCAGTTAAAGTTAAAATCGGCCCAATGCTTCTGGAAATTAGATGCCAGAAGGCAATGTCAAGGAGAACAGAAAGCAGATACTGTCTCACAATGAGATACGGTGAGGAAATTAAGCCATAACTAGGCTATGCCACCAGGCAAAGTGTCATAGATTAAGAAAAAAGCTGTTCTTTATGCATTATCTTGCCTGTATCTGGCTTACCAAATACCATTTTAAGAGCTCTGATTTAAAAATACTGACAAAATAGAAGGAAATCCAGTCAAATAAACAACCTAGAGAAACGGACCTATAAGGAAGGGCAAACAACTTGATCTGTGCAGCTTGGAAAAAGCCGTGCAAGAAGAAAGGACAGAACCACGGAAAACCACACAGTATTAGCACAGAGCACAGTTCGTAAGAAACAGCAAAGCAACAAAACGAAATTCAGCAGGGAAACAAACAAAAACCCTGCATCTCAGTCTCTTCTGGTTTTAAATAGCTACCTTTGTGCGTTCCTTCTTAGCCTTCTCCAGTTTGTCCATTTCAATCTTCTGGGCTTTAGCTGAGAAAGATCAGAAGTTAGAAGAAGCACTAGGAACAGTAAAAATCCATAGATCTCTCTCACTCACACACTTCCCATCATAAACAATCAAAATCTTCAAATTGTGTATAGAAAATTAAACTGCCATGAAACTAACTACTCCTTTTTAATCAAAGCATTACTGCATGAAATTAATGATTTAAGAGATGAAAACATTGAAGAACCAATTTAAATGAAAAGGCTTTCCAGACTGATGAAGCATCAAGAACATTCAGGCACATCCAACCAGAATGAAGCAGTTAAGAGCAGCATGTGATGACTTCTCATTTATAAAGGAAGTGAAGACTCTAGTGCAGTTAATTAACTACAAAACACAAAGAGCTAAGTTAGGACAAAAGAAGACTTCCTGGAATTACCTAGTGCCTCATAATATGAATCCTCTGACCAGCCATGAGGATCAAACATGTCCTACAGAAGAAAAAATAAGTCAGATTAGGGCTATTTCCACAAATACACAAAAACCCAGTTCAAAAATGTTTCATGTATTTCTATTCACTGATGATATTCATTACTGATTTCTTCTTGTATCCCAGTGACACAAAGATCACATCAGACCTTCTTTTATAGGACCACCTTCTGTTGTGAATGAAGAAACAGCTTTGAAGCCAAAAGGATGCTGGGATAAGACATGCATTTTTCTGCTGCTCAGCTTCTATCCCCCCCAGGAGTTTCATGTGTATCTACACACTTCAGCAGTTTCTGTTCAGAATCATTATAGCAAAGCTGGAGGCACTGAGGCTCAGTACCACATAAAAATGTTCACTTCAATGCCAAGGATCAGACTAAAGTTCCCTTAAAGCACTTCTAAACAAGCAGGCTCAAGAAAGCCTGAGGTAAGACCTTACAACCCCCTATATTATCTTTTACCCACTCCCTTGCCAGTGTAAAGTATTGCACCTCACCTTTGGATAATTTGTACCGAGTTCATCAATTGAACAAAACTGGATCAGCTTTTCATAGATGCTGAAAAGGAAAGACAAGAGTTCAGAACACAGCCAGTGAGCTAGAAGTAAACGGAAGCGTTTCAGATTTGTTAGTAAAAAGAGGCCGTCAACTCTCCACACTGCAAGAGTAAAATCAGAACCTGGGAAGCTACGCTTGCTATGATGGATGTGTCATGCCACTAACCACATAAATTTGGGGGAAGCGGAAAATAATCTCCCAGCTCCCAGAACAGACACATCTTCTAAAATACTTCATCCAAAGCCTGTACATTTAAAAATCCAACCGACACACCAACTCTAGTCATTGCCTCACAGAATACAAAGAAAAGTTTTACTGTTTCAGTTACAATCAAGTTATGCCTTTTGCAATTTTGTAAGCAGTAGTACTTCCTGCTCAGGGTCCTGTTTCTGCTACAACTCCAACAAAGAGGAAAATTCTTGGAATTTGCTCTGTGGTGCTTTGGTCACACAGGAAAAGACGGTAGCTCACCTGGGGTTGCGGAACTCCTTTTTCCTCTGAATGATGTAGTTCATATCCATGCCCTCTTTTATCTTCCTCTCATATAGCTTTTGAATTTTATCCTAAGGGAGAAAGATTACAGGATGAGGCAATACAAAAAGGAGGAGCACACCAGCTGACTATCAAAAGCATACATGTGGAAACAAGCCAACTGAACCAGTGGCCTCCTTGCATGGAGCAAGGATTCCACCTCTCCCCTAAGGCCAGGCAGGCTGATTAGTACAGACACTCGCTCCTTTAAGGTCTGAAAGTATCTTCATTAACTGTCTGGATGGGTAAGGGAATTGATCTTTCCACTTTCTGAAGGCTTCAGTAATTAAAGATTTGCATTTGAGGCAGTAGTGCACACTCCTTCTTCCCAGTCTGTTGTCTCCCTTTATAGCTATGGCTGTAGAGGAGTAGAAGCCAGCTCTGAGAGGGACAGGTGAACTCCACAAAGGTTGTCCCACAACTCACAGTTACCATCACACCCACCTTCAGACTCAGGCACGCACCTGAAAAACAGTGGCTGAAGCTACCCTGCACAGAAGGCAAGGCTCATGGCTATGTCTGGGTAACAGATGAGCAGAGCCAAGTTCTGCTGGGGAACTAAACCCGGTGTGATCATCAGGTACTGCTGGTGGTGTCTGCTGGCAGCCAAATGCTTTTAGGAACAATGCACTTGTAAATCCCTGCTTGGGCATAAGTGGCCAGTTCAATGCAATCAGCTTCTCTTTGCCGATCGCTCACATAGTTACAAAGTCTATGGGTATCTTAATGAAGTCACAAGCCCCTGCCAAAGACAACTTAACTGACTCAGGTTGGAAATGTGAAGCAGCCTACTCTCCAAAAAGACTGAAAGATTTAAAAATAAACATGATTTTTTTTCTTCCTCAGCGAGGTAGTGAAAGACCTTAAAAGCTTTTTTACTCTGGTGATGCTGAAGGGATAGCAAAAGCAGAAACTTTCAGATGGAACATATACTTTAGTGATACTACTAGGAGAATATTCTCAGTAATTGCCTTCATCTTTTCTTTTTGACACAAATTTCTCATGTACAAGACGCATATAAAATAAGACCAGAGGCTAGCCCTTCAGTCTTTCAGGATGGGAGAGTTGAGTCAATTTTCCTTTGTTGCTTCTGGATAAGTCACTTCATGTCTCCCTCTTTATGGACAGTCAACTCGAATACAGAACTGACTATTGTCTAAGGGTTTGCTGACACCTGAATAAAAGAGGATAGTTAAGAGCTGATATGAAATTCCTATTTCATCAACCTTAAAAAAAAAAGGTTTATACGATAAATTTTCATCAGGTCCTCACAGAATTAGCAAGAAGAGATTACACAATCTCCACATCCAGCGCACACATCATGAGGTTTGAAGGAAGAACTGCAAAAAGGTGAAGCTGGGGAGTAGAAATGATTGAATAGGTGTTCCCTTTTGTCCCCTCCCCATGGAGGTAGCAATATGGTTCACAAAGTCCACAGATGGGGAACAACTCAGTCAACTTTATAAAAAGAAATACTCCCCTTGGCAGAGTTCAAGATACAGTTTATTAGAGGAAGAATCTGACAAAAGGAAAGAGCAAATCAACAGTGAAATGCTAGAACATTTTGCATCTCTAAAGAACAATCCCATCTTCTTGCTCAAAGTGCTCTAAGATGTGGTTTGACCTGCTAACAGAGGACAAGTTCTTCTTTGATTTAACATAGTAAACTGCTGTCAAAGGGGAAGAAAATCTGCTTTATTCTGTCTACTCTCAAGCTCTGTGCATTCCTCAGATCTAATGCACTCTAATTCATTGATGTCAGAACAGTAAAATCCTCCTACAGCACAAGAGAAGGAATGGGTGTGCCCAGGTACACTCTGCGGAGAAGAAGAAAGCGTGATCTGGATGGTGAGTCATTCTGAATCACCATTGCACGTTAGTAGCTTACTTTATAGAGCATTCCAGAAGTGATTCTTTACTTGTATTTCTACTGGGCAGATAACTGCAGTTAAAACTCAAATGGGTGGTAGGAAACAGCAGCCCCTGCTCTTTCATTTGCCCTCCATCAGGAGGAGGAAAACAGAGCAGAAGGTTATTGCAAAGTTGATTACTGCAATTATTTGGGTGTGCACCAGAGAAAACATGCATTTGTTTTCTTTTGCTGCCTCTAAGTTACTAGCCTTCCCTCTAAATGTTTGTCATCTAGAGATATGTAGGTGGAAAAGGAATCCAGTCAATGCTGCCTCAACTATTCCAGTTAGGGGATTCTCAGGCCCGTATAGAAAAACAGTGATTTATTCTTTCCTACAGAGCTGAATTTGCTGAGGTAAGAGGATAACAGCCTTCACAGTAAACATTGCTTCTGTATCACTGGTGGGATCAAGAGCCATTTTAAAGCATAAAATGACCCACAGAGACTAGAAAACAACTTTAAGCTACTTTGAGATTCCTAAGCTAGAATGGCTATAAAGTCTAAAGCATTAACACAGTGCATTCATAAACTCAGTGTGGTAAAAACCCAGCTTTAATGCTGGATTTTTGACTTGTGCAAAAATACTGAGCAGAGTTCCCAAATATCCCCCCTCCCTACTGAATTGCAAGCCTTTAAAAAAAAATAAAGTGGACTTATACCAACCTGCAAGTGGTTAGAACATCTGCCAGGAGGCTCAGGAGGGATTTTGATCTCATCTGGAGACATGTTCCGCACTCTCTCTGAAAAAGAAGCTGTAAAGAGCAAACTGGGCATGAGTTCTGGCAATACTGAAGGGAATTTAAGCCATGCAAGTCATTAAACTTGTTTTATGCCCTTGCTAGTGCTACTCTATCATTGAGAACTGACAGGTTAAGGTAACAGGGGAATGCTGTCAACGGGTACTCGGGGTGTTTTCAAAGTGCTGAGCAAGAAGCAACTAACCTAAAGGTTAGGTCACTAGAAGAAGGATGTGATGCTTGCTTTATTGATATCTACCTTATACTGTGGCTCTGTCACACCCATGCTTAAGGCTTTATTTTCAGGGGTCTCTTCACTCCAGAATGGAAATGTGAAAAGCTAAGCTACTTCCCATTCCAGCTGCAATTGTTAAGATCCTCAAAGGCAAAGGATCTCCAGAGGAACAAAGGTTGGCTCATGCAATGTATCTCTAAACCCCTCCACTGTGCACCACATACCGAGCCCTCCGCTACTCCAGGTCTTCCATATGCACTTTAAAGTCCGGCTCTGAACAGCTCAGATAACCTGGAGTCTGACAAAACTTGTGCCAGGATACTCTCAGAGAGAGAATCAGACTGTGTGTGTGGAGGATCACGGGATCAATCTGAAGCAGCCTGGCTCATTGCCATTTTTGGGGAGGTAATCACTTTGGGTCCTATTTATTTCAAGACCTACCTACATGGACCAAAATGGTTCAAGAAGGGAACAACCCTCCCCAAGGCTGTCAGGAGTTAACCACAAGAAATTACATTTCATTCTTAAGTTAATGTTTCCTTAACATACACTTTGATCTTTGCTTACAGAGTCAGACTATTGCTAGAAAAAACAACTCGTTCTGCAGGACTGAGAACAGACCAGTACAGATTCCCAGATTTCTACAGCTGTTTGTGTTGGGATGTACTATTAGAGTACCTGATTGCCCTGTAAAGATTAGTCTACAGAGTTATCAGTAAAAGAAGCTGCCATGTTTCCCCCTATTGCTTGCTACTTTCCACTATTATGGGAAACCCAGGCAGTTTTCTAGCCAAGTCTTGGAGCAGAGATTTGTGCCACATTTAAGCAGCTAGGATTGTTTTCAACTGTAATTTGTACACGGAACACATCCCAGAGTCGTAGTCTGTAGTGGATAAAAGAGACCTGACACCAGCACAGAAGTTGTATCAACCAAGCCATTCACATTTGCAGCTCCTCAATTATACATTCCTCAGTAAAAGTTGCCTGAACTACAGTTCCCGCATGCTCAAGTTCAGCACCTTTGACTAAAGCCCAGAAGGGCCCAAAGGACAGACACCGGCATTTGAACACAGCATGCTCTCCTGCCTTCCAGCACAGAGCATCAGATAGCTGAGGTTACAAATAATCAACACTACACATGTTCAGTGCTACTACAGTTTCTACTTCTTTTGTAAAAATGTAAAGCACTAAGGACAATATCCTTTGGAGATGCAAAGCTAGTAGGCGACCACTCATTCTATTTGATCAAGATGTTGCTGAGGGTTAAATTCTTCAGCAGCTGCTAGTAACGAACAAAAAGTGTCCTTTGGCATTTACTAAGAGGGTGCCTCTATGGAAGAAGGAAGCTTGCCAGAGCCCCTACAGAAAGGCAGGCAAACTGGAGCTCTCTGACAACAAGGCAGACATTTGTTATAGGTTACAGCTGCTGGTGGGATGGGGAAACCTCTAGTTTAATTAGAGTTTCAGGAACCCAGAGAGACAGTAGCAAATAGACAGAAGTGTGCATAATCGGCTGCACGCTAGGCTTTCCGGAAAAGGTGAAAGCTGATTAATGGCTTAAGAGATTCACAGCATCAGCAGAAACACTAAAAAAGAAAAGAAGGCCACCAAATCCAGACGTCATAAGGCAAAGAAAGGACCAAAAAAAATCAAGCCTAGCTCCAGACTAGCAAACCTATAGGCTCCTTATCTTTGCAGATGACCAGATAAGCCGCAGAGAAACAAAATATTTATGGGAAGGAGAACCGTGGGCTTACATAAACTCAGGAACTCTGGGCAAGAACTCTGTCTAGTCAGCAAGGAAGTCACAAAGCCATAAGAGTATGTTCAGCAATCAATTCAAAGCTCCCTTGAAACAGAAATAACATTGGGGGCAGAACAAGAGCTCCCAATGAGACGATGTATTTTGACACATGACTTTTCAGGTTTTGGTGCTCATTTGCTCTTTAGTTTGAGCCATGCGAAAACAATCATTTATCAACATTATAGTGATGGGGGAAGGCATCTCTTAATGCCTTGCAAGGCACTGGAACTGAGACATCTTTGTCTACTGCAATCCCACCATAGCTGTACGCAGCTGAAGACTGAGTCAGCAGTGAGGCTACGTGCACCTTGCAAACTGAGCACAAACATTCATCATTACTCAGTTATTTCATCACACTGCAGCCAGACGGAGATGCCACATCATTAGGAAGGATGAGTTTAACCCCTTCAGGCTTATTTACAGTAAGGAAGTGCAAATTATCCATGCCCTCGAGCAGTCCTCAAACTTCCTGCCCAAACAGAGCAGAATGGCCGATTCCACGGCCTCTTCCCACCAGCTCTTCCCTTAGAGGAAAGGGCAGCTGGGATTATCATTCAAAATAATCCTGGAACTTGCATATATGGCCACAGGCTCCTGTATAAAAGATTTTGTGTTTTCAAAGTCCCAAGCACAGCTTTCCGCTCTCTATACAGCGGTAAATGCAGATGCACAGCTAACAACAAGGTGTGTCCTCACAGGATACATCCAACTGCTTTGTGCATCCTGTTATTTCTGCCAAGATCAAAGTTTTACTTTTACACGAGTCATAGGTAGTGACACTGGCTCTAGTCTCTAAATGGGCCTGTGATTTGCTGGCTCACCGCCTAGAGGATCTCCATGTGGGGACCTCAGGAAGTTGGCTGTTGGCACAATTAATCACTATGGGCACACCCAGACTCTGGCTCACAGTAAGTAAATATCTTCCCCTAATCAGATTCACAGTCCAGATAAAGAACTAAGGCCATAAAGCAGATCCCATGACTCAGATGGGGGTTCAAGAAAGTACGAGCCAACGCACTGCCAGGTCTGCAACTCAAGCATCCTGCTGCTGAAGGACACTGCCACTGGGGCTTAGTCCGTGCATTCTCCTTCCACAAGCTGACCTAAAAGTTAAAAATTTCATCAGCACAAGCAATAGGTGCTTGGAGCTTTTTGTGCGGGCCAGTGCATGCACTATGGCAAGGCAGAGATGTTCAGCTGCTCCTGGGCTCTGCATAGCAGGCTAAAGCACAGCCAACTATGAGGGCGTACCTAGCAAAGATTCGACATCTCAGTAGTCAATGGAGGATATCTGCTTGCCAGATCTTGGTGAGGCAGATAATTAAATGGAAATGCTACATTTAATATGCTTCACTTTGAGATGGATGGGTTATTTGACCAGTATATCCAACAGTACAAAGACATACTGCATAGCGGGAGAGAAAGTACCACAACACAAACTGTGGACTCAGTTCCTTCCAGAAGAAAATGACTGCTCGCAGTCCAAAGGCTATGCTGGAGACACAGATGGGGAGCACGCAGGAGCTTTGTTTCCTGCAGATGGGTAGGCACTTTTTCCTAGTGCAGAGAAAACCAAAAGAATAGAGAGCATAGGAACAGAGAGCTGGCTGTACCTGGAAAGGTTGGACTGTGGATCATCTGAGGTCTAGTAAAGCATCTTGCCTCAGCGCTCTCAGTGAATAACGCTGCTCCCCAGTTAGGATTACGAACTCCTGTCCCTTTCAGGGTTCATTTGTATGCTGTGTCTTAAGCAGCCGCAAGGGATTACAGGCAGTATCAGGTGCCAGTTTGTCTATAAAGGTCGCACTGTGCAAAAAAACAAGCAAAGACCTGGAAAGGGTAATGAGGGGCACGGCTTTCCCCTGGAGACATGCAAACCAGTGGTGCCTTGTCTCTAGAACTGCATTCTTTGGCACTCTAATCAAGTCTCCTTGGCATAAACCGGGGCGTGTGGGTTTCTGATTTCCTGGCACCAGAACAGCCAAATCAGAGGGACAAACTGGAGGCAACAACATGCCAGCGAGTCACCCATCCATGGAAGGACACTAGTTCCCTTTCTGCTCTGTGGGCTGAGAAATGCAGAGAGAGACCTGCAACTCAGCCATATTTTCTGCTCTTATGAACACTGACTTTGTGCTCAGATATCCTAAGGGCTGGAGAGAACATTTCTTTCAGTCCAAAAGGTAAACAACCATGCTGCAAAGAACTTCAGGGCAAAAAAACGCATCCTACAAGTATTATTTTGCAAGGCTGCAGGAAACAGCAAATGCAATGTCCTGCCAGCACCATGTACTGATGCAGAAATCTATCAAAATAAGTTTCACATATAACTTCCTCCTCAGCCACAGGGCAGTGACTGCTGAAATCTCCCCTCCCATTCTTTTGGGCTTTCACTATGTGATCACTACCTTCAGCGTAAGTCAGGACAACCATGCCCTTCCCAGCTGCTCATCCCTACTGTTTTCTTTGTGCCAACACTAGTGCTTACCTAGCATGCACTAAGCAGATCAGGGAATGGATCCAGCTGGAAGCCTCACAGGAGGCAGAGGGGAAGCACTGAAGGTGGATCTCAGCTGACTTCAACTCCCAGACCAGCTCAAGGCACACAAACGTTAGCATGCGTCCGAGGGAGGTAAAACAGAAACATGATTTTTGGCAGGAGCCTACATTTATGCTGTGCTTAAGCAACTGCATAACCATGGACTTTAATAAAGGTGATGCTGAACAACATAAGGTTATCTTCTGAGAAGGGCAGGCCCACAAGCTTTTAATGCAAAAAGCAGTTGTGGAGAACTGTCTAAGGAAGACTTTGACTTCCACGTACTGATAGTAGACAAAACTTTAGATGTCCAGGTTGGAGAAGTTACTTGCTTTGTGTCAGAAAATCCTGCACCTTTTTCCATTCAAGAATTCTAACTCTAAAAGTCCAGGTTTCCAGGAAGGGAGTGGTTCTTGTGTTACACGAACCATGAGGCTCTTACAACAGTTCCTTTTCAACTAGATAAGATATGGTCTAATGCAAAAGACCTACCGAATCCAGCACAGCAAGTATGCTGACCTCTAATAACCTAGTTCGGCACAAAGCTAGCCTACACGCTCCTCTGTATGTGCTACTATTGGGAAAGGATATTAAAGATATATTGCAAACCTTAATCCAGGTCTCGGAGTCACCAATACTGTCCACTCAGGAGTGTGTGACACTATAATAAGTGTGCTCTGTGCAGCTTTTAAGCCTGCATGCAAGTCTGGGCTATCATGAGACAAATGGGATTCAATCGTCTAATCTCCTGTGGCTGGGGCAATCGCTGGGGGAAATGGAGACTAACAAAATTGTAACCTGAGCCTTATACCTTAACTAAGAAAGAACTTCCCACTACATTGCTTTACAGGTGTAGAGCTTCACCCATATGTAGAGTAGAAGGGCAGTTGGCTTTCAGACATTCTTCTTTACTTTTTACCCTAAATGCTGTTGTCTCATCCATGTTTCTAGTGTGCATTTTTGAGGCAGATTAGTAGTTTGGAGAAAGATCTCTGTTGCATTCAGTGATGAGACTGCTTAAAGCAGTTTTGCCCTCTAAAGGCTGAAAATTCAATGTAACAGTTGGGTTGGTGCAAAGTCTGGGCAGGCCAGTTGAAAAGGACTTAAGTCCAAAACTTCAGAGTGACAGCTGTTGCAGGAGTCACAGCTTAGCATCCTAGTATTTACTATCTTATTTTACATTTATCGCACTTGATGGCTGAAATATCATGCTTGAACCTTGACATGCTGACTTGACAGATAATGAAGCAACTTCTAAACTCATTATTTTTTACATGCTACCACACAACTGTACTAGTAACAACAGGAACAAAGGGTTAGTTGAAGATAGTCAGAGCTTGAACATAAAATACACTTTCTGTACAGCTCCATGGAGACCAAGCAGAGGATGCTATTTCAAGCTGATGACCCTGGACTTTCCAAGCATTTTTTCCAAACCTAATAACGGTGCAATGAATAAGTGAGATGTCACAAAAATCAAGTAAGTTTCAGTAACCGTTAGAAAACATACAGTACGCTATGTCAACACCGCAGCTCTAAATCGCTATGTGGATCACATTTAAGCAGGGATATCTTAGGTAAGTTTTTGAAGCCACAGAACAAAGTATCTGTCATTCCTGGTTATACTGGCTCTCACAGAGGTGTCTTAGACAAAGCTACTGCTTTATTGTTTTTAAGCTCATCTAGAAAAACACCAACTACCCTTTATATATACGTCTTAGACATGCAATATATGAAAATATTTTCATATTTTTAGGCATGGTACTTTTCTCCCAAAAGAAGATTTCACAGAAAATATTCCACTGAGATAAAACACCGCAGGCAGTAATTCAAACTACAGTATTGTCAGGACAGAGTGAAGATGCTTTTTACGAAGGGGGAGCCTAGAAGGTCTAGTTTGAAAAAACATGTGAATAAATACTTCTGAGCAAACTTACCAACTAGCTCCTGAGGATCTCTTTTCTCCAGTTCTGAGAATTCCTGGGAGGAAGGGGGAAGAAACAGATTTTAGTCCAGGTATGGTTCCAATCTAGAAAGCTATACTGTCCATTTGTTTAGAAATTTACACATTACTTCTGAGACAAAAGAATAAAAATTAAGAATGAAATGCAAGTAATTAGATAACAGGGCACTGTTTGTACCATGGAAAGTCAAAGCCTAACAGGATGCTCTGTTTCCTTTCAAAGCTGGAGTCTAAATTTAATGAAAGAATTCAGGCTTTGTTTCTATGAGACCTGGACGCTCAGCTCCTTTTGAATTCCACAAAGACCGCTGTACTTGAAGCCTTTCCTCAAAACAGATCAAACCATGGATTCTTCATTTTTGGTGACTAGCCCTTGGCACCAGCCAAGAGTCAATGTTTTAGAGCATAGCTAGCTAAATACAAGCTGGATCCAGCCCACAGAAAACTGCTTAAGCCCTGGGAATGCCTACCACAGGCCTGTGCAACTTGCAGTCCTCTACGCAGGGCCAGCAGCATGCATTCCACAGAGTAACATGAAAACAGCTGAAATGCTCTCAGAGCCAGCAGCAGAGCACCACAACTTCAGAGCAGTACCCGATCAGCCTCTCTGCACACACCCAGGGCTCTGCAGGGTCCCAGGTTGCAGAGGTTTGCCAGTTGTGCGTGGTGCCAGAATTCACTTCTGTAGTTGTGCCATTCAGGGCTTTGGCTGATAAACCCTCTATGAAGCAAAACGCCAGGGAGCGCGGTGGTGATGCAGAGCCTGTATTCCCATTTTGGAAGAACACTCCCACTGTAAATTCTCTCTTGACTGCTACTTTCCAGGAGTGATATAGTCAATCTGCTCTACCAGAAACTCAAGGTCAACCTCCACTGGCTTGTAATGCTCTGTTTGGAGATCTCAACACAGCTAATCCCTCCTTAGCTATAAAAATTAAGGCCGCTTCACTTGTGGGAGCACAGCAGATGTTTGCACCAGAGTCCGCTGAGCAGGAGGTGTCATGTAGGATACGACACTCTTAAATGTGCTTTCACCATATTGAGACTTATGTTCAAATATTTTGGCGCTTCTGAGAGACCCCAGGAGAGTCACAAGTGATATCAAGTCCAGCACAAATAAAGTTTCTGAAACAGTATCAGCTGTATCCCAACATTGCCCTCTCCCCCCTGCCTGCCTCCCAAAGACCTTTTGTGACTCACTGGACTGTGTGTCCAAAATTCCTCAGTGCCTCCAAACACTGAAGCTATTCATTCAACCTGACACAGACATAATGCTGCCTCCTTGCTGCTTAGTAACCACTCTCTAAACCCCCTCCTTTATTGCATTTCCAATCAGGTGAGAGATGCATAAGTTGGGGAGAAAACACCGAGGTCACCAAGCCAGATCTGGGAACAGGCTGTGCCAAATTCACTGTGAAAACCCACCAATTTCCAGAGAAGCCAAAGCCCTGTNTTCTCCATCAGTACACTTGGATCACAAAAATACAAGGCTAAAGCTATTTTAGAAAAAAAAAAAAAAAAAGAAGTACACAAAGGAACACGCATCTTCTTGCTGGCCAGCTGGCGAGGGCCCAGGCCCCTTTGTGAGGCGGACTGTACGTAACAGCTCCAACCCCTCTAAGCTAATGCACTTGGTGTGGTGCATTAACACCTCTTCTCCCGGGGTCTTCAGAAAGAACAGCACAAGCAGAAAAAAAATAAAACAGAAGCATGACATTTCGAAGCAGAAAACTTATGCCAAGAGAAGGAGCCCTCTTTGGCGAGAGCACTGGATAGAAATCCAGGGAATCTAGGCTGTGTTCCCCGCAAACCTACACAGACACGGCATTAATGTGGTGAGCCTCAACCACATCAACACGGTGTGAAGATAGCGAGCATCAGTTTGCCACCAGAGAAGTGGCAGCAATTCTGCGGTAACTAACAGGTTGTGAGGACAAATTCAGATTAGCATGCAAATGTTGCACATGGGGTGGAGCAGTTCATACAGCTACAGATACAAGAGAAACATATGTCCAAGCAGCATACAGTGACTCATTAGGCAGTAAACATACGCCGTCAGAAGGCTGCTGTATTCCCTATAGGGGGAGAACTTGCTAGACATGTAATTAAAAGTATTTCTCGCCTTGGTTTGAGACAACAAGCAAATGTTTGTTGAGGTGAAAGGAGGGTACTGCTTTTGTCCGACCTTCACCGAATTGCATCCTGCACTCTATCTTTTGAAAGTTTTAAGTGGACTGAGAGGGAAGAAGAGACTGGCTACATCCCTGAGCACTTCTTGATCCTTCCTCTTATCCAGCACTGTATTTATTATTCCATTATCCTTCCCATCTTCTGCCTGCTTGTCCTCTCACCATCCAAGAGCACAAAGGCAAGAGAAAAAAATCCCCCAAATGACCAATATTGCCAAGCAGGCACTTAAGCAACCCAGTGGCACAGTCAAATTCAGGTGCTTTAGACATGTACTACATGCCCTCAAGAAGGCTGCCCTCTTATTTGGCCAGTTAACAGGGTTGCAAGGGTATTTGCTGTATTTCTGAAGTTTTCAGAAGTCCATTTTCAAGTTTCCTGTAGCTGTTTGGCGCCAGCACCAAGTGTAAGCACACAATTCTCAGGAAACACAAACTGATATTCTGAGAGATAATTTGATGGCCAAAACCTCTCCTGTTATGTACCTTACATTAATTAGACAAATATCTCCAAAATGTCAGATGCACTAAATAGTATGTTTTATAAATTTCCAGAATCATCAGTAAGTTTGCTTTCACCAGAAGTAAGTTTGTGCTTTAATTTGTATCCTTTAATCCTAGAGGTACAGCACAAGTCTGCCCCATTTGTAACAGGCCAAATAAAGCCAGTCCTATCAGGCTGCCAGTGTGTATTTACCTGGCCTGATCACCCACACCCATTTCACCACAGCCGCTCTAGCAAGTCTAGTCTCCACATCCTCAGGCCATAGCCAAGACATCAGAAACCCCAGAGCTACACCAAGCAAAAGAAAACAAGTTCACTAACATATTATAGCCACACCTCACTGCCCAGAGGATATGAATTTTGCTTACTGATGAATTACTGCGTACCTACACCCACTGCTCCATCATTAACAAGCTGAAGACATCAACACAGCTTTTCATTAAGTCGGACTACTTTCAAGCCTCTTAAATGCCTTCAGAAAACAAAGGGATGACCGACTCCTCCTACGGTGCTTGTTCATATTTGCTCAGTTTACTGTCTAACACTATGGCGAGGCAAGTATCAACAACTTGACCGAAGATGTACAGTTTGGCAGATGCAAGATTTAAGAAGTCTTGTTCAAACCTCTGAGTATCTACTGAAGATCCAGAACTTAAGGACAGTCTAAAAGCCTTCAGTGGAATAATCACCCAACAAGAACCGTCCTACACTCTGTTAGGCTAATTTAAGTCTGGGACACACATTGAATACAGTGAACTGATTAGAACAGACAGCATTAAAAAAAACAAAAACAAAAATCCCACCATATTTTCTGCAGATCTAATCTAATATAAAGTTGAATGAGATAGACTCACCAAGTAACAAGGTACAATAAATACTGCATGGTTGCTATCTTTTCATTGTGAAATGGAAGAAATATTTACACACAGCCAAGAGATTTCTAAAGGAATTCAAACACATTTAATCAATGGAAAATTTGGAAGACGACTGAATTTTAAGTAGAGAATTTACCTACATCCATTCAGGGCAAGGCGATCTTTTTGTAGATTACTACATCATCAATACCCACCGTGCTATGTCTCAGTACCTCACATGAAGAGCACAAAAGCAAGCAGGTGAGTGGTTCCAAGCAGAGGGGATTTTATGTCAAATCTCTCTATCAGAGTAAATATATGAAAGCTATTAGAGCCTCCAAGTATGCCAGAGCTACAGGCATCGTTTGTTGGGTTCATTTCCATTTGGACCCTGATCACTGAAAAATAACAAGGTTAAGACTTCACTAGTGGCACCTTCCAATACCGCACAGTTTTCACAAGCCCGACCTCTGAAAGGCTGTGTGGGGGCATCTCTGAATTTACTTTTGCAGCCACTCTCTCGCTACTCGCACAGTCAGCCTGGACACATTAGTTATGCTGAAAATTCTCTCTACCATCATGGAAATACAAAACTCGGGGGCGGGGGGCGGGGGGGGAAGTGTCCCGTGTTCACTTGTTTTCTCTAGTCATTAAATCCCATCTAGTATTACACAATGACCTCTAAGAATGGCTAGATTGAGTTAAAAAAAAAGCAGTACTGTACTTTATTCCTCACATGCACTCAGCAAGTTGCTTTTCTGGCTGCTATCTACTTTGCAGCCTAGATCTCGCAAGATCAACAAGAGCCTAAAGCCAGACGGCCTTGCTCCAACAGACCCAGTGAAAGGAGTCAAGGGATGCCGTGGTGGTTCAGAGCCAAGTTGGAAGAGGACTGAAAGGCAGCAAGACAAGCAGGAGGCAGACTCCTTTCCCCTGATCCAGAGACTAACAAAGAGCAGCCTCTGAAGAGCACACACTGCTATGGGCAAAGACAAAGTATTAAAACAACAACAGGAAAAAAAAAAGAAACAACTTTTTAACATTTAACTGGACCACTAACATAAGTCACAATTTCTGTGCTTCTAAGAGCCATTCTGCACATCAGCTCACCAATAGCAGAAAACAGTTATTCTATTACTATTCCTGTGTGCATTCAGGAAAAGGTTTTCCATTTGTTCTACTTCCCCAAGACAAATAATTTCTTCAAGCTCTGGGCAAGACGATGCTGGCGGCAAGAGCCTGACTGATATGAACCCAGCTTGATGGTTCAGTTTTCATGTATCATAATCAGTTAAAGAAGAGCAGCAA
>WAAD01018421.1:235076-340597 GCA_013389945.1 Fregata magnificens | reverse complement strand
AAATAAAAAAAAAAAAAAAAAAAAGGGGAGGGGGGGGGGGGGGGGGGGGGATGGTGGTGTACACACATAAGAAAAGCGCTGCGTTTTGGCTTAAGATTTCACCTTGCTGAGGTGAAATACAGACCATCTTTTCAGTCATAGAGTGTTTCCATTCGGTTACATAAAAAACAGTCTCTGCTCAGGTTCTACGGAAAATAAAAACAACCAAACACAGTCCTAGCAGTGTGGAACAGAGATTAAAGGAAGGAAGCAAAAACAATATGAATCTGAGACTGATGAATTAAAGTTTGGAAAGGCTTGCCCAGAACAGCTTTATTTAATGGAAAGAATGGACTGACTTACAACAATGCTCACTAACTCCTTCCTGAAACAAGATCCATAAATCCAGTACAAAGCTCACATCGAATGTAACTGTTGGCTTTAACTGTTGCCAAAAGGTACAAATTCAACCATCAATTTCTCATAGAAGCAGTTGCATATGTTAGTGCAGGTGTACTTCAAACTACAAGAAGAAATGGTTGAACAGGGAGGCAGAAGAGACACAAAACCAGAAACTGATTGCTTTAAATAAGATGCAAGTTGTTCGAAGTGGAGAAGTTGCCAGATTTGCCACCACTCAATTGCTTTCCCAGACTTGCAGCCAACTTCGCCCTACAGCTTCATTTTTCCACTAACTTCCAGTTAGCATTAAAAAAAGTAGCTAGGAAGCTTCCATAGTACCCCTCAACAACATTTGCTCTTTTTTTTCAGAGAGAATGCTCTTGCATTGCAGAATTTCTTCTCTCCCCCAACTATTTCACCTGATTGCTTGCACATAAAGAAATTTAACACCAGTTTCAACCGACCGCCACAAAATGTATAGACCAGTCACGTTGTTGTCATGCTAGTGGATTCGTTTGAAGATATTAATGCAGAGAATTTTTCAGTGCAGTCCTTCCACTAGTAGCCAGTGGACCTGCTGCTGCAAGAGTTGTTACAGTGGATTCCTCTCATCCAAGCAAGCGCCAGCAATACATTTTTGTAATTTTTCCTCCTCCCTACAATTCAGACTATCACCTGTAGTCCTAACATATCAACAGCCTCATTTGGGTGAGTATGCTGGAAAGAAACTCTGTAACTTAGCATAAATTGTTAGAAGAGTTATCTAAGCTGATAGTGAAGATGGCCTTGCCAGAGCAAGCAGGTGAAATGTTTATATGCAGGCAGCAAGAGAAAGACCTCTCCAAACCCTGGCTCATGTGCTTTTTTTTTTTTTCCTTTTTGCTTTTTAAAAGAACATACTAGCAATTATGTTCTTGCTTTTCTACAAAGATCAGAAGTGCTTATGGGAAGAGAACGCCAGAAACTTCTCATTTAATATTAAAAGTGCATGACAAGAACTATTTCATTTCTTGTTCACCAGATCTGCCTGAGGGTGGTGTGCGACCAGGCTGAGGGCAGCAAACAGAGTGCATGTCAAGTGTATTCAGAATCTGGGGAAGAGAAAGCAAGGGAACAGAAGTACAGTGCTTTTATTCCTCCTGCCCCGCCCTTTTTTCTTGTATTGTGAGAGGAGAATCCCAAGAGAAGGCTTGAAACAAGCGTATTTCCTACAGCCATATCCTGTTTGCCAGCTCTGATACACAGTGCCAGGCAAAGTGCCCAGTACAGGATAAGAAATTTAACGAAGAAAAAAATTGTAGGGACCATGATCTAGATACTAAGAGAAGCACAGCAGCTCAGAAATAAGCCATCTCTAGGAAAAAAATGATACATCCACTTATGTACAGTCTGTACAAACCTACCTATTTTGAGATACTATTGTCACAGACAAAAAGGGAAGGAAGAACAAGTCAGGAAAGAGTCAACTCCCGAGACATTCCTTAAGCATCTTATCAAAACAAAGAATGTGTGTAGCTGAGCTGCCTTTTACTTTTTAAGCTAAATTAAGTCTAAAAATCCATCTTCATTTAATTTCAATTTCATTGAAAAAAACCCTGAAAACCTCCAACCAAGATCTGGCAAAACATTTCAGTGAGAAAATGCTTTAGAAGGGAAGCATTCATAGCATAAAAGCCTTTAAATAGCTTCTTTGAAACTTGATTCAATCCACCTGACATATGCTATCTCAATATTTGACAAAGATTATTTGTTAGAAGTAATTTCCAGTCAAGGAACTGTGTGCCAGAACTCTCACTTTCCAAGTGGAGGTACAGTTAATAACATCTGCCTTATGACGGCACTCTAGTCCCAAAGCTACCTGCTTCCGCTGGCTGCGTCCTCTCCCCTCTTCTCCACCTCTGATGCTAGGGGCCCTCCAAGTTTAACATTTGCAGATCACCCTGTGCACGTGCTTTACAAGACCACAGAGTACAGCCTCTCCACAGCACAGACGCCAACCAGGGCGCAGCAGTGTAAATGTGCAAAACAGCTTGCACGGAAGATTGCACAGCCTGTGGGAACACACCAGCAGTTAACAGCTGCCACGCTTTGAGCGCAGCCAGTGGCACAGCTCCCAGCAGTCTCCACTTGAAGCCACCATGGTCTGCAGAGACGTGCCTTGCTCTGCAGAGCCCATAAATTCTGCTTTCAAGTCACTTTTGCTTCCTACAGTGAAATTGGAATTCAGAGGTGAAATATCAGCAGCACATGACAGGGCTTGAGGTATCAAGCTACTTTGATGATTTTTTTTTTTTTTTTTTTTTTTTTACAGAGGGTTACAGTGCAGAATCAAGTAGAAGGTGAAGCTGGGCTGTGAGAAATCTTAAGCCTCACAGCAGCAAAGGAAAGGCTCAGGAGAGCTGACAAAATTAACTCCTTGCACAAGCTTTCTTCCCTAGCACATAGTGCTAAAAATTCTTCTTCATGGTTTGGAGTAGAGGGAAAGTGTAAAAGCGAGTGTCCTCACTGGGATATGCGCTCCTCCATGAATGGATCCCATGGAGTTTTTGCAGATTTTGGTCCTTCTGTACCCAGAAGGGGGAAGCTGGAAGAAGCTATTTTCAGATATTTGCTGGTATTTGAGGCAATCCTCCATCTGTGCTGACTGTTCAGACTCTCACTCTGACACGCACTGACATGCAAATTCATAACAGCCTATTTCAGTACAGCAGACAGAAATAATTGCAACAACAGAACTGGACTTGAAGAACTTAGACCTTTATCAGGTGAAATATGCAAGGGGAAGCAGCTCCAGAAAGGACTTTTCTTCAAGTTTAAAGACAAACAGAAAAAGCCTGGCTCTTCCTTTGGAGAAAGGCAAGCCACACCTGTGTCAATAATCTGTGGTATTTAGTACTGCAGGGAGTGAAGAGTCTGCCACAGCATGTATGCCTGGCGGGGAGGAAAGAACAAGCATGTCCGTGGACATGTCTCATCTTCCAAACAGCTCGAGAGCTGGATTGAAGCCAGCAGCTCTAAAGTAGGTAAGCCAGTTTCAGAGATCAGCAATGCTGTGATCTATCTCCCTCTCAGGCAGACAGAGCTGAAGACACAGAAGTACATGGGGCAAGGGGCAAAATAATCAAAAATGCCAAATGCTGTTTTGTTTCCTGCATGCAAAACCGTTTAACCACCGCTGATATTCTCTGGCGATAACTAAGGTCAACCACCTAGATAAAAAATGGGAACCAGGTATCAGCTGTTTTAGTGTTTAAGCACTCACTGTAATAGTGTAGAGGACGGCATTAGAAGCTGAGTTAACTCTACTGCCCCTGAAGGCTCTCTGCATGCAATGCAGACTGTTAAACTGCCCAACTCTCTGGTTCCCTCGACAGAGCACTGGAAAACAGCGTGCCAAACCTAAAACAACGGAAAAATATGTAGAGTTGGAAGCACAGACACTATTTTACACAATTATATTAAAAGGAAGCTAGAATACAGAAAGAGATGGATCTGAGACTGCAGTGCTTATCACTGGCACCTTCAGGCTGTGCTCACAGGCAAAGGAATGAGTGGAAAACAAACCACTGGAGATCTAACCTTAACCCTAGGCCTGGAAACTGCACAGTTCACGCTTTGAAAGTGTTTACAAAGAGGTACACAGCACAACCATGCATAACACAAGGCCATTTTTAAAATACAGCTGCTCTTTTGCCAGTTCTGCCCAGAGGACAGTAATAACGCAGCTAGAAAAAGCTGGGGGCGGGGGGAGGGGGCAGAAAAAAAATAACATAATGAAATTTTTTTTTGTTTCTGATGAGACATTGGGAGTGCCTTTCTACAACACACTTACAAACCAGTTATATCCTACCGGATCCAGCCACCGCAAGGAGACTAATACACAGCCACTTCAACCATCACAGAGTGCACTGGTTTTGGGTGGAACGGCAGTTTTAATATGTGTTCTTCAGTTATATGACCTTTAACATAATCTAAGTAGAATTTTTAAGACTACCTCTCAACAACTGAAAGCATCAAGAGCTGGTATTTCCCAAGCAACCTTCATAATTTGCCACTGCCAAAGTAAAAGATTGAAATTATTTTCTAAAGCTTACTAATGCCGGCTCCTTTTACACAGCTTGCTGTGGAATACCTAAATGGAACAGTAGTGCTTTAATGATACTTTTCCCAAAAACACTTTTTCCCCTTCTTCAGAGCAAAACAGTTATACTTGACGTGAAAGTTACGGAGTAGGTTAGGCATCTTTTGAGAATCTGGCTTGATGAATGTATCTTGAGTTCAGAAAAATTAATATGCCTTATCAAAATAAGAGTTAATTACAGGGATTACATTACTGGACACACCCCCATTTACTGGTTCTTTGCACTTACCGCTTTTACTTTAAATCAAGATAATTTTGGTATTTAAACAAACAGGTTAATGGGCAGGCAAGATAAAAAAACATTGCAATCAAAAGCCTCTGTCTTAGTACACACCTACACATCATAACAGTAAAATTACTTTACAGGTATGCTGGATCAATAAAAGCTAAACATAATAAAGAGTTGATGATTATCAAGAAGTGGTACTTAGACATGCTTAGAAACATAGTACTCCTCTGAAAATCTGACTTCTGCTAGATCCCAGTTTGGCTGCCTCTCCATACAATGCCACAAGGATGCAGAGGGGACCCTTAAAACAAAATCAGAAAAGGAAAACATCAAAGTAGCCACCTGCTTTGAAAAAACTGTTACCATGTGTCAGGCCCTCACTTGCCAAGGGAGTGGCAATATTTATCAGCTTTCCTGCACTGGCTAGTCCTGATACCACAATCAAGGCTCACGAGTTAATTATTTCCCCCTGTGAAAACTCCCGTGAACCAAGCTGCAGGGCTGGGCTCTGTCCTTGATTAACGCTCATAACCTGCTGCTCATCCAGCCCTACAACATGACGTACAGAACCCCTCAGGTGAGACTTGGAGCACAAGGTCAATATTTCATTTAAGGTTTGTTTTCCTTCTTCCTGGTCCATTTAGTGAGCTCTGAAGGCTTGTATCCTGTTACCGCATCAAGGCTGTAACCATAGCCAGCTGCTGGCAAGAGCCCAGGCAACTTGCACTCACTGCACAGCTCGTTAACCCTCATCATTCCAAACCAATGCCAGCAGAACAGCAAATTTCACACCCATTTCCACAACATCCTTTGTTTTGTACCCACAGCTCCATTATCTGAGGCAAAGACATAAAGAACCTGTCCAGGCTGCGGGATTCCATCTTTAACACCACGCCTTTGCCAACAGCTTCTGTCGACCATTTCTTTTCCCTTCTAAGCAGAAGGCTTTGTTTCTGAAGTGCTTTTAAGACAGTTGCTTGTTTACGATTGGTGACTGCTCACTTAAAACCAGGGACCCCTGAAGTGATTTTGGTCACTAATAAATATGTCCTGCTCCAGAGCCTAAGCACATCCTCCCAGAGTGAAATTTGGAAGAGCTACGAGCTTTACCTAGATTTGAACCTCCCATTTTCCATGAGTCCCTGAAGCACTTCAAAATGCAGTTACAGGATGCAAGGTATGTCACTTTGCTACTTAAAGAGGAGGATTCTGCTTTCTGCTGCAAGCACACAGTGTTTGGGACTGGTTCACAGGTGCTCAGTAACAGAGAATGCTATGGGCCAGAAGTCTGCTCTGGAAGAATGCTTTCAGATGATTGATCAAGATCAACTAGGGCACACTCCCTGGAATCAAGAAAAAAACCTGAGATGAATATAAACACCGTAGGGTGGCGCAGAAAAACATCTTCCCATTGGGGCTATTTGAGGCAGGCTCCCCACCATCTCTTTACATCATTCCCCATTTTCAGTCTCCTCAGTCTATACCCACAGCTGACACCAACTGAACCCTCTGGAAGTTTTGTGTCTGGTGCTATCCAAGTGCAGAATGAGGCCAAATCACAGGACACACCAGTAACAAGGAAACTCCTTCTCCACACAACCTGGTTCAAGTGTCCTGGTCAGCTACTCAAGACATAATCTCAAAGTAGTTCATTCACCATACGTACAAAGAGGCAAACACTAAAAAAGTGCTGAATGTATATTCAGGACTTGAAAAGACTATGATTAACTGATGAATTACAATGGTTTTACCTCATTCATGCATTTTAAAGGATTTACCTTCTGCGTACAATCAGATTCAGACCCTGGAAAAGCCCTAGCCATATATAAAGAGCCCATGATATCTATTTAAACATGTTTCCAGGTCTGTGATGTCTTACAATGAAATTGACGGAGCAAGAACAACTACAGCACTCAGCTGGGACAAAACAAAATAAAGTTATCCAAAAGTGTTAGCAAGTTATAATCAAGCACCTCACTTTTTACCACACTTTGGATTTACAGTGACTACAACTCTTACTCACTAGTTGTCATAGATATTGCAAGCTCAAAGCAATGAGGAAGAACAAGGAGAACACTGCCACTTGGTGGAAAAGGGGGATAGGAAACATTTGCAACTGCTCCAAGTAAAACTACCTTTACAATGATGTTCCATCTCCCCCCATCCCGAGTGAATTTCTTAACAGCATGGCTAGTGCAGCTCCATCAGTGCCCCACAGAACGCCGTACAGCAACATGCCTGCTCTATTACCAGCACAGCACTGCGCTGCCTTGCAGTATGCTGTGTAGCAAAGGTATGCTTCTACCTCTCCCCCAAGTGCCAGCTGGCTATTTAGCTAGAACAAAAAACCCCAAAAGCCAGAGGAAGCTATTCCCTTTTTCACTTATGTATGAAGACATCTATTACGGATGACACGGAAGTCTGAAACTGCTGAAGTTCAGATTTGCCTCCCTGCTATTCTTCTCACCTTTCATGCCATGCTGGAATGGCAGGAACTACATTTTACCTGTCTTTTTTTTTTTAATTTTTTTTTTTTTATAAGTTTAACTTTAATTTACATTTTCAGTTCTTGCAGAGCTCCTATTGCAGAGTGTACCCAAGATACCAAATGAAACTGAAATACTGCTCCGTGGCCATGTGTAGCTCTTCTTCAGAAGGGCAAAATGCACCTGGACAGGAGCACATAGAACTCACTGAAACCAAGAGGCTTTTTCAACACACCAACATGAATCAAACGCCAGCAACATATTAAAGCAGTAGCCACACAATTCAGTGATAAAATTTCTGTAATGCATCATTACTCAGACAAGAGCTACTATAGTCCGATTTTGTTCCTTCTCTCTTTGCCAGATCTTTTTTCCATTGCCCTGAAGTCCTAGAGCCCTTTTAGAGGAGAGAGAAATGCATACAATTGCAACAGGGCCCTACTACAGAGGTTGTGGTGATGTACACCAAATTTATCTTTTAAGGCAAACCCATCTATTCTTCTTTCACGGCACACATTTGAATCCAGCAGTTTTTACAGAAACATCTTGCTAGCATGCTTACCAGCCAAAATGGCAAAAATTTAGAAGTAGAAAAAGGATAAAAGTGAGAGATTACCTTTTCCCCTCTTCCAAAAAAGGTAATTTATTTTTCTTGCAACAAGGAAAGGAGACAATACATTTCATTTCCAAGTGCCTCCTACCTGTATGCCAAAGGCATTAAAGATACTTCACACTCTGATGCAAGGGACTTTACGAGCTGCAGTACAGCTGCCAAGATTTTCAACTGTGTATCACTATAAACCCATAAAAATATTGTGGAAACTGGAAGAAGGTGCTGCTATAAAACGAATTTAAGCAGAATAGCTAAACACATTCATTCACCTTCATCTTGTCCTATCAAAGCCTTATGCTAATTCAAATGCTCTACAGAATTTAAGTTTGCAGCACAGTCCTCTGGTTTCCTTAGCAGAGCTTAGAGACTGCCTGCATCCTTGAGGAAGCTACTGGATAAAATAAACGCCCTTGCAATTGGCATTCACTCGGTATCCCACAAGACTGCTTATATTGCATGGGGGATTGAACTAGCATAAAAATTTGAGCACAGTTCTCTGTAAAGTTTCAAATGGATTTGGTCTTTTGTCTGTCTTCCAGCTTTGAGCGTGATGTATGTTCGTTGTTCAGCAGAAACAAGACGTAATCCCAAGATAAAGACGACTTCAACTATTTATGACAGTTGATCTATCTATCATCTGGGGATCTTATTTTACTTTTTAAATTTTAAATACAACCTTTACAAAACTGCTTCATTCAGAAGGACAGAAAGAGCTGGAGACAACTGAATTGATTTTGACACATTTCATGCCCTCTAGGAGCATAAGATCATTTATTCATTAAGTTATTCTAAACAAAAAAAGTATTCCAACTAACACCGGTCATAAGAGAATTCTGCACTGAATACTACACATCCTAGAGCCCTGCAAAGTAAGTGAGATGCTGTCAGAAAACCTACCTCAGATCTAATGCACAAGATGACTAAGTCCATGAAGGCAGATCTTGATCGTGACTCAGCCCATAGCCTAACTGGTTAGCTACCTTTGGCAGAAGCCAGAACTAAAGTCAAAAAACCACGTTACAGCTACAAAAAGGAAAGTACGAAACTAGCTATGGAAGATCACAAACAAACACCAAGCCATGCTGTTAAGACTTATTCCTCTTGTACTCAACGTCCCCCCCCACCACCATACCATACTTCCAAATACCTTTAGGTCACCAGCCTCAGGTTTTTCAGTCTCTGAATCGTCATCTTCCTACAAGACAAGAATTTACAGGATTAAGCTTAAAGAGCAGGCTTGGCAAGTAACTGCACTTACAGCAAAGGGCTTGCATTCGGCAGCCCAGCAGTAGTCCAAGACCCTTTCCATGGAAGGTAGTTTTGCCCCACCCACTCATGACCAGAAAACAAGTCCTACAGTCAGGGAAAGAAGTGTTTGTTTGGGTTTTGGGTTTNCTCCTGAATGCTCAGAACTAGACAATAAGAAGCAACAGAACTGGGGAAAAAAGCATTTGTCATTTGATAATTCTCTCTCTTCCAGTTGGCAGGGGAGCTTTTTGCACTTGCCCCTGTTTAGCAGTCCTCACACAAAAACCAGCATTTGCAAGACCTGTTATACTCCCAAGCATACATCAGCAACACACAGAGGACACACAGCTGGCCTGCCATCCAACCAAACATGCAGGCGTGGTGAGGGTCTGGCACAGTACCAAGTTCCAAAGATCCGGTGATGCCAGCTGACACCACATCTTTCTTATTTGTGTAGTGCCCTCGTAGCATCGTTTGCAGATGACGTGAAGGTGCATAGAAGGGAACGACTGAAAAATTTCACTGTTTTAGGTAACAGACTCCATTCAGATTTTATTTCTACCCAGAAATAAACCAAAGCACTGGGCAAATTTCTGCCCTGTGAGAGCTTAAAATACTGAACTCTGCCTCATGTAAAATTCTACACCACATGAGAAGTAGGCTCCAGCTTTGGTCCCAACTGGCAGGTAAGCCTACTCTTCCACTGCCCTATGAGCTACTTCACTGGGGGTCCTAGAGTCACCTGTGTTTCTAGATATAAATATATACTCTGGGTTCAAAACAAGTTGAGGAGCAGAAAACGTTTTTCATGCTCATATAACTCAGCAGAATGGTTTTTCTTCCACACTTCGCCACAAATTTCAACTTTGGCCCCAAAACAAGAACTTGGTGTTTCAGCTTCAAAAAGAAAAACAAAAAAGCAGCAAGCTGATTACATGCAACTGAAAGGAGGAGTTTACAACAAAACGCCCACCTCACAGTATTAGCACGCAAGCAGATTCTGGCAAGACAAGCTAGAGAATAACCACACGATAATGTCAGTAAGTTTTAATTGCCTGAATTAACATGCATATCCCACAGAAGTGAGACATCAGACTCCTTCACTTCAGCTACTCTCCAGCTTACCTTTCTGAAACATGCACATATGCCAATAATTCAGTCTTAACTGTCAAAGTTTAATAACATTAAGTTTGTAACTAGAGAACCACCATAGTACTAAGTAACTTGGTGTTTATCACAAATGAGATTCCTTTCCCTCCATAGTCCCACCTATATTATAAAGATAAAAGTCATTTTCAACGAAGCAACAATGGGTTGAATCATTCATGTTATGGACAGGTAACTGAAACAGCTCCCAAAACCTCTTAACCTAGCAGGGGATATCACTGAAACAACATCAACAAACAAAGAAGCATTACTGAGGACTGCCTTTGAAAAGACAGCAGCTTTTCGGTCACTGTTAAGGTAGGTAATAAGCACAGAGTTGTTTAGATAAAAGCCCAGGACAACCTGACTCCAACTCACACTGCTTTCTAAAAACAACTCATAACCAATATAAGCTACTAGCACAAGCAATATCAAGGAAGCTCGCAATTCCAGTCAAAGAATACTTAATGCAAAAAACCAAGCATTGCTCTCCTGCAATAAGACTGGAGAGAAGGCACTCTGTGTAACCTGTGCACATCTCTACAGTGACTGCAAATGTATGCGAGACCTACCGGCTGACACCAGAGTGACTCGGTCGATTGCCATTACTTGAACAGCAACTTGTACCTCCCAGGTGATGGACAGCTGCAGCCTGCACTGAAAACTGTGCACGCAATAAAGGCTACTCCATTTACCCGCCCATTTGTCAACACTAACTAAACAGAGCTGATCTTGACACAGACCTGGATCACACCTACCACTTTCTTTAAACTAAAGAGATCTTGCTGAAGGAGGGTCTAGAAGTTTTGGATATAAAAAGAAGAATTACTAAAGCAGTAAAAAAGTTTCACTACTTTGCTTAGCCAGATGCCAGGAGCAGACCCTGAATGCTACTGCTTGCACCTTTTCCAGTTAGCAACAGAACAAAACCAAAAGCAAGAACAAAAGACAGACAAATTTCTTGTCCGCTACTTGGGAAAACAGATGGCAGAAAGAGTGTCTCTTAAGAGACTGATCTAATGCACACAAAGTAGATTTCAATGAGGAAAGGTTATAGTAACATAGCCCTATTTCTTTCCTCTTCCCTGTAGCCAAAAAAAAACTAAACAGGGACAAGATAACACATTCTTAATGTGGTAGTAAGCAAAAGGTTGATGAGAAAGAAAGGAGACAAAAACCTCCCTCCCCACCCCTCCAAAACTTATTGTTTTGCTCTTACAGACACAACAGAACTATAAATCCTTTTGTGTACTACAGCTGCACTTGCAGGCAGCAAGCTGCATGCCCTGTCTCACAGTGTACCAATTATCTTGATATTTAGGTGATGTTATACATATACCATGCACCTATGACAAACAAAAGCCACTCAAGTCTAGACAGGACACTGTTACATTAAGATAACCTGATGCAGTGAGTGGGTTTAGTCATACACAAAAGAGTAATTTAAGACATCACAGAACTTTATTCTTTTTAATCCTCTAGCCGACCATGCAACAGTGTGTTTCTTTTACAAGGTTCTTATATATGCCAACTACGCTTAAAGAATAATTTTCATTTAGCGGGGCTATTGACTTGGACCCACCTTTTTCCCCATGAAAGAGTCAAACGGCATCAACACAGTTAGTAACAAGCAACACAAGCTGCGTCAAGCTGCTGATGGGTTTCAAGGCAACTGCTTTCTACTTGAAAACAAAGTGAATAGAAGTATTTGGACAGTGCTAAAACCCACACCAGGCGTCAGATATTCTGGGTTCCAGCTTGGGTTGCCCGTCAGGGGCTTTCCCTGGAGAGAGAAAAGCCTCTGCAACGCGTGAAAGGGATCAGGGCAAGCTCTCGGAGCAGAGAGGTACTTACTGACTGCCTGCTGTTCTCATCATCCTCTTCTTCATACCCGTCCTCGTCCCCATCCAGGCGGGTGAAGTCGTCGTCTCCGTACCCAACCGAGACCAGGCCTCCCTTCTCTCCTAAAGAGGAAGGGAAAAAAAGAAAACCGTGAGGAAAGCGGAGGTGGCGACGAGCGGGGCCTTCCCCTCACAGAGGGGCAGGCGGCGGGCCCGGGCGGGCCGCGCGGGGGAAGCCCGCCCCGGCCCGCCGGCCTCCCCCGGCCCCCTCCCGGCCCTCACCCGTAGCCGCTCCCCCATCGCTTCCCGCCGTCCCGGCCTCGCTATCCGACTCCGGGTCCGAATCCTCGGCATAAACCGCCAACGAGGAGAGGACGCTCCGCTTCGCCGCCGCCATCTTCCACCTCCCCCCGCGGCGGACTTCCGGCGCGCGCCCATGACGCGCCAGCGCAGTCGCCATAGCAACGCCGCCCTTCTCCTTCCGCCTCAAGCGGGCTCACGCTAAAGCGGGAGAGCTGCCGCGTCCGCGCACGGTGAGAGGAGGCAACCCCTCAGCGAGGCGGCGCAGGGTCTCTATGGGGAGGGGGAGGAGGGATAAAAGGTGCGCGGCCTGGTTATGGGGGGGCTGGCCCTTTAAGAGCTGCTTCTGACGTCATCGCGTGGCGCCGCGACAGCACCTGCCGGACGCTGAGCGAGTGCGAGAGGGGGGTTGGGGCGAGGAGGGGTACGGCCGTGGCGGGGGGGGACGTGGGACGTGAGGCGGCGGAAGGATACAGCCCGCCTGGGGGGGGTGAGAAGGGCCCCCCACGTCGGGGTGCGGGCGGGTTTGGGGGGCAGCCAGGGCCCCCCACCGCTATGGGCCCCCTCAGCCGTGCCCGGCCCGTGCCCCATGGGGAGGCCTCAGCGGGGGTCTGTCCCAGAATAAACGATACTGGGGTCTCCTCCAGCGAGGTTGGCATCCTTGGGGGGGGGGGCTAAATTAAAAAAAGGGGGGAGCCTGGCAGGGCAGCCGTGGGGGAGGTCGCGCAGGCGGCAGCGAGACGGGGCAGGCCTCGGCCGGAGGAGGGTGGCGGCGTTCGGGTTTAGCATCGGTTCCTGTCGCTGTTCACAGCTTCTCCGAGATGAGTGGCAAGGCTCCCCTGGGCCTGGAAGGCAGGGTCCAGAGAACACTGCGAAAGGTCTTCGGGTTTGAGTCCTTCAAGACTTCCCTGCAGGAAAGCGCAACCATGACTGTGGCAAGAGGTGAGGCTCGGCGTCGGAAGGATGTGAAACACACCTGGTTTTCCATCTTGCTGTGAGGGTGGTACTAGAGGAGTTGGTGTTGCGCCTGTTTTGAGGAGACGCGTCACCTGGACTAGGCAGGACCTCCTGGCCCTCCGAGCCTTCCTAGGCCTCCTCTGCTCTGAGATCATTTCAGTGGCATAGGAGCATGAGCATGCGCTGCACACAAGCTCTCTGAGCACGGCTTTGCCCTGCCTGTTCTCCTTTGCATTTGTTTTGTAACCCCACTATTGCATCAACCAGAACATAGGAGACCTTAAAGTACAGTCTTGCTGGTGTCTCCACTGGAGGCATCTGCCAGCATGTTTATGGTCAGATGAAGTCAAAACTGTTTACATTTATACATTTTCAGAGTAAACCTGTCCTTGTTGTAGACAACGTTAGACAGAGATGATAGCAGTAGAAGACTTGATTTCCTGGCATAGTTTATCTCTGTTCTCTGAATCACGTGGGCATTATCAGAAACATGATTTTGCTGGTGTTAACGTATCCACCAACACACGGCTGTTGGTTGGGCAGGCGGCTCACGCATACAGGCTGCCAACCTGGCTCCCCTGGCAGGTCTCACAACGCGAATCGGAACAGTGTCAAACTCTGCTCGGGATATAGTTACAGTTTTCTTCTGCCTCCAGGAGCTGTGTAGACATGCTATTGACAACAGACCGGCCAAAAGCCGTGTTCTGTCAGCAGGGTGTCTCTGCTTGTTAACATTGCATGCACTGGCATCTCCCTGACTTGACCAGGATGCTGCTTAGCACAGTGACAGTTACTAACTGCACGATATTATCTACGTGGTTGAGATTTCCAACCCTTATTTATTATGAGGTACCTTTCTGGGATAAGCTTTAAGAGGATGTGGTAAGCTGGTAATTTGGTAGCTGGAGGTCTGTAAGATGAGTGAAAGCAGCTCGTCTGGAAGAGAATTAGCATGAATAACTTGTTTAACTTCTCTTTATCTTGGTTTCTGTGTATCTTCTGGTACTTTTGTAAGGCTGTTTCTATGCTTACAAAGCAATCAGAGATTCTTTGAAGGAAACCATTACAGCCATGCAAAGTATTGCTATGCTTTTAGAACCTAAAATGAAGCGTCTTTCGTTGGTATGGCACACGGTACATGCACACATATGCTGTTTCTCACAGATTACAAGCCTTTCTGCCCACCCCTCCAGTCAGAGCCCTGGGAACTCACCACCACTCAGTAGCCTTGAGCTTTCTTCTGTTGTCTTTGCAGGCGAGAAGGATGTCTTTGTATGCATGCCCACAGGGGCAGGGAAATCCTTGTGCTACCAGCTTCCTGCAGTTCTGGCAGTGGGCATCACCATTGTCATTTCACCTCTGATTGCACTGATTCAGGTAACTGTTTTCTGTTAGCTGTGGAAAAGCAGTGAGTGAAGGGGTTGGGAGACTCTGGAGGCACAGCTGCCTCTTGTCTTTCTGTCCACGAGTCCCTGCTGTTGGCCTGTCTCTGGATGCTCATCTTGATGTCTCGGTGTGTTTTCCTTACCCTGGTGATAGGTGAAGAGACTGCAACTTAGCTGCAGAGCAGAGTAACTTTGGTATGATACCATGTGGTTCTGTAAAAGGAGGTTTTTCTTTAATAATAACCTGGTGGTTTTTATAACTGAGCCTTTCTCCATTTTCTCCAGTTGTCTTTTACCTCCAGTGTGCTATAGAGAAGCAGCACAGTGGAGTACCTCAAATGGACCAAACTGGATCTTTCCCCAGAAGAAAACTGCCATTTTACCTATAAAGTAATAACTCCAGGACTGATGAAGTTGCCTTTGAAGGCATAATTTGTTCTGCATCAAAATGTCTTTTTGTTGCAGTCAGTCTCTCTGTCATGGGAAGAAGCTGGTTTAGCAGAGCTGCTGCTTGAGCACTTTCATCTGTGAGACCTTTTTTTTCCCCTGTATTTTGTCTTTTCTACTGTTTCATCACCTGTTGGGAGAAACACCTCCCTCTAAGAGCAACTGTAGCATTGCTTAGACTTCTGTAAAGCATCTGATTAACGTTGCATGATATCTGGTGTTGTAGGCTGCTGTTTGGGTTTTTGTGGCCTTTTTTTTTAACTACAGTCTTAATGTAATACATTTTAAGAATTAAGAGCAGGCTTGGTGATCCATCTCAGAAAGGTGTTACAAATAGTGAATTTGTTCCCAGCGAGAGGATTTCTAATTAAGCTCTAGCACAGGCAATATTTTATCAGTGAAATGGAGGTTAAAAAAGTTAGCACTGTAAGATTTGCAGGTGAAGCAGAATGTGTCAGAGTGACAAATAGGTTGAGATGGGCTCAATGAGTCTTAGGGAACAGAGCTGGAGTGAACCTTCAGAGGTATTCTCATCAAGCCCTGAGATGGGGTGGCTATGCCTGAAATGATCATGATGTATTTCAGTGTAGCCAAACTTCAAGAGCTTAGACTGTGTAGTTTATTGTAGGGAAGGCTGAGAGTTGACTTTGTGAACAGAAAACAGTGGATATTACATCAATCACTGAAACCAGTTATCGAGTGAAATAATGAGATATCTGTTTTTCAGGACTATTCATATCTTCTGAAATGTATGTGCTGGTCAAGTGCAAGTGAACAGCTCAGTGTAGGGATAGGGAGGTGAATTTGCATGCCCAGGGTTCATCTGGATGTATCTGGATGTGATGCCATGTTTTATTCTCGGTTTTCATGGCATGACTCTCATCCAGACTTGGTTCTGTTGCAGTGGTGATTTGCATGATTCTTGTATTTCGTCCTCTCTCAGCTGTGTTTATAACATCCTTTAGCTATTTTGGAATGAAATGCACTCTGTTATTGTAGGGTGGTGGTATTCATTTTCCATCTGTGACAACTTGATTGTGTAAATCCTGAGAAGCGTTGGTGGCTTGTTTCAGCTCACTGTGACCACGATGAGTTATTTTGCACAGATCCCTGCTGGTGTTACCCAGCAGCAAAAAGACTCTCTTAAAGTGAATGGATGCACAAAAATGCAGTTGGATGTTAGGGCTGGACAGATATGCTCGCAGTTGAAGATAAAGGCATCTAGAGTTGAAGTTCTAAATACCCAGACTGTAGGTGGTGTTGTCCTGAGTCTCGATCCTGGAGGTGGAGGTTGGGGCCTCACCTGGATCTCCCTAGTAGTCTTTCTTGGTGATGGTGACTTTCTTTATATCAATTTGCTTTTCATTTAATTTTAATTTTGTATTTACTCTAGGATCAAGTGGATCACTTGCTCGCTCTGAAGATCAAAGCCTGCTCTCTGAACTCCAAGCTTTCTGCCCAGGAAAAGAAGACCATCCTGGCTGACTTAGCAAGTGAGAAGCCCCAAGTAAAGCTCCTGTACATCACCCCAGAGATGGCAGCCGCCTCTTCCTTCCAACCTACACTGAACTCCCTGGTGTCCCGAAACCTCTTGTCCTACCTGATAATCGATGAAGCGCACTGTGTCTCCCAGTGGGGACACGACTTCCGACCTGACTACTTACGGCTGGGCACCTTGCGCACTCGCATACCCAATACACCATGTGTGGCCTTGACTGCCACTGCCACCAAGCAGGTCCAGGAGGACATTGTGGCAGCGCTTAAGCTAAAGCAGCCGCTTTCCACATTTAAGACTCCTTGCTTCAGACCTAACTTGTTCTATGACGTGCAGTTCAAAGAGCTCTTGACTGATCCATATGCCAACTTGAAGGATTTCTGTCTGAAGGCGCTTGAAGTGAAGAACACCACTGGGGTAGGTTTTACATTTGGGGAAGAAGGCTAAACTGAACAAAATCTACCTTAATGGTCACTGACCTTCCAGTGGTTGGTGTGGCCCCGACAGGTCTGTGGCAGGGAAGGAGGAGGTCCCTGGAAGGAGAGTGCTCATGTATATTTTTCAGTTCCTCTAAAAGTGCTCACGTATGGTTTTTACTTCCTCTGAAATAGGTAGAATGCAAAGGCTGCGTTCCTTTCACAGGTGTCCTCAGAAATGGGTTGGTCTAAAAGAAAATGGATTAGGAATATGCAGCTAGCATTTCTGTCTTGGTTTGTCATGTCCCAATCAATCATTGTATGTTTGTGTTCTGCTCTTCTGGTGTGGCGAGGGTGAACAGAGGCATTTGGAGTGTTGTATTGAATTTCCTGCTCTAACACTAATTCCCAAAATAACCCTCAGCAACTCAGTTGTGGCCTCTGCACCCGAGTTTATCTGTAAGGCAGAGGGAGACTGCTTCTTGCCTTGTGCCCACTGGGAGAGGATTGGGGGACCATATTTGGTTGATGTTAGGCCTTGTAGGACTCGTAAGGAAACTCTCCTGACGTCTGATTTACTTTTGTGCTGCAACGGTATCTTTCAGCTGCTGGTAATCAGCTTGGAGAAGAGATGAGCTTTAGGCGTCCCTCCTGTCTCCACCATACCAATGACTGCAGCTTTGTTGATTGGCTTTAGACAGTGTCATGGACTTTCTCTCCTGTCTGCCCAGGTGTACTCCGGTTGTGGCATTGTGTACTGCAGGATGAGGGATGTGTGTGACCAGCTGGCTATTGAACTGAGCTACCGAGGAGTGAAAGCCAAGGCGTATCACGCAGGTACTGGAAGCTGCATCTGCATCTCTCAGTAGCTGGTAGAACTGAACTGTACCACCCTTTAAGGCCTGGGTTGGGGCTACCTAGAAAACAGCTTTTTAGGCATGGCCTGCTCACGCGTCAGGTCTGTGAGGTACGTCCGGGGCCTTCAACAGAATGGCATTCCCTTCACTCCAGAACTGTTGGTTTTGTTGGATCTTGCATGGCCTAAATATAACAACTGCTTTTATCCCAGGAGAGATCTGAATTTTTCTCTTTGGAATAGAAACAGCTGCTGCTGACCTCTTGATCACAGGCCAGTTTAAACATGGGCAGAGAGGAGTGTGTACATCAGTCAGTTTTAGTGAGGGGGTTGGCTCGCGATGGGGGAATGGAGGAGGAAGAAAATCCTCGTTTCGTTTCTTTTTTTTTTTTTTCTTTTTTTCTTGTTGTTGTTTCCTTCCCTCTTTTTCCCTTCTCAGGACTCAAGGCAGCTGACAGGACTTCAGTCCAGAATGAATGGATGGAGGAGAAGATCCCTGTTATTGTTGCAACCATCAGTTTTGGAATGGGAGTAGACAAAGCAAATGTTAGGTGTGTGAGGCTGAGCATTGTGTGCTACCAGAGCCTGAAACCTGAGCAGTGGGAAGGGAAAGCCTCAGTTTCTCTGTTACCTGATACACCTGACTCAAATGCCTGATGAACACTTGCTAAAACCCACAAAAAAGCTGGAGGTTTTTTATCTTAGCAGCAAAAACAAACCTGGAAGGGTTTTGTGAAGAAATTAAAAACAAGGCACCAGAGCTCCTCTTTGCCAGTCATCTTCAAAACCAAGAAAATTGGAGGAATGCTTGTTTTTTGCCACACCCTCCAGGGTTTCAAAAAGAGCCATCTCGATGCAATCACACCTGTCCCTTTCACTTCTCTTAGTGCAAGAGTTGCTGTTAAAAAGCAAAGGGAAGAAAATCTGCACGTAAAATAATTCGTACACCCTCTACTAAAATAGTCGGAGCCAGCTGTTTTTGGAGATCTCCTTTTGCAGTGCAATGGGGAAAAAAAATAGCAGTTCACAAATGGCAATAACCATATAAAAATACAGCTGCAGTCCAAGGACAGAAACTGTGCACATGTTTTCAGTTGTGTCCCTCTGGGACTTCTGTCACCATAATTGCTCCGTGTTGTTAGAATCCCTGCACTGCAGTATCGCTGTGCTGAGTTAGTATTGTGAGCTGTGATCACTTAGCAGAGGGATAACTCAGGTGCGGCTCACACAACACTCCACACAGACCTGATCTTTACTCTAAAATCCACATAAAGCAATTGCTCTGAACACTGGGAGAGGGGCAGGACATCACTGAGTCAATAACATCAGTTCACAACTGTGCCATCCTTCTGTCTGTGTCACTGCTGACAGATAACAGGGTCCCATAGCAATGACAGACTGTTTTACTGCTTGATGCATGTTACCCAACAGAGAAATGAGAAGTCTCCTAGGATAGCAGCATGAATTAATGACCTGCTGAAACCACTCTGCCCTGTTCAGTACAGTGGTCATTAAAAAAGGCAGAGGGTAACTGAAATGCATTAGGGCTGATGGAGAGTGAAACATAGCTGAAACTTGCTTATAATCTGGTTAGTTTCCAAGGAATTGAGTTAAAGTGACTCTTTACAGGATGTTTTTTAGTAGTTTAAAGGACATTATACCCGAGCTCAGGCAACAAGGCACTGCTGCTTAGCCTTCGCTCTATGTTGGCAGAGTTCTGAGTGTTCATGCATATGTTATCAAGTAAGATCACATCTGACAAGTTCTGGAGGTGACTCTTCTGGACAAAAGGGAAAACAGAGGTGTTGTCTCTCTTTCTGATGGAATCTGCTCCTCTCTCTTCACTGCTAGTTCAGTTTTGCTTGAGATTATTTATCAATTCCTTCAGTAAACTTCCTTATAGTGAAAAAATGTGTAGGGCCCTGATGCTTCCTGCCTGGCCTGTTCCTGGAGCGTTTGTGTTGGAAGAAACATGTTTGCTTGCTTTTGTCATTTAATCTTTTGCCACACCCATATGCATCATACCTGCCTCTGGGATGTGCTGGTTTTGAGGCAGACTGGTATTTAAAACATTGGCAGCATTACGGTACTGTAAAATCTTCTCAACACAGGTATAGGCTGAATTGCTGAATATTCAGGTACAAGAAGGTTTGAAGCAGTCTTGCAGTGGTGTGTTAAAAACCTTCCTTCAGAAATTACATACAGTTTAGTAATGATTCATAGTCATATTTGCTGGCTAGGAAGGATGCCTTCATCTACAAGTGAGCTCGGTTGAGACAGAATTTCCCATGCAGACTTTGTTGGCAAAGAAGTGTCTTTTTAAAATCGAGTATTTCCAGTTGTGTTCTGTAATGTTCAAATTGTGTTCCACAAAATGAATAGGACTTCTTTTTGTTTGGGATATTCACGTGCCCATTCATTTCCATCCATTCGGGGTGACATCCTGCTCGCATGTTGTTCAGATGCATTTGTTTTCTTATAGCTCTGCTGTCGTCCTTGTGTCTCATGTGTTAAGAGGACTTAAATTGCTGTGTGCAAAATCCCTTGCTCTGCTAAGTCCTCTTTTATGCTTTTGCTGCCCTATTTTTTTACTGTTGTTGATGTCCACAAACAACACAATCATGTATGCAGTGATCTGAGAAACCTGCATGTTTCCTGCCTTATCACGTGCAGATTTGTTGCCCATTGGAATATTGCCAAGTCAATGGCTGGGTATTACCAAGAGTCTGGCAGAGCTGGGAGAGATGGGAAGCCATCCTGCTGCCGCCTCTATTACTCAAGGAATGACCGGGATCAAGTCAGCTTCCTGATTAAGAAGGAGCTCTCTAACATCCAGGTAAGATCTGCAGAATAGTATCCACCTGCCTAGATATGCTGCCTTTGCTCTGATCTGGTTTGCCTCTTGCCTGCAGTGACCTCTGAATATGCAAAGATGAAATGAGTTTTTCTGGGTGTAGAGCTGTCTGTAGCCCTGCTTCAAGGGATAGCAGAAGGGAATGAAGCAGGAAGGGAAAGGGCTGCCAGACCCAGCTCCAGCTCTATTAGAGAGGCACGGGTGAGCAGAAGAGACAGGGTGGTATCTGTACCTGTTTGCCGTATTGATCAGAAGGGTTGGATCTGGTCAACACTAGAGTTACTCTATCTGTTTATATTTAAATTGAAGACTATAGTTATTGTCCCTATCTACTTTCAGGAAAAAAAAGGCACCTTAAAAGAATCTGACAAAGCTGTGATGACAGCTTTTGATGCCATTGTGAACTTCTGCGAGGAACTGGGGTAAGTGCACTTCTTTCAAACACTGTTTAAGGTTGGGGAAACCGTGCCCTATCCCTTCGGAGGCACTGTTACGGCTGAGCTCTTGCATGTCCAGGAAAAAGAAAATACTGAATGAGTTGCCTGATACTTTGCTGTCTGGACTGAGGAAGGTGTCCCTGAGACATTTCTCACTCACTCCCCCCTTTGAGTTAACCGAGATGTTGGTCTTAGAGCCTGACCAAGTGACACGGTGATGTTGAACTATAAGTCCTCTGGCTATGAATTTTACTATGTTCTATCTTTGATGATGGGATGAGTTAGTTGCAATTGGTTTTGTTTTGACTCTTTCCTCTTTCACTACATCATGTCTCTTCTAAGGAGACAAACATCAGCATGAGATGGAAGCATTTAGATTTAATGTTTCTCTAAATCTCAGGGGCTCTACTCTGCAAAGTACTAGGTATCTGTGATTCTCATTGACCTTAGAAGGAGCTGATGGTGCTTAGAAAGTTTCAGGAACAGGCCTAAATTACGCACGTGCCCGATCTAAATGCAGACTAGCAACCGCAACGTGCATTGTTCACGTTTAGTTCATGACTTGTAAGCTGTAATTGTACTAATTGCTAGTCTATGCTGGATAAGACATCAAAGCTATAATTTTGCCAGTAAGAGAGCAGTATGTGTTTACTAACTGAAAATGGTCAACGTGTGCCTTGCTTTCAAGTCTGCCTTTTGTTTCAGTTTTCACACCTGTGTCTAGCGCAACTTTTTCAGTGTGAGTGTAACGTGCTGCTTTTCTGATGCCTTGGTGAGCATGTTCTCTCCTTGTGGTCATGTTCGGTAAACAAATCCTGTTTTTATGGGGTTGCTCTGGGAAAGTCTTGCTTGTACTGAAGTATGGCACAACATTGAGTCCTGGGGCACTTGAAGGGGCACTTCTTTGCCCAAAGTCAAGGTGATTCTGGGAAGTAGCTACTAGGAGGCTATTTGATATAAGAGTTTGAGCCACTTACTTGGCTAAGCAGCTCTGCTCCTTCTGGTGTGTGTTACCAGCTCATAGCAAGAGCGGCCACATGGCTGTTTGTGTCTGGGTTTTGTATAATCTGAGAGGCAGCTGTATCTATCTGGTTAGATGCTAACTTCAGGAAACCTTGTCTTGGTATCTATTTCTCCCTTGATTCCCAAGCTGGCTATCAGTAGAGTTAGCTGTGACAGTGATTTCTTGGAATGGACACTAGTGCCATAAGAACTGGACTGGGATCACTGAACTAACTTTGCACAAGCCAGAAGCAGTCACAGGACAGGCCAGGGTGGTGTCCCAGTGAGGGCATGAATTAGGCTCCATGTAACTATCTTACAGTATCTCTCACTTCATGCATGCTGTAAGGAGCGTGACTGCTCTCTGAAGTGAAGACCTTCTCTAGAGTTGCACTGCAGCAGTGAGGCAATAACTGAGCAAGGACAGAGAGAAAACATTCTCTTTTGCTCAGATGAACAGTAATGGAAATAGGATTTCACTGGGTACATAAGAGAGATTTCTGTAAGGGAATATCACTGACCTAATTAGAAATCACGTCTCCCATACTTTTTCTTCCCTTCCCCCAGCTTGGTACATTCCTCCTACTGTATAACATGCCATATGCACCCCAGAGTCACATATTGCAGGCCCACTGATGGGCTTCCCTCCTTATAACTGTACAGGAGACTAAGATGCTATGTAAAGGAACGCCACGTTGCATTTCTTTTTTACATTTTGAATTAATACCGTTCTATTCACTATCCAAACAGTAAAAGCAAACCTGAAACTCTGACCTTGCAAGGGTCTAAATAAGAACAAATAAAGACAGACTTGTATACTGGCAAGCAAGTTTTTGCATAGTATATTTAGGCTATTGTCTGAGTATGACAGGAGAACAATGGTATAAGCTGCTTTTAGAGGGTGGGTTTAGACAAAGCTTTTGCTGGTCAGAGTTTCCTGTTGCCCATTTGCAAGATGGAAAAAAAACCCCCATGTAACTGCAGCAGCAGAAGACATCTTTATCAGTTTTAGGTGGTGGCTGACCATTTGCCACCTCTAACCAGTGGTTTTGCTTGAAAGATTAAAATCAGGCAGAAGTGAGTTGACTTTGGTATTTGGGTAGTCATAGAGTTCCTGAATACAGATAGCCTCATGTATTGAGTTTGCTGTGGGCTTGCAGAACAACTTGCTGGCATTGGTGCATTGCTGTTGATGCAGGAAAGTTACATGGGGAGAAATAACCACCCAGGGAGAGATGAGAAAGCTTTCTATGAGCAACACAATCAGGTTGTAGCTGGGCTGATTCTTGCTTAGCTGCAAGGCTCCAAGTACTGCATCTCAGCTTTGCTGTTTATGCACCACTCTGCGCCTTGGAGATGAGCAGCACCCAAAGATGGCAGCAAATAAGAGGAGAGCAACAAAAACAAGACAGAAGGTGCCAATCACCACTAGCCCTCCAAGAGCCCAGTCACTTGTTACAGTCAGTCTTTTTAGGTCTTCCAGAACTGAGGATGCCTCTTGTACTGATGACATGCTGGCTTCCACCCTGCTGGAGGCAGACAAGAACAATATCAGATGTTGGTGTATCCTCTCTATGCTCTGAGCCACAGTCCCAAAACCAGTATAGGCATGCATGCTGTCTGTGCCTGCAGGCATCCCTCTTCCAAAAGGGAGAGTCGCCCTTCGCAGAAATGAGAGCATAAACCAGAAGAAAGATAGCTGAGGCCAGTTTCACAATCAGATCTACAGAGATGTAAAGAGGAAAGCTTCTGGGTTTACAAGATTTTTGGCAGTTGAAATTAATTTTAATCATAGTTTATCAATATTTTTAATAATATAATATAGTGTCTCTCAGCATGTTCAGTATGAGCTCTTCATCTCTGTCAACTGGACAGCTATATATGAAAGACAAGTATTCAGTGGGAGAACTTGCCTTGATACCATTGGAAAGATCTCTAAAAAGCAGTTGGGCACTTAAACTCCGAGAACACACTGGAGATTTAATGAACACTTATTTAAAAACAAACAAACCACCCCACCAACAATAAGCAGAGATCTTCATATCTAGAATACTCTAGTTATGTAAAAAAGATCTCCTGTTAACAGAGTTTGCTTTAGTAACGCTTTCTGTTACTCTGCACTGGAAGCATAAGTTTTCCTCCCGTGAAGTCCTTAGGTCCAGCAATAATTTAAACTGGGATCTCAGTGGATTCTACACACTTGCTCTTTCACTGATACTTTGCATAATGACTTGGCTATCAGCTTTCTGAAGAACATCCAGCATCTCTTTGTGAGCATCTTGTGGTTTTACTAAAGCTTCCTTGCTTCTCAAGGGAAAGGATGGATTATCTTTCACACTTTCTCTCAAATATGACTGTGCAGACATAATACAGGAAGACATCTTTGTTATTTTTGAAAATTTGTTTGACTCGCTGCCCCTTATGTCTGTGTCCTTAATACTGTAAGGAAGAGGATTAGATGTAAAGCGTGTTTCATCCCCAGCAAGTCACATTTGACTAGGAGCGCAAGCTCACACTTCAGTTTGCTGAAGTTTTTGTTTCTTTCTCAGCAGCCAAATATATTCAGCTCATGCTTTGTTTTCTGGAACGATGGCAGATCACCATGCTCGGTCTCTAACCAACAGCCATACAGGACATGAAAGCCATTCTGGATAGCTTCCTTCGGCTTTAAAAAGGAGGCAGCCTAGGTACTAGTTCTTTAGACCCAAAGGCAGAAACCCTGTGTGACTGTACACCCTAGAAAGTTCCCGTCTCTTTTGCTAACTGCAGTTAATCTCCTGAAATAGGAGAGCTGTATGCAATTCTATAAATACCTGAAGCCGTTGTGTTTGTAGTAGGTGTTTCTTCTGGAGCTTCCTCCACACCCCCTCCAAGAGCTCTTGGCCTGTGGTGAGGGACCCCTTTACTGTACCTGGAGACTTGTAGAGCTAGTATGGAAGTTGCCTGTTTGTACTGCAGCAAATGATTAACAGCTGACTCTCCTGCAAAGGTGTGGCTAATCTAATCAAAGGCCTTGAGCCTAGTTAAAAAGACCTAGTTCAGCTGTCACTTAGACATTTCTTCCTCTCCATGGCTTTATGCACTCATGCACCTGTTCTAGTGCTTGTAAGGGCCTGCTGTGTCCTCTGACTGGGGAAGTCTGGAGGTTGTGGTGGAGAGAAGAGGGCTTTGTTTCCTGGATCTGTATTGTAAGCTCCATTAGGAGACTGCCATGTCTAAAAGGAGATGGTGAACAAGACTGCCCTCCAGTCCAAACTTCATTGTGACAGTTTAGGTGGATAAACTCATTACAGAGCCTTGTACTGCTGTTAGCTGCAATAAAACTGACTCCTGTTGCTTTCCTAACTGAAGACGACTAGAGGGATGGTGCTGGAGAGAGGTGGGAGGGGAGAAGGAGGAGAATATGGTGTGTGAGACTGCGTGTGTGTAGAAGGAAACTTGTTTTTCACAAGCCAAGCAAATCACTTTGAAACCAGAGGGATGATGTTACAGAATAGAAGCTATTCCATTAAGTCGTCAGTAGAACTTCAACCACTTCTGGTGGAGAGGGTGGTCTCACTGTCTCTTTTAGGTTCCTCAGGGAAAGAAACTATTTCAACACTTGTATCATCAGGACTGAAGTAACTGTATTCCCTTGCAGTTCCTTCTAGGCTCACTCAGGCTTTCACAACATGTACAGAAGTTGCTGTGTTTGAAGCAGTCTCACCTTAGTCTGTGCTCTTCCGAATCTCCCTCTGCTTTTTGAAACAGAGAGGATCCAGCCTCACTAGTGCTCAGGGCGTTCCAGGTCCCTTTATGTGGGTAATGATTGAAGCCAAAACCACAAAAGCTTGTGTGAGTGGTGAGCAGGGACCCAGAGACTGGCGTGCTTCTAGTCAACAGAAACTGAAGAGCTGCAGTAAGCTGGCCATTTGCTGGGCATCTTTCTGGCCAGCCTGCTCCGTTGCATGCGAAAAAGGCAGCAGACCCCACCCAGCCCAGGCAAGCAATTGGCATATCTAAATACCAAGTATAGGAATAGTCCAGACGAGTACAATGGTACAAAATGGTACAAAGCAGAACATTAGCCCTGTGAGGTCCAGGCAAATATGTAGAAATCGGTCCAGGGACCCCTCCTCTATGTGGTGGCTGCTCCTCTGCTCCAGAAAGCCACCAGAATTTTTTAGATGATTGCTTAATTTTCTCTCCTTCTCTTTTTTTAACAGTGCTGTGTTTATTCTCTGCTTCTAATTCAGGAACTTACAGTGGCAGAGATAAGACAGGAGCCATTTCTCTTGTCCCCCTGCCTGGTATCTGTCAGTGGTTTAATTTGTAACACCACTGGGAAACACGTATTTGTAGCTTTTCCTGTTGAGATAAGGCCTGGCAGCTTGTTCCTACTGACAGCAACCTGTCAGTCATTGGTATGTTTCCAGTGCGCTGAGCTTCCTCCTGACTGTTAGCAAAGACTGGTTCCATGCTGCTGAAACATTTCTCAATGGGATTCTGTTAATTCCTGCAGCTGGCACTGTCTAGCACAAGCTAGGAAAGAAAGTAAGCTCTGTTCTTTCACAGGTCTCGTGACTTAATTTAGATACAGAAACATCTGTTGAGTCTGTCCCCTGCAAAAGAGGTTCTGAGACTTCCTATGTCACCTTGATTGTCATTTGTAAGTGAAATGAGCAAAGACATATCTGACAGAGAGGTTAGCGTGATGCATCTCTGAATGTTGATTAGAGTAAATTGATGCCACGCTTGAGCTTAACCAACCCTAACGTATTGGTTGGGAGTGAAAGCTTTGGGACAGTGTAATAAAGGCCAGCGCTTTGTTAGTCTTAGTGTAACTGTGCAGGCAGTAGCTCATACTAGTGCAGTCTTCTGTTGGCAGTTGTCAAGTTGGGGCTCATATATTTACTTTCTAAGGAACTTCCTCATCTTCTGCTGGAAAGTTTTTCTTTTTATGAATTTAAAAGTAACATTGGTAGTTTGAGGATTTTTTTTTTTTTCTTAATTTTAGACTATTCTCTGTGTCACTGGCTGCAGATATATTCTAATGTGCAGCAGTACGAAAACGCAAAATACCTAAATCTAGTTTCTTTGCAAAAATTAAAGCGCATTAAATACACGAGAAGCTACTGATGTAATGTGCTTTTTACTAATTTGGGTGCAGGCATCAGAGAAAAGAGGTTTCTTTACAAAGTTTTCATTTTTTTGTCCTTTCTGAAGTGTGAAGAATATTTAAAAGCCCACTGTTATAAACTTGATTCTTTTCTCTCTAGCTAGATGTTGGGTCTGGTATATACATGTGTAATCCCTTTGACTCCTCTACACTTAGCAGTTGGAATACAAGGGGAGAAGATGACTTATGTAACTTTTTATACCTTCTCATAAAGGTGGTTGGTTTCATGTTTGGGGCTGCAAGAAAGACCAGTGGCTTACACTGTTAGGTGCAGTATGATGGTCTTCCGTTTGGCTGTCCCAGTTATGAAAGTTGTGGCCTGCGCCATAGCCTTGTACTTACATAAATCCCTTTCTGAAGTTCATCGAAGTGTAAACCAAACATACACAGTGGCTGCAGCATGGAAAAGGGATTTATTTGCACTTGTTAACTTCAGCCGTACAGCCCATTCTTGGCTCTGCTGTGTCACAATGCCCGCTGTCAGCTGCTGCATGTATACCCTGAAGTGACAGTTACCATACTGTATGTCAGTCCTCTAAAATGCCCTTGTGTATGCTAATAATCATACCTTAGGCATAATGTTTATGTCCACTAAAATAAACTGCACACAGTGCAGGGAGTCAGGCACACAGGTCCCTCAGGTAAGGACAGGGATTTGCTCATCTCCTGTAACTCCCGTGCTCTGTAACAACCGTTCACCTGCAATAAGCAGAAGAGCAGAACCACACGGCGCGTGGGGAAGGAGCATGTTTAGCAGCAGAATGATCAAATTAAGCCATAGCATTGGTGAGTTTTTCCCTTTTGCCTTCATTTTTCTGTTTACGTGATCTGATTTTTCTCTTTGGCAATTTCACATCACTGTAACACCAATGAAATAAAGCAGGGAGCATTTGTTACCAGCTGTACTGAGAGCCTCAGCTGACATGTCTGGATCAGAAAATCCACAATTTGTTTTCAGGAGACATCTCAGCTAAACATGTCTGTTGCAGGTGGCTTTTAAGAGAGCAGGTGTGGGCTTGATCCAAGATGTACTGGGCATGCGGACCTCCCAGTGATGTCAGTGGGTTTTGCTAGCGCCCAGCATCACCCTTCTGGATTAACCACTTGTGAAGAGAGCACGTGCTGCCTAGCATGTAGCAGTGTATGTGTTCTCTGCTTTGGTCTGTGGCTCCATGCTCACAAAGGGAATCCTTGGCTGGCCCAGCTGCAGGGCTGTCACTGGGAAAGCGTGTCTGTTTTCTCAGCAGCATGTGTCCGTGCACCCCCACCCCACCCCAGAAGAGTGAGGCCATGATGCTAAAGTAGCATTACCTTTCTGATCACGCCACGGAGCCCAGCAGTGGCTGTCACAGAAAGAAGGAACTCCATGCTGTGATTTCTGGTCCTGAGTCATATTAATTAATATTCTTATTGCTATTTTCAGTGAGCTAGTGTAGAAAGTCCTTCCCATAGGGCTGAATCATGATGTCCATGCATGTACTTGATAGTAGGTTGTGTCACCTCTTGTTGCTCTTCATGAATGGGCAATTGGGCGGACTTGGATCTTCCTACGTCTGTGGTCAGGACGTCCGTCGCAGCTACAGCAGCTATAGCAGCAGCAACTGCAGGCAATGATCATGAGCAGCAGAACAGTAACTGGAAAGAGAAGCAAAGGATATTGCTTCATGACGTAGGAGCAATCACTGGAGAGTAACCCTATGTCTCCTCCTCCTCTTGGTGAGCAGCAGAATGAACAAAGCCTGGTTTCTTGCTGATTTTTTTTTTTTTTTCCCCTGTATATCCCCACTTCCCTCCTCCTAAGTTCCTGCTCCCTTGTATTAGTTATCCATTTAATCTGGACAATCATTACCAGCTATTTCATGATCTTAAGAGCTATGTACCAAACCATGTGGGGGCATATCTTTACCTGCCTAATGGGCTGTTCTTTCAAAGACGACATGCAGCAACTAAGTAGAGCTGTGTGCCTGGAAAGGATGGAGATCCAACTGTCCCCATAATTGTGGCAGAAGCAACTCAAGAGAACTTAGTTAGTCAAACTGGCAGTTGCATTTCTGAAGAGTGCATGCAGTGTACGCTTTAATGAGGATAGATATTCATGGCCAGGTTGGCTTTAGTCTTTCTTCTGTGTTTAGTTTGAGAAAATAGATACTTCAAACACGGGGTGTTGTTTCACAAAGCAGTAGGCTAACTTACTGTTATTCGACACTAGACATAATGGTTGGTGTTGGGAGGGATATGTTAGTTTATCTGGAATAGAAAAGGATGACATGTTTAATCCTGCAAAACACGTAAGAGTGTGTGAACGTGCATGTGTGTGTGTGCACATGTTCCTTAAAAGTCTGGAGCTGGGCTGCCAGGTTACCGGACCTGTGGGGAACCAGCTGTAGGTATGAAAAAAATAAAGGAGCAGGTGTGTCTTTCTGAATTCCAGCCCAGGGAGGAGTGTCCAGGCTGGATACACACCCTTCCTTTTGGCTGGGAGCAAAGTGTACCTCTTTGAGGGGGAGGGCCTGCCTTCCTTCCTGCTTGTTTTCCCATTGTCTAAACAAACTTCATCCCCCTTGATCAAGCAGCTCTTTGTTATTCCTTCCATGCCATCCCCACACAGAGCAGCAGGAGGGATCTTGCCATTACCAGAGGAGAATGAATAGGCTCATCTGAAGCATACTGGCTTCCACTGAACTAAGCACAGGAAGGACAGGCAGAGTCTCAGACTTTTAAGCGTCTTCTGCGGCAGTGAGATGCCCTAATACCATTTGTCATAAACTATCTCCTGTGCATCAAAACATTGCAACAGCTCTGGAATGGTTACAATACTGCTTTTAAACTAATGCTTAAATATGAGAGCTTTGGGGAAAGCTATACTGTTGCCTGTCGTGCTCTGCATGCATGTAGAGATACACACTGAGTATTAAAAAATTACCTAGAAATTAAACTGGGCCTCAGAGCACAGCCTGGAAAACAACTGCCACCACCACCAACCCACCAACAAATACTGTGGAGCAAGGTGCCCCCGCAGAAGAGAAGAGACATTCTGACACCCCTTTGCCTCCACCGATAAACTCACCGATAAACAGAAGAACCACACAAAAGGACACAATCTCCACCGGGTCAGCTTTGGGCAGTTTCTGGAGCTTAAGGAGAAACTTCTCACCAATAGTTTGCATTTCCTTCAGAAAGCCTTCAGAAGACATTCTGGCGCAAGCTCCCCAGGCTTTATGCTGTAGAAGAACCAAACAGAGAATAAACCTTTTCACTGACTAATGCTAGGAAGCTGCCAGCCTTCTTATAGAGCTGGTGATCACAAGGAAAACAAGTTTATCTGGTCTCAGTCCTTGTTCCCAGTAGCTAAGGTGGAGGACTGTTAATTGTCTACGTGTTCTGGCACTGTTTTAGTTTCAAAATCTGGCTTTGAGGGTGCTTTTGTCAGCTGCACTGTTAAGCAAAGGCGAAACGGTGTTTCTTCTAAAAGGACACTACTTATTTCAGCAGGCATAGAGTTAGAACTGGACAGTGTCTGCCCTTGGCTTTCACCCAACGAAAGCAATTTTTTTTTCCAGTTGTGCTAACTTGTCCTTCCAGAAAGAAATGCAATTCTAACTCAACTTGAATTCCAAATGCTGAACTCCATTGGAACATAGTTTTCCGTTGTGTTTTACTGAGTAACACAAAGTGGACCCCTTTGAAGGCTTCCTGCACTTTCAGCTACAGAAAGCCCCTTCAAAAACTAAGGCGCTTACTTCAACACCTCTCTACAATGCCATTAATAATGTTTTATCAACCAGTTTTACTGAATGGTGATATTAAGAGCTGAACTCTGTGTTCACTGGGGACAGCTGGATGCTTTTCAAGTTCTTACAGACAACTGTAAGTTTTATATGGTAAGCTAAATGTAGCTTTTTTTTTTCTTTTAAGCCACAGACCGTTCTAATGGAGCAATATATGAATTGAACAGTGGATGTCCACCCATCACTGCTGGTGATAAGGAAAGCAAAAGCCCCTGGATCTCTCAGGGAGATACCTCCCTTGTGGAGCTAATCCCTCCTGCCCTGCTCAGTAATCTTGCACCTTCTTTATTCTCAGAAAGAATCATCACTGGGAACTATTGTTACAGAAAATATTATTGGTCCAGTCAAAGTTAGGTGCCTCAGTTTTGCCACCAATATTTGCTGCTCTTTTGCCCCGTGAGCAAAATTTTGGAAGGCATTGCAACAAACAAGCTTGCATGAGAGCTACGGAAGTTCAAATTTTGCTTCAGTCAGTAACTGGAATAGGATATTGTTGAGAAATATCCATAGTTTCACCTAAAACAAGTGTTTGGACAGGTCAACACTTGGATGGATTATAACTCTCATGTCATTATTATATCAGAATGTACTAGCTTGTGTGTGTTGTAATAGTCAACACTGTTTTATGGGACTTGAACATTGCAATTTAATATCCTAGTCTTGGTGATAACAGAAAGCCAAGTGACCAAGACAGTACTTCCAGAATAAGCCAGCTAGTTCATTACTGCACATCTGGTTTGGTTACTCAAACAAATGGATGCTTGGAGTTCAGTTTTTCTAAACACACTGAGGACAGAGAGACCTTGGCTGTTTCTTTGCATGCTGGGCTTAAATACTACAGTGCCAAGTTAAATTACATTTTGTATGTTTATGCAATTCAAAAAGGGGTTTCTTTGTTCTTTTAAATCCAAGCTAAGGAATAAAAATCGGAACCAGCTGGTTTCCTAGGGATCAGTGTGGATGGAAAATCTACATCTACAGAAAGATCTCTGTGCAACTTAGCAGGGAGGCATAGCTGTGGCCTTTTGACCTGAAAAGGTCACTTTTGAGACTAGGGTTAAATAGTTCTTTCTAGATGATTGCCGTACCCCAAGCGTGCTGCTCCAGAAACGGCTGCTTTATCCTTTGCACAGTGCTGCGGGATTCTGTGTCAGCAGGTTTCCAGTTTTGTTTCCGTTCCAAGAGATGGCGGTGCAGGCAGAGGTGAAGTGATTTGTGTTGTCTGCTCTTGGCTCTAGAAGAAAAACTTTTTTTTTTTTTTTTTTTTTTTTTTTAAAATAAGTCTTTCTGGCTCTTAACATTCTGAAAATGTTTGTTCCCTTTGGGGGTGTTTCTGCCTGCCCAGAAGCTCTCCTAGTAAGGAATCTGCTGTAACCTTTTGTACCATGCTTTGGGCTGCACCAGAAGCAGTAAGTATAAGAGCCAGGCTTCTGAAGTTTGGGTATACAGTGTAAAATTACTGATTAAGGTTGTAGAACTCCACATGGATTAGCAAAGTGCCTAGCCTAAAATGATAAGAGCTTGTTCCTTTCAGTAATGGACATTCCTCTGCCCCATGGTACCTGATCCAGAGCTAAGTGAAGGAGTTTTTATTCTAAAACTTGCAAGGAATGTTGCTTGTTTACCTTGGTTTGAACTTCTTCAGGGACAAAGTTTGATGGTGGTGGTGCAGTCTCCAACCTACCCGCAAGGAAGCAAATGTTTTTCTGCTCAACTTTACTGCTGACTGCACACTGGTTCAAAGGGCTCTCGCTGCTTTGGGATTTCTGCTTGTTGGAGCTTAGCAAAAGGGTGAAGAATAAATCGCTTCTTTAAAAAAAAAAAAAAGAAAAGGTAAAACTCCCCCAAGAAAGCTAGTTGTATTCATGGACTTTTGTATCTTCCATTCTACTTGTGATGTAAAGTCTTTGGTCAGGACTAGTTTTGATTGTGATCTTTTTCCAACTGATTTCAGCAAAAACCAAGATCTTACCCTAGAGATTAGCATAAGGGTAAGGCTAGCGCTGTGTGACTTAAACAAGTTGTCTTATGCATCTGCCTTATCTTCCACATGTACAACACAATGATGGTGACACTGCTTACAAATTTCAGAGTGGACCTGTAAGAATTAATTCCTTTTCTTTTTTTTTTTTTAATTATACTGTGTTCAACTAAGCTCCCGGTCCCCAACAATAGTAAAGGCCAGGTGGTGCAGGATATTTGGCTGAAGCAATAACTGTAATGATTATTATTAAAATGGGCAAGTCTTGAGAGACTTGAAACTTAAGGTTGTAGGTCTTAACTGACAGTTTACTTTCTAAGACTGGAGTGCTGTTCTAGAGCCTAGAACAGCCACTCAAATTGGTACCTCACAGATTCTGTGCGGTTTGGAGCAAACATAATTGTCTGCCAGTGTTTTACTCAGTTGGGAATTTCTCCTTGCTCATTGTCCTTCCTCAAAACTGCATCCACTGAGGATGGGAACCCTCCAGAGCAGAGGAGACATGGCTGTTAGGGCAGCAAAGCTGATGGAACTCGTTACGGAAGAAATGCCAAATGACCACAGTGCAATGGAGTCTTCATAATGCATTTGTCAGACTAATGTCATGAACTTTTGCTCCATAGCTGTAGCCAGAGATCGTATGAAGTGAAAATAGGGTGAAGAGAGGCAAGATGATAAACTCACATAGAAAAGAAAGTGAACACAATGCTGATGTCTTGTGACAGGCAGTTTGGAAGTTCCTGCTGGGGTGGGGTGGCAGCCTGAAATTTGTGGTTTCAGCTGTTTCCTCTTCTGGCTGTTCTTTGAAAAATAACTCATCTATCCAGTGTTGCCAGTGGGACTGGGTCATCAAATCTTTCTGCCCTCCTCTATGTTACAAGGCCTGGCAGGGGAGGGAATAAAACAAATCTTTTAATTAGGGTTTATTTGTTTTTGAGAAAAAGAGGCCGAATCTGCCATGTGCCATGAGTTGTTAGCCTTGGTTGAGAAGAGAGAGCACAGTAATAATGCAGGGGGATGCCTAACATCTGCAGGTGTGCTGCTCAGCTGCAAGGATCAGATGATCCTTTAAAACCAAAGAAGCATGTCCTATGTTTAGGGCTTCTATAGATTTAGATTCCCAGAAAGTGCTAATACTTGTTCTTAATGCACATTCATCTTGCTGTGCCCACTGCATAAAGCTGTGAAAATTGCCATAATAGCACTGAAATTATCTTTCTGAACTGTTTTAATGGACTTACACCATACTGAAGCACTCAAAGAAGTTGGCTGCTCGGCCCTTTTGAGAATAAAGCCGTTAAAAGGCCTCAATCTAGACATTCAAGAGAAAAGCCTTGGTCAGGGTTTCTTTGTACTGTGAACTGGCTGTGTGTGGTAGCTTCCAGGCTTCAAGCAAGAAAAAGAGCTTTGGGATGACGATGTAAGGTGGGATCCCCCATCCCTCGTCCCATATCCCTCTGTCTGCCTTAAGCTAGTCAAGTTGCTGTAAGTATTTTGGAACTGATGTAAATTGATCTGGGTTTTTTGGTCTGTCTTTGGTTTGGAAAGCTGTATCCTATCTGTGTGTCTACATAGGTGTATCAAAAGTTGAACTGTAGGGAGTGGGTGAGCTTAAATTTACTGCTGAGGAATGAGACACTTGTTTAGTCATAACCCTGGTGGCATTTGAGCAGCCTCTTTCAGCGCAAAGAACATGAATTTGAGTTTGTGTTTTAGCCCCAGGACTGGAAGTTAGTAAATGCAGGCAGTCTCCCTGGCCTGCCAGTGATTCTTACTGGTTGTGTGACTTTGGATAAGTCATCCCATCCCTCAGTTGGGTGACTTCATCTCTGCAACACCATCAGAGGTTTATTTGCTAATTGTTGTGTGTCCAAGTCTCTAACGCGGTCTGAAATCTTTACATAGAAAGACAGTAAGTCCCTGAGTTTTTTTTGCAGTTACAAAATGAAATGGCCTTTGCTTGCTAACTGCTTGTTACACTTCAGGCACTGAGCCCGTTTAGGATGAAAGTAGATGAAAGCATGGCTTCTGCTCTTGGTTGCTCCTTACCCAGTCATGCTCCACAGGGTTTATTTCTCTTGACATGACCTCCTGAGGCATTGGTTTTACTGTGCTCCCTCTGAGAATCTTTGCTTGCGTGGGTTTGTTGCTACAGTAATCTAAAAATGGAGACTAAGCTTTGGAGGGGGGAATCTGTTGGTGGTGCCCTGAAGCTGCCAATGCCTCTAGTCCTAATGCAGCAAGTCCCAGTGAAGGTGAGTTTGATATCCTCTGCTGTGCCCATTGCCCTTAGCAGCAGTGCTCCAGAGACCTTACAAAGTAGGACCTCCCTGATGTGCCCAAGGAAGCAGAATGCCAGGGCAACATTCTGCTTGCAACGTTGTCTTTTTCCCAAGACTGTGGCTGTGGAGAAGCAAATTCTGTTGTTCTTACTCAGACAAGTCAAATAAGTTGGTTAAAATTGGACCAACACAGGGATGGGAAGCCTGTATGGATTGTGGTAGCTTATTTGGTGGGAAATCTTAGAAGGCAATCCCAGCCTCATGGAAGGAGAGTGTTGCGCAGCTGAAGGGGAAGGGATGCTTTTTATTCTGGTCTAAAACTTTAAAATAAACTCTGACTGTATTTGGCCACTCTCTTAAGAACGTGAAGGCTTGGCCAGTTTCTAAGCCTACCAGCTTTGTTCTTGGTTCCTGAAACGTACTTCTGATTTTGTGTGGATAAGGTCTGCAGTGCCTCCTGTCCTCAAACGCTGCTGGGCCACTAGGTGTTGTGACAGTTTGGATGCATTTTGGCAGAACATGTAATAATTCCTGTACAATTGTTTATTGTTCTAAGTTTGTAATGGCCTTCTGAGATGAAAAGGACTATAGAAATGTGGTCATATTATCAGTGCATGGTTTTCCCTCATCATTGTTAATGCAATGTTTGCTACCATGACTGTAATTAACCAGCCATGTGAATGTTAACTATAGTTCACAGACAAGCCCCCTTTTTCTAAAACAGGAGTGAACGGAGCCAGACAGACCTATAATTCATTCCCAAGCAGATGAAAATAGTTTCCAGTATCAAGAGAATTCAGCTTTTTTTTCAGCACACACCCAAACTGGTAAATTGCAGCTCAATGTCGTGGAAGAAAAGCTTTGACTTCGTCAGCTGGTCTGGAAAAGAAGGCCGCACATTCTTTCGTATTATAAAGCTGCCCTGACTGGGTAGCCATTTGGCTGGAATACCCTGTCATCTCCACCACCCACTATTTGGAGATTGGTTTTGAGGCAGCACCGTAAATGTTCCTTCCCTCCCCTACAACCTAATGTTAGATTAATATACAAAGGCACTGAATTCCCTGCAATAGCAGTTTAAGAAGCTGAGGTACCCACTGGGGCACTGAGCTGAGCGTCTCTACACCTCTACAGAACACACTGGTTTTCTCCAGTCCATCCCACAAACAAGTCCACAAAACCCCATGAGATAATTCCTCACTACTAGTCCCATTTTTAAGAAGGGGGGAAACCAAAGCACAGAGCCATCCAGTGAAAGGAAAAGGTCAATTTTAAAAATAAACCTGTAGCTCTTCTACAAGAGAACTTTTTTTAGGGTTGCTGATGCTTGAATCTAGCCTGAAAGTCTATTCTAATATTAGCAAAATAACCGTTTCCCAGGAAGCTGACGGCGAGGTAGCTGTGTGCCTGTGAAAGCCTTGTAAATAGTTACTTCACAAACATACTGGGATCCATCAGGAGTTTGGTGTTTCAGGTGAGGCAGCTGGAGCCCCCCGAGAGTGCTGGAAACACCTTCTCCATCTTCTTTCAGCCACCTCTGTGTCCTGTCCTTGACTGGTCTCAGACCTACAGGTCTCAGAAATGACACGCCTTTTTGAGGGTTTTTTTAAATATGCTGGTCTAATCCTAGTAAAGGTGCCACTTGGCTGTAGGAACTCAAACCCAAAGGCTACAACAGCTGCTTCCTCAGAAGAAGCTGTTTTGAACCGTATCAGCTGTGGTTGTGCCCGGTAGTGGTGAGAGCCTGCATGGAGGCAAGGGGTGGATGCTGCTCTCCTCACCCAGCTCTCTTACAGTCTCTTACAGTCCCTGCCGTCCAGCGTGCAGCTCTGCTCACTGACCCACTGCAGGCTGTATGGGTCAGGGGTTTGTGTTACAGAAAGGATCTGCTCCGTCAAACTTGGTTTATTTTGCACCTCCACTCCCATAACCGCTTTTGCATTGCAGTCAGGCTAAGAGGCCCGTGCACTATGACAGCTGTAACACAAGCCATGTCCTGTTTCTTTTATCCAGACATGTGTTTCATATTGCTTAATCCCCCCCCGCCCCGCATATGTACAACACGGCTGCGGCTGGACAAGCCCCCAGCCAAACCAGTTACGATTTTTTTTTGGCGAGGAAAACTTGGCGTGTTTCTCTACCTCCCTCCCTCCTCTGCCCTTCTCCCCTCGCTCCTCCCTCCTTCCTTCCCCCCCCCTCCCCAAACTTTGTTTTTCCTGTACTTTATTTGAGAAACCATCTTAACCGCAACAAACAACCTACAGAGACCCTTCATTAGCAGAGTGGAAACTTCCCTCCATCCCCTTTCAACCTACGGCTAGACTGGAGGCGTGTGGGTCTTAACTACTAGATCTTCTCACACAGGCAGTTCCAATTCAGTGTTTGTACAACACGTAGGTCAGCAAGACCTGCCCTCCCTTCCACGTTAATGGGAATGGAGAGAAGTAGAAATACCTGATCCTTAACATTCCTCCCTACGGGCACGTGTAGGATCAGGAAGACACCTTTCTGTGACAATTGGTTTTCTGCCTCACTCCCTACCTGTTTGTAAACAGCTGACTGCCTGTGCGCCTCCTGGAAGAGGCAAGGGGTCCCAGCTCAGTGCTAGGAGCCGTAGGAGGTTCCAAACAGAGTAATCGGCTTCAGATGGCGGAAAACAGGGGCTTATATGGTCAGTCTCCTTGCCAGCTCCCTTCCCACACCCAGTAGCAAACGGAGATGGGAGTACAGGTTGTGGGACACCTCACAATGTAAAACCAAGGCTTACAGTGTGTAGTTTCATGTATTTGGGGGATCCTTTTCCTCTTCCTTCCCTTTTCACTGCATTCAGACCTGGCGGTCTTGTTGCTGTAAAGCATAGACCATGTATGTGTATGTATGTGTTCTCTCAGAGCAGTGGTTTCTCATGCTGTCTTGAATAGTAAACCAGCATCTGTGCCTGATACACTAGCTGATTTTTTTTTTTAAATGCTCTTGTTAGAAGCTGTGTAAAATCTTTCCGTTTATTTCTATTGGACACAGATGCTTAACTTGCACAGTATGCTATTTCCCCAACCAGGATTTGTTTTCAAGCTCTCTGTTTGCTTCAGGATTTGGGGGATAAAACTTAGCTCCAGCTGGGAGGAGCTCTGGAGAAATGCTGTGGCTGGTACCCCCTTGGTTTCACATGTGCTTGCCTGTGCTGGCAGCTACTCGCTAATGGCACATACACTACTCGTACAGAGGAGCAGACCAGCTCTCTTGTCCACACCAAGTCTTAATATATCGAGTCATCACTGTGGAGAATGCCCTGCGCTAGACCTGCTTATCAGCTATGGTCACATTCCGTAACAGCAACAGCAAAATGAGCAGACAGCCTTTCTAATCAGCGAACAAGTTGCTTACTCCAGCCCTGACTGTCGAAGCAATGCAAGAGTGCAGGCTGGATCCTTTTGTTAGCGGTACGGCTGCAGCGCAGCTTTCTGCAATCTTATTAAAAGCTTTTCTCTCGCCAGCTTTGCTCCTGAGTGTCCCTTGCAAACAAATTCAGGCTAGCAAGCTCTGCTCAATGGCTGATTCTGCAGTTCACCATGCAGAGAGCTACAAAAGCTCCAGCTACTTGCTAACTAGCTGAATGTTAAGGTGCTACGGTTGACCGAACACCAGCAATAGCTCAGCCTTACCCCAGCCGCGCCGCAAACTCTTCTCCTCTTGTTTTTCTTTCTGTCTTCTTAAACTTTCACGTCATCTCTCCCCTCATCCCGGCTTGTGTCTCGCTCCTCGCTCGGCTCCTCTTGCTCTGCTGCTGACAGCCAGCTGTTGTCTCTGCCTTTTTTTGTTATTGGTTGTCCTGGAGATCCGAAGTTTCGTGTTACCCGTGTGCCAGGGAGGGCGGGCGGCGGGGAGCCGCCGCGGGCAGAGCCAGCCGCTGGTGCAAACTCCCCGCAGCGCCCCAGTGCCAGCACTTGTTGCTCGCTTCCTCCGTGCGTCCCCTCCTAGAAAGGGCTTTTCTTTTTTTCCTTTTAATTACAGCTTTTTCTGGAGTGGGGCTTGAATTGATGCTCTCCTTGCGATAGTTTGGGGGTGTGTTAAAGCAATTAACTTTTCTTTATGCTGCCCAGTTTCCTTCCGACTCCCCCGGGGAAGGAGCTTTTCTCTTGTGTTCTTTGAACAAGAAATCGCAAGGAGAGGGGAGCAGGGATGATACGGAGGTGGTGAATTTGCTCCATGCCCTTGGCCAAGTCATTTACTCTCTTGATGCCCTGGGTTTTGCTTCTTGTATTCTGGGGACAGCTGACACCCGCTGTCTTGTCTCAGAGGGTTGTTGAAGTTCAGCTGATATGAGAAAGGATCCGGTCCTTCAGACAGGTGCAAAACTGTAATTCCTCATCAACCTCATAATTCGCTCTTCTATTTGATAAAGCTCGTTAAGTGGCTTTTGTTCAGCAACAGGCATCTACCTAAATAATTTGTCCTCATATGATTTTTGTCTTTTTAATGCTTTCATTTCGTGGCTTTATTCCAAGACCTACTGGGGATTTGGGGGGGAACTCTTCTGATCAGGCTGTGTACCCTTCTTTGGCTCATACGAGGGAATGCTTTTTTCTGCTATATGTTGGGAGAGGCAGAACTTCTTGTAGGATATGTGACTGACTTTCTTCTCTGACAGTTCATCTGTTTCTATTAATTGCAGGAATAGGGCTCCTGTTTTACCTGGTGTACAAAAGCAAGGAGTACCAAAAGGAGGCATGGTGCAGGCAGCTGTGTGGCCAGTTTAGCACTTTCCTGCCACAGACAAAAACATGTTCATGAACCTGATTGTTATTTGCTTTTCATCCTCTCCCATGATGTAAAACCAGGGTGGGATGTCTCAAATTAAATAATTATTTGGTTTAGACATTTTGTGGTCAGCTCATACATACTCCTGTTGAGGGGTGGGGGAAGCAAATAATACAGTTGCATATTTAAAAGATGAAATAATTTTAGGACATGTATAATAATACAAACTACCATTAATTTATGTAAATAGGCTCTCTGTCTCGTGGGCATTAGTCAGGTACTCGTGTGACTCGGGAGGTTTTCCCACCACATGTTAATGCATAATGAACTATGTTTCAGGACCTGTTGTGTTCAGTTAAGCATTAATCCAGTGGTTCCCCCCAGCATCCCTATTGGTAACTCTGGTTTTGGCCTTTTGACTCTATTTATAGGACTGCAGTCTTAGTTCTGCAACTGAATTTCCATTATGACCCAACTCATGAGCACCACTGGCTAAAGTGGGGCTGTGGCCCAGATTTGGGTAATTCTGCAGGAAGATACAGGCAGTTACAGGAGGCTGGACAGAAAGGGCTTGGCCTTACAAGCCTGAGGGGTTAGAAGCTAGAACCTCTCTAAATTCCAGTGACTTCAGAGCTGATCTCTGCTTCCACCAAAGCCCTCCCTTGGGGCATCTTTCTTGTTTGCGTTAAGGGACAGAGGTGTGTGTGGATGTCCCTCCCCAGCATAAGCCTGGTGAGTAGGCAGTAGAAGTGAGGAGAGGGCTTAACCAGTACTGTTTGCTGCGGTTAACTCTACTACAGATCACTGGGTGTGAGAGAAAGAGACATGGACTAATGAGAACGCCTGCCTGTTTTCTTTTGGGGAAACAAAAAGCTGACTTGCAGCTCGCTGACATTTCTATAGTCACGTTGCATTGGCAGGACAGGCAGCACCAGTAGTTCTTTTGGAAAGGCAGGACAAGGGGATCGAATGTGTTGTCCCCATCCCGGTCCCCCCACCCTACCCCACCATGTGAAAGGAGCTCTTTGAGTGCAAGACGAGAGTGAGTCAGTGCGGCTCTGCAGGGGGATATAAAGCCAGCTTTGTAGTAGCCCTCTCTAGGCTTTCAGTGCCCTAGACCGTGCAGTGCAATGTCACCCCGTTGCAGCCCTCTTTACCTGAGCAGCCCCAGGTCCTTCACGCCTCAGCGCACACACTTCATTGCTCTGGCGACAGTAGTCTGTAACCTGCTGCTTTGCTGCTTCACTCGCTCTTCTGCTTGGTAAATTAACCTCCCAGGCCGTGGGAATGAGTGAGCCAGCTGCCGCTGTAGACCCTTGCAGTGTTTGTTTGTGATGCTTTGGTAGACATGCAGTTATGTCCCCCCCAGACACACACACGCACGCACACAAGTTAAGAAGCAACTGCATTTGTTAGATCTCTGGCAAGTCCAGACATGCCTTAAAGGGTTTATAATAGGAATAAATGAAGTGCTCACTCTCTTACTTTTCCCCTTTGTGACCCACTTTTTGCAGATGAAGTTGGTACGCCAACTAGGGCACTCCTTGGCAGAGAAGAAAAATCTCCACTTTGTTCTTCCTTGCAGTAAAATAATTCTCTTCTAAAATAACTCTTGTTGCTGCTTGGCTGCAGGATTTGATCTCTAAATGCCTGATGAAGTAAGTGTTTCTGTGTAGCTGGTATCAGCATTTTGATTAAGAGACAACTGGCCACCTCTGCTGCGAAACCCAAGGTTTAAAAAGCTCCTCTAAATTCTGCCCACTTTCTTAAAAAAAAAAAAAAAAAAAAAAAAAAAAAGAAGAAAAAAGTAACTGCTTGGTTCTTCTTTCTCTAGCAAAATCAGTGTCTTCACTGTTTTAAGTTAGGGAGTGTTCTAGAAGAGAAATTACTTCCTGCCTGTATTGCTAATGAACATATCTCTGTCACCAACATTTTTTTACATATCCAAAAGCACTGATGTCTGCCAGAAATCTTTTGAAGATTCCTGGAAGAATCTAATCATCTTCACATGGCTAGTTTGCTAAGGCTTGTAGAACTGGTTGTGCAATACTGTATGAGCAAATGGACTGGTTTTCATGGATGTAGGGCTCTACCCAAACTTTGGCTGCATGTGTTAGCAGATCGAGACCCAGGCTGTATTATCTGAATAGTGCTCCCTGTGACCTCAGTCCGGACTCTATTTCTGTGACTTCATTTACATTCCTGTTTCTTCAAATGTAGATTTGTTCACCTTCAAACCACAGACAATCAAATTAGAAGCTCTCCAACATGAAATATACAGAACTACTCTGAACTCTGAGGTGTACGAATCAACAGGACTTCTCTACGTATTTATGCGAGAGGGGTTCTGATTGGACATGGAATATATTTGGCCAATGGTGCAGAATTAATAACTGCATATTTCATCCACCGTGCCTTTTGCAGATCTCAAAGATCTGAAAGCCTTTAGCAGAAGAGATTGACACCACTGTTTCTTTTACAGGTGGGGAAATGGAGGCAGAGAGATCTTAAGCAGGATGCCAGGAACAGAACCCCAGTTCTGCTCCAGGGCTTAATCCCTGTGATTCCTGCTGGAATAGGCGTTCTCTGCAAAAAAAGACTCAAGTCCTTATCAAAAGACACCTTGCATTTGGAGGGTGGAGTTCTTGTCTATAAAAATAATTACCAGATCATTTTCCCTTTTGTTTCCTAGATGCCGCCATGCTGCCATAGCGAAGTACTTTGGCGATGTCACCCCACCTTGTAACAAGTGCTGTGATTACTGCAAGAACCCAGGGGCAGTGAAAAGACAACTGGAGTCACTGGAGCGCTGCAGCAACAGCTGGAGCAAAACCTGCATTGGGCCCGCAGGTTCCTCCTGGGATAGCTATGACCCTGAGCTTTATGAAGGCGGGAGGAGAGGTTGCAGAGGTTTTAGCAGGTCCGTACTTGGTAGCTCAAACTCAGAGAGAAGAAAGCATCTCCCAGCTGCAGGCCCAGCCACTCCTATTTGCAGCACATGTTTCTCTGTGGTGGTATTTTCCTGTAACTTCCTGGCAGCAGGATCTGGAATTTCATTTTCCACACGCTTTGGCAGCCCTGATCACATTCATGTCCCAGAGAGCCAAAAGCTGTTTTGACTGACCTAAGAGCTGCCCTGCAAAACGTAATTGGTTCAAGAAACTAGCCTGAGATTTTTTGAAAGCAGTAAGTGGGCTCAGCCTGTTCAGTCACAAGGATCAAAAATGTTTAAACTGAGACCAACGTGACAGCAAAGTATGACACGATCCAGAGTTCATTCCTGACTTAGTATGGCTGTCTGTGGGCCAGCAGGCTGGGGGGCCACTGACAGGACTTAGTCATCACAGAGAATGTAATGGAGTGCCAGTGTCAGCCGCTTCTGCAGACTGCTAAATTTTAGTGTTTCCCTATCAGGCTGACAGCTGGAACGAGTTGCCCAGAGAGGTAGTGGAGGCCCCATCCCTCGAAACGTTCAAGGTCAGGTTGGATGGGGCTCTGAGCAACCTGATCTAGTTAAAGATGTCCCTGCTCACTGCAGGAGGGTTGGACTAGATGATCTCTAAAGGTCCCTTCCAACCCAAAGCATTCCATGATTCTATGAGGATGTGCAGTGGGAAACATAATTAATTCTGTAAAATGCTTGGCAGCGTGGAGATCCAGGGCCTAGTTTAGGAGTCATGGTGGTGTTAGTTGATGGTTGGACTTGATGATCTTAGAGGTCTTTTCCAACCTTAATGATTCTGTGATTCTGTGAGATGACAACTTCTCCTCCTCCTTGTTCTCTGGCTCTGTTGCAGCAATTGTGCAGCTCTGCCAGGATGCAAGTTTTGCTGCCTGCGCTGCCTGTGAAGCTCTGCCAGGATGCACAGCGCTGTCAGCTGGCCTAGCCCTCTGCTTTACCTTAGACAGCTTGAGACTGGTAGCTTTGTTCTTCAGGCGAGTGCAGCTGAATCGGAGGAAACTGGTGTACTTGTGACCTAAGCCTGTGTTTGATCTCAGGACCTAAGAAGACACAACCAATGCTGTTGTACAACACACTGTTTGCCACTTGATTTACTGAGCCTCTCCATGACTTGGTTGTAGCTTTGCCTTGGAGGTTGTAATAGTCAACAGCCTTAAAGCTCTGACTTGTGATACCTGTAACTTTTGGCTGTGATGGCTGTGGAAGGCAGTAAACTCTTGGGCTACATCTGGCAAGAATCAGCTGCCGCGTGTCAGTGTATTAGTGATGGGGATTTCGTTTAATACAACAGCCTGTGAACAACTGAGGCTGAGGAATGGATGCTTTGCCCTTTCTACCATCTCTGCTCCAAGGGCAGTAATGGCTGACAGATGGGGTACATGACACGAGGCAGTGACTCCTCAGCTCCATGGGAGAAGGTGGCAGAGCTTCTGAAATGGAGCAGTCCATTCTCAGAGCACTAGTTCTGTGCTACTAGTTCATGCTACTGCTTACTAGTTCATGGGATTGACAAACCCCATGAATTTTTGGAGGATGCTCGCTACTCTCCAGGTTGAGGGATGGTAGTGAAACTAAAAGCTAAGACTTGTTCAGAAAGGATGTGAAATACATCATCTTTTGTAAATACTGGGATGACCTAGGCTTTCCAAAGCCTGTCCCCCAGTTAATCCTGCAGCTACAGAAATGTTTGTTCCTCTTGTTTTCCTGCCTTATCCAGGTATGATGAAGAAAGCGGTGGGAATGGGGATGAAGCAAATGAAGAGAGTCGGAAACGGGAGTGGAACAACTTCTACAAAAAGCAGATGAGTCTGCGCAAAGTGAGTTGGTATCCCTTTGTAAAAGATTCATAGATTGTTTGCTGTGAGAGCTTGTCTTACAGACATAAAGGCTTCCTGGCGCTAATGAAAGTAAATTATTGCATCCTGCTGTTGCTTGTTCTGTTTTTTACTTTTTGTACCTCTGCTTTTGCTGTGTTCTCCATATTCTGGGTCAGTCCCATAATATGAAGGAATGCAGCTTAGCCATGTACTGATTTCTCTGCAGTGCTAATCAAGACGATCCTGTTGTCTTTAACACCTCTGATATTAGTAAAAACAGATTTCCCCATTCAGCTTCTCTTGCATATTCCTGTAGCAAAGGTGAACTTTCGGCTTTGATTCTCATCTGTCATGTCCTTTCCCCCATTTTGGTGCCTTTTCAGTACCTTTGTAATTTCAGCATGAAGTTTCCCTGGAGCGGGGGTATAAAATGTGTCTTTTGTGCTTCTAGACCTGCATGGGTGTTGCAGGAATGGAAATGTTTGACTGATCTCTGTTTTCTTCCAGGGCAAAGAACCAGAAAAGGAAGATTTTGTTCCTCCAAGTAAATATCTTCTTTGGTTTATAGTGGGATTTCTTTGGGAGAAAGAAGTCTTGTATTTTGCAGCTGCGTGTAATTTATATAGCATCACCACTGGAGGTATCAATCCCTAGGCACAGAGGTTAGGCTTTTGGCCATGAAAGCTTGACTGCAGGAGATGGATCAGAGCTTAGCTTTGGTTGGGGTGAAGATATGGAATGCATCTCTCTGAACAACTTTTCCAAATAAGCATGGGAGAAGGAAAACTCAGTCTAACCTGACTTTGTAGGCTATTTCTGCAGTGGTTATGCAGCATTATTCAATTGGGCTATAAGGAAACTGCTGAAAAACTTTGCCATTTGTAACTGTGCCACTTGGGGCCCTGTCTAGCAACACAGTTCTTACACTATTGTAAAAGAGTACCTGGTAGTTCATGTTACTCTGTTCAGCCTCTTTATTTTTGGTTGATATTGCAGGGAGCGGAAAAGGGTTGCGTTTCTTAAGAGCTGGGATTCCTTGAAAAAGGGTTTCCTGAGATGGGGAGGTTTTGGAAAGCTGTTAGTCATAAACTAGCAAAGTAGATGCTCTCATCCAGAGAGAAGAATCTCACTTCTGCTTCTGCCTACTCTTTTGGAGATTGTAGCTTCTCCAGGTAAAAAGGGTGACTGCAGTGGTCCTTGGGGTGACTCTGCAGGGAGGAGCATGCCAAGCAATACTGGACCGGCACCCTCCCAGTGCCAGCTGAGATGTTCTCCATCAGCCCCAGCCCTGCTATGATGCCTTTTCCAAATGTCTTTTCTGTGGTAGGTGCCGACTGCCCCTTGAAGGATGCCTCCAGCAGGAGAATCTCTAAGCTCACAGTGAAGGTAAGGAAGGCTGGTTAACCTTCAGTCTTGTTGACTTGCAAAGAACAACAAAGATTCTGCCTGCCCTGTTCTTACTCCTTCAGGGATGGAAGTCCGAGGGGCACTATGACTTCTGTAGAGCATGTCTGAGTATCCCATGTTTCCTAGGGACGGGAACACTGCTTGAAGATGCTGGAAGAAGCTTTGAGCACCAATCAAAAGGTTCCAGCAGCAGGAGGAAAAGGGTACGAGATGAGAGAAAAGGGGTAGCATATTGTGAGTCCCTTAACACAAGGCCTACGCTTCCCTGAGCAACATTACTGCTCTCGGGGAATACCTTTTTAAGTTATTTGGTCCAAGGATGTAGTTTTCACTTAACAGCATCCTTCTTGTAGTGACGTTCAGGATCAGAGATGAGGATTCCTGTGTCCCAAGTCTGCTAAATCAGCTTGATCCTAGGAGTCGCAATCCCTCCTTGTCCCACAAGATGGGGATAGTGTACTTCTCAAACTGAGCAACTGGAGGACTTTGATTTAAAACTGTTTTCACCCCTCTTTCCATTCACCACTGCATCCCTTAGAACTTAATTGGAAGTTATCACTTATTCTTGCACCGGAGGGAGTGAATTTTGTACTTTCTTGGGAGGTGCTTAAGCATTAGTGTTCCCTTTGCAGATATAGAAGTGTGTCTTGCCAGAAATCACCCCAGCCTGTGTTACAGGTCAGACACTCATGCCTGTGCTGTGGAGCTGGAGTATGAAGCTTTCCGAACCAGTAAAATGGCTAACTCATACAAGGCAACTGTGCTAAAGAAGGTAGGGCCATACGTCTACTGTTGTTCCCTTGAATGTGCTGTGGCTTCAGCTCGAGGGGAAATAGGGTAGAGTGTGTGTGGGAAGGATGAAGGAGAAGCTCTGCTTTGCCTTGGATGTCTTCCAAATCTTTCTTCTTGGTTTTGTTTCCAGGAGGGCCCAGAATCACGTTGGTTTCACATCTTTGTTGGCTTTACAGGCTTTGGAAACCTACATACTAGTGCAAGCTTATCCAAATATCCTCTAGGCCTAGCAATAAAGGGAATGAGGAGTTCCTCAGACTGTTGCTGACAATAGAGAAGCCTTGCTTTAGGTTAGCTGGCTGCCATAAGTCTCTTTGAAGATGTTTCTGTTCTTGAGATAGGTGTCTTTCCAGGGGAGACATATGTTTTGCCACTATGGCTTTTAGTGTCTACAGAGGCAGGAATGCATAAAGATTTCTGGCCATTAGAGAACATTTCTGTTCTCTTTCAGGTAGCAGAAATCAGCAAAGCCTCAAAACAAGGAGAGCTGTTCTCAGTCTTTGGGTCTGGAACTGGTGGCAACAGCAGCTTAGAAACAAAATCTGGGTCTCCAGCAGAAGAGGACTTCCTCCCTGCATCCCAGGTTTACTCGGTGAGTGAGTACAGATGGAACAGACAAGGAGGGAATGGTATGCTTTGTCTATCTGCTTTTTTACAATTTTATTTTAGGTCCTTTGTGTGGCCATAGCTGTATATCTCTATTGGAATTGCCTTCCCTGTCTGTCCTTTGGTTTTGGCCATATGTCAAATAAGTTTTTCTCGTCTTGCTCTACCAAGGATGCTGTCTGTTTCCTTACTGCAGGCCTGTGACTTTAACCTAATCCATTTCCCTGATGTCTCAGTTGATGGTTATGATCACAAGTCAGTTTTAGAGCCTTCCCCAGCTTACGGCTGTACACACTGGTGTATTGTGTACAGAAACTTAGCTTCTTTCAGGGTTCTGCACACAGGGCTTCCTTAGTGCTCTCATATCCAAAACTCCTTCTTCCTTTCTCCCTAGTTCAAACCCAAGCGTGTGGGAGCAGGATTTCCAAAGAAATCCAGCTTGTTCCAGGCAGCTTCAGAACTGCTGAAGATCCAGGAGGAGAGCGATGCAAAGCCTGTCAAAAAAGAAGTAGATTGTCCAAATGGGCAAGACAACAGCAATTGCAGTCTGGAACTGGACACCAGAAACCCTGCTCTCCAGAAGAAAGAAATAGCAACCAAAGCAATGTGTGAGAGTGCTGGGGTAGAAGTACTCCTTCCTGAAAAGAAGGGACAGCAACGCAGTCCAGACACAAAAGCTGCCCTTTGGGATAGCCCTACTAAGAAGTCCAAACCTAGCAAGAAGCAGCAAATGCTAGCAGAAGCAGCCAAAAAAGAATCACAGGATATTTCCAAATTCTTCTCCCTCCCCAAAGGTGGGTCTAAAGCCAAAAGTTGCAGCTCAGCAAAGGAAGACGGCTGTTCTGCTAGCACACTACCTCAGGTTTCTACTCAAACTGTGTGTCAAGAGAAATCAATACCTCAGGAAAACAAAGTTGTCTCTAGAGAAGATGTGTCTGGACAGTCCCAGGCAGAGAATGAAGAACTGGGAGAGACAGAAGTAACGCTGGCTGAGAGAGAGGAGGATTTTAAGACCCAGCAGGCTGCTGAATCTGAACTCCTTCAGGAAGAAATTGATGTAAAATCCAGGTAAAACCTCTACCTTTCTGCTCCCTGTGTTGCCCTGTTAACGAGCTGCAGAGCCCTACCAGCCTTGTCCTGGAAACTGGGAATCTGTATTAGATCTCTAGGCTGGTGAGGGAGACTCTTGCTTTACCATGGAGAGTCTTGTGGCCACTGACAGTGAATGCAGTAATATCTTCACTGTGAAATGATTAAAATTGGCCTTCTTTCCACTCTTCCCACTAGTGTTGCTAAAAATGTCACAGAAACTGAGCTAACTGTTGTTGGGGAAGGTGAGTGTGGGAAGCGACCAGGATCAGATGAGGTAAGACTTTAATGGATGCTAATTTCCTCTATTTCTTCTGCTCATCTTGTGTCAAGTTTCTGGGAGTGATGCTGCTGATCTGAACTTTACCTGATAGAGTTATTTGTCTGGGGAGGGCCCAGCTGCAATTGCAGCAGAGAGAACTGTATTTGTGTTGCACTCTTGGTGTCCCCCTGCCGCCCACTGGGCCAGTGCCAGCAACTCAGCCTGCGGTGGAAAGCTTCCCCTCCACTCTGCTTTGTTTCCTCTTCTTTGCAACACATGTGACTGTACCCTTGCTGATGACTTGCCTGGAATGAGCCTCTCCACCCCCTCTAGATCTGTAACTAACTATAATTAGCAAGCTGCTTTCTCAAGTCAAGGGAACAACCACAGGCCAGTGACACACAGGACCACTCAGAAGCGAACCATGCTCACAGCCTTCCTTGCCGTTCAGTCTCTGGTTCTGCATTTGGCATATGAGACTGCCTGGTAGCTGTCTTTATGGAACAGTGCAGTTTTCTCCTTGCTCTTTCAAACTGAGCAGGAGTGTGGCACTCCTGAAGTGGCTGATTCTTCCCGAGGGGTGTGTTCTCAGCAGACATCCTGGGAAATCTTTTCCTGTCAGTTTTTCCTGTATAGGACGGGGTCTAGCAAATAGCTGCCCTAGTAAAAGTATAGGGTAATTCTAAATGTGGTAGTTGTAAAGGGTTTTTCTTAAAGCCCCTTTGCGTGGGAAACAGCGTGTTATGTCTGTACAGCAAAATGGGTTACATAGATTCCTGCATGGTATTCAGTATAGGGAGAGCCTGCAGGATGCTGCAGATTCATGTTCTCAGAAGGTACTGGCTGCTTGGAAGTGTAATGCTGCCACAGGAATTGGTGGGTTTGGTTTTCTTCTGTCCCATCTCCAGGATATGGAAAGTCCCGCAACAAAGCGGCTACGGACAGCAGCAAAATCTTCTATTCTGTCCCAGCCAGAAAGCAAAAGTGTTGGTCCAACAAAGAAGAAGGTGACTTTTGATCCAAACTTGTCACAGTGTGATACAGAAGGAACGAGCAAGACCCCACAGCCAGTGACCAAAGGCATGTCCCTCAAGGAGACGGCAGACATCGTTGTCAAATATTTGACCCCATTCTACAAGGGTGGCAAATTTGCTTCCAAGGTAGGGCACAGCTCAAAACCCTCTCTAGCAGAAGGAGACTGCATCTCCCTAGTGATCTGGGGCTCTAAGAAGGGGAAGATGATCTGGATACCATGTTTCATTTCCAAGTCACATCGTGGTGTGTGCTGTTTTAGTGACCCTAGGTGCAGCAACTCATCTCTCCCAAGAAAGGGTTTGTGTGTGATTTAGAGTGGTATCATGTTGGTTCCACGCTTGTTTGTGATTGTTCATGTTTTCACACTGAACTCTGGCAAGTTTACAAACTCCCACCTGTGGAGCGGCAACAGATCAGGTTCAATTCTGGTGTAGTTTACTTGATGTGTTCTGCAAGGCAGCACGTGTGTGCGTGTGCTTCTCTAGCACTGCAGGGTCAGGTGTATTTGCAGGTTTGCAACACTCCTGTAGTCCAAATCTGTGAATGGTTTGTGCTAGAGCCAGCCTGTGCTAAGGGCAAGACAAATGTGGAAGCAGTCTGGTGAGGTAACCAATGTCTGCTTTCTGCTCTTTCTTTATCTTCCCCAATTCTGCAGGATCTGTTTAAGGGCTTTGCTCGGCACCTGTCTCACTTACTGACTGAAGAGCAGAACCCTGCCCGCAAGACTGGTGAGTTGGCAGCTGGGGAGAGCACCAAGAATCTTGGGTTCTTTTGATGCTAAGTGGTTTGATGTCTTTAGAGGAGGCAGATGTCTTAAGTGTCATCTCAAAGGTGGTGCTTCCTCTCTTACAGTGAAGGAGGAAGCACAGAGAGTCATCAAGGAGTTTTTCAAAACAAGGGTCAGGTGTGAGAGTGAGACAGACTGGCAGGACCTGCAGTGCTTAGAGAGCTGATCCTTGCATCATGTTGGCTGTCTTCCTTCCTCCAGCAGTGGGACCAGGGGATCGTGAAGAACTCAGCCATGGAGGGTTTCATGAAACTGCAGAAAGGACTTTCTTTTCCCACTGCATTTTTCGCTCACTTCTGTCCTTAGTGACATGGACTTCCAGGAAACCACTTTCTGTGAACTTATGGAGAGTTTCTCCAATAACTAGGGCAATGAAGCCCTCTAGTACCTCTTGCCAGGAGGTGTGAAGTCTGCATCTGCTGTGTAGGTTAGGGGCTGCTGCCCCAGATATTCTGCAGTGTCTCCAACCTCTACTCCCTGCACCAGTCTGGGAAGGGCTCAGACTTTCCAACTGGGACTCTGCTTTGGGATGGCATCTTGCTTCCTAGATGGCTCCTCCCCTCGCTCCCCCATCTCTTAGTTCTTATTTCAGTGTTACCAGTAGAAGCCTTATGCTACAAGTTCACATGCTTTGCTCAGGGCTGCCAATGACAAACTTGATGGTTGAGTTCCTGGATGGAATGTTTTCCCTTGAAGGGCAGGAGGGGAGCATTTTGTTTTTACCATGCAGGCAATGCCTACTTTGTGAAGGTGGAGAAATTCGGATTCTTTTTCTTTTAATCCAAACTTTTTTTTAACTTTCTCTAGTTCTGCCTGCCCTTCAACTTAAGTGGTGATGCTCTTTCAGTATTAACCTCTCCAATAGTGGTACCAAGGTTGCCAACCCTTTTCCAGCGTTTGCTTGTAACCCCTAAAGCCATATTTGCTCCCTGTGCCTCACCCACAGTCTGCAATACAGAGCGCAATGCTGCTGTTGCAGCTGGTTACGGTACTGCTGTGGCCCTCAAATTGACACTGTGGTGCCTCTGCTGCTATATTTATATAAGGACCTGAACCTTAGGGTATCATTGGGCTTGAAATGACCTGATTCCCTGGCACAAGTCCTTTCTGTTGGGTTTTTGTTGGGTTCTGCCTTTGTTCCATGTCTATAGAGGCTGGTGGCCTCAGGCACTAGGGCTGCTAGAGGAATCTGCAGCCTGAGAGGCCGTCAAACAGGCTTTTGGATCACTGTACTCAACAGATACATCTTTTCTGAAGGTACTGAAGGGTATGTGCGGAACTGACAATAAAGCAATGTTATAGCTGCTGTGGACTCTTCCTGAAAGCTTTTTCTTACCAATTAATCATACAGACTGTTCTAAGGTACATTAAGACTCCATCACTGAACATAGACATGAAAGCTCATTTCTTATCTGGACAGCTAATAAATGCAAGCTTGGGGTGGGAGGGATGGGAAGCATGTGCCAGCAGACACCTCCAGCCCCTTATAGCTGCAGGACTTCTCCAGCTAGAACCAGAAGGAGAACCTGGAAATGTTTAACTCAAAAGTCACTTTCATCTTCAGCTTGCTCTGCTCACTGGAGGACAAAGGGCTTGACAAGGAGCCTTTTACACAATAGAAGTACTTTTCAGCTGTTGCCTGCTGGCTTCTGTTTTACCTTCCCATTAAAAATCTGGTTTCATCAGCCACTTAAGTGGGGTTACTCTCTCTCTAGAGTTCAGTGCCTATAGAGTTCAGCTGCTGCCTGGGTGAACTTCTCAGAAATGCTTTGTTTTCTAAATCCGGGGGCTCTGGAAAGGGTTGGTTGAGGCATGGGGTTGTGTGACAAAGTGCTTTATCACAACGTGGGGCATTTCTAACCAGATGAGTTGTGCTTCTACGTAAGGCAGCAAAAGCTCAGAGAAAGAGAAGGGGAATAAGGGTAAGTTAATCTTCAGAGATCTTCTCTACTCCTTTCTTTCATGTCACTGTGCTGCTTTACCTAGCCTTGCAGTAGCACTGCTGAAGGAGGAGGGTGGAACATGCTTCAGCTAAGACCTCACAGGCCACAGCCTGTGGGGAAGTGCCTGACAGGGAAGTTCCTGACAGGGAAGATGCTCTAGTTACTGCTGGCATCAGCTCACCAGCAAGAAGCTAGCTGTGCATCGTGGCTTGCATTGAGCACCCTCAGATCTATCCCATTCCCAGCCAACAGTGACAACCTTTTCCTCAAGTTTTGCCAGTTACCTGCAGGTCAGTCTTCCCATGTTAGGTGTAAACCAGTATCTGTCATGTCATAGCTTCAAAATATCTCTATGTGATTATTTTATTGCAGTCTCCTAAAGTGCAGGTACTTTTCAGTTCAGTAGGATAGCTGTAGCAATAAAAATAAATTAAGCATTTTTGTACAACCCAGGACACTCTACTGTAATACAAGTTCCATTGGAATACGCTTTCTCCATGGGCACGGAGCCATCATTTAAGTATGACAGCTGCATGGACATGACTGACTTCTTTATAGTAGAGGGAAACATATGCATATAATTATGTCAGTAAGAAATTAATTAACACTAAACTTTCTTACCATTGCAGCTCAATCTGTGCCCCAGCATGTGTGTTAATTGTATATTAACACTGATCTGCTTTGCAATTAAGAGGCTTGCTACAAGCTCCTGCTTCACAAATCCTGCTACAGGGCCTCTTGCATGTCAATACAGAGAAGAAGCTGGCCTATGGAAAACACCAGCAGCCAGCGCAGTCATTTCATAGCCTCAGCTTTGTGTTGTGATAGACAAATCTCTAGCAAGCATCAGTTTTTGCTCATGTTAATTAATTCAGAAAAGAAACGACCAGTCCCACACTGCATAGCTTGAAGGCAATTGCTTGCTGCTCTGTGTTGGAACAGGCTATGAAAAAGCAATGGTGTGGAAAGGGTGTCTTGTGGTTTGTTTAGCCAGTGCACGCATGGCTTCAAGGAAGAGTACTTGGGGACTGAACGGCAGGTCACAAGGGGTGATATTATGGTCCAGTCTGTCAACAAACACTGTAGTGGCAGTCTTAGAAAGCAGCTGTCTGAGGTCATGGATGTCTCTTGGAAGAGTCCTCTCCAGAAGACAGGGCAGGGAGCATTGAACAAGCTCAAAGAAAGGAAAACAGTGCTGTTTTGCTTGGTCATTCTCCTTCTGCTAGGCTTTAGTGGTGCAACTCTGTTTTATCCAGGATGACAACAATCATGTGATACATTTCTTTAGCCTGTCAGAACACAAATCAGTATCAGTCATTCTCTGCTCCAGAAATGGCTGCTTCTCATGATTAAATATTCCCATAAATCACTTTTTCCATAATTAAATATGAGGTAGGTGCAGGGACAAAGCTGCACTTTGGGGCCTGGGAAATGCAGTGCCCCCATCCACCTCTGGGACAGAAGAGACCAGTAGTACTGTCTCTTAGCAGAGGCTCAGCTGGGCAGTAGAGGGCAATTTCTGAATTGCCAGGAGGAAGCTGTAGGCCCAGGCTGATCTCACCTGTGACAGTTCAAACCACATAGTCTTGGGGCTGGCAGCGGAGCCATAGTTCAATTCTATACCAGGAAGCCCGCCATCAGAGGCAGGCTGCAGGGTTCGCAGCTTCTGCAGCTCTTTCAATGGAATGACACGGGAGACCACCTGTGTAAGGAGAAAAGCCACAAAACACTCTCTGGTGCAGTCCTTACAAATAAAACTATCTGATTCTCACCAAGGAGGATTCACCTCAAGAGCCTATTGAAAGCTGAGACAAGGACTGGGGCTCAGGGCAGCGTGTACAGAATACAGGGCAAGCTCCTGCTGCCAGCGTGTCCCTGGAACTCCTGCAAGATTGGGACAAACAGGAATGTGACTTACACTTAGTTTTACTGTGGACCATGTTTGTTAGCATGATCACTGGACTTACAAAAGAGCGCATGGCAGTACTAACTGTCCTACCACTCTTGTCACTTGCTTTGGGCTAGGGCTGTTGTTAGGATGGCTGTGATGCAGGTAAATATAGTCTCTTCCTGCACAAGTTCTTCTAAAAGTCAAAGTTAACATCTGACAAACATCGGGGCTCTGGACTCTAGGGAGGAGTTTTCTGGCATACCTGGGTGGTGCCATCAGGTGTGATCACAATGATCTCTTCTTTATTCACACCAAAGAAACAGGGCACAGGGATTGTGTCATCGCTGACTCTCTCGACAAAGTAGGTGGTGTAGCCAAAGAAAGGCAATTTCATCACATGCTCTGTACAAAAGCAAAAGGTGGCTTTCAGGCAGCAGCTTCTAGCCAGCAATCTACTGCACCAACCTAAGGTCATCAAAAGCTGCAGGTGTTCCCAAGCTTTTCTACATTAAAAGGTAAGATTGACAACTTCTCCCTTGCAGGCTGCTGATACTCAATTCTCAGCAACCTGAATAGATGTCCCGTTCTTTTCCAACCAGAAAACAGACATGCAGCCAGAATATCAATTAAAACACAACTTGTACAGAGCTCTGAAAAATCTACTGCAGACTTCTACAAAAGAGGTGGGACTTCTACCATGATCACCGTGTTTGGGAACAAATGCCAGGCTGCTGGGGGAGGCTGTCAGGGAGTCATATGTCATGGCCCATTCCAGGCTCCAAGGATCCTCGCGAACCTCATGAACTGTCCCAAAAGCACATTCAGAGCAGCTTCCATCATGCTCAGGATAGACGACTCAAGCAGATCTGGATGTCTCCTCACCTATGAACTGGATTTTTGCATCTGCTGGCTGGAGGGGCTGCCTGCTTCTCAGCAACATGGCAACATGGTTCTGCAGAGCCTGGGGACTGATGGAGGACTGCAGGGTCTTTGGCGTGTACTCCTTCAGCTCTTCCCTGTGCCAACAAGCAAATACTAATTCACCCCCTGCCCAGCTAAAATTGAAAGATCAACCAGGGGAATTAAGAGGGGATCTGGCAACAATTTTCAATTGCATGGCTGGGGGCAAGGGTGGAGGGAGAGGGGAAGAGCACAACAGGTTGTATCTGAATTGGATAACGTGGAAGGACACATCAGAGGCAGTGAGAGCACCATTTTCCACACAGAAGGCAGCTGTGCACCACTGACTAGTGCACTGAGAGAATCCCTCCTTTCTGAAGACAACAGGAGCTCTTCAAGCAAGGACTGTAGCATGGAAGTAAAGCCACGGGGTGTTTCTTTCACAGGCAGTCTCAGCTGAAAAACACCTTACTCCAACTCTGTCTTGCTCCTGTGCCTCCAAAGCACTACACAGAGCAGAGTTCCCTATGCCCAGCAGGGTTATGCCATTACCCCTGCTGCTGGTGGTGTGAGGGGAGCTGATGGAGACATTATCTCCACTCCAGGTGCATAAGGATACAGGAAGGAAGGAGTGTGAAAATACAGCTCAGGGCTGCAGGACAGAAGCTTTCCAGTACCCAGGGACATTTGCATTCCCGTTAGGCACCTCACTACAGATTTCAAGTGCCCAGGGTTGAAAACTCTGGCAGTTGTGAGAAAGAACAAAGCAGCATTCATCCCAACTATAAGCTCATGCCCTTTCTTCTTGGTATTAAACACACACGGCAGTCAAAAGAGATGTCCTTGGCACCCTCATGACCCTTAGCTCAGGAGGAGTCACAAAAGGAAATGTGGATCAGAGACAGTCAGCATTAAGAGTGTGAACAGGAGGTAGACCACCTTGATTATGGGCAGGAGTCAGTCACTTAAGTAGTGACATTAATTAGTAGCTTATGTTCTCCAGAACTGTCCATTCCTTAATTACCCAGAGAGTACTTTCAGGCACCTACCCCTAACCCCTGTGGTGCCAACAGCCATTAGAGATAGAGACCCACCCTGAGACAAACATACCTGGAAGGAGCAGAGTTCTGCTGCTCTGTTTTGGCCCAGTGCTGGAGCATTGCCAAAATGCCCACCTGCATCTCCATTTCTTTACTACAGCTCAACGGTATCCTCCCATTCAGGTAATCCCACAGCACCTGAGCAACAGCACAGCAAAAGGCCTTTGTTAAACCTTCCAGAAGGTACAGGCAGGTCTGGGCAGCACCAGGCTGCAGAGACGCACATTTTGCCTTGTTGGTAACACGTCCAGCTCAGGCTGATAACAAGAAAGCAAAGGCTTTCTGGGCTCAGGAAGAGCATGCAGAACTGCACAAACCATATCTGGAACAGTACAGCTCATAGGCTAGGGCTACAGGCGCACTGCCTTCCTTGCATCCATAGCTTCAGTTATTATTCCCACAAACAGCATACAAAGCCGATCAGCCAAAGCCCTCCCGCTTCTTCAGCTCCTGTGGGACATTCCCATTGGCCTGTACACTAATTCTGCCCCTGCTAGGGAGCCCTTGCTAGGGAGGTTCCTGGTGCGCACTGCCTTTGTTCCTTACCTGTCCATAATGAACATCAATATAAATTTTGTTCTCAAAGTGCAGAGGTGTCATCCAGATGAGCCTGCGTAAAGTCACAGTGACCAACTTGTCCTCCAGCAGGTAATCGTGAAGATACTCCTCTGATCTTATCGGCCTCACCATTTTATCTACATGTTTAGGCAGAGAGAGGGTCATCACTCTTGGTGCTGAGACAGTGGGCTGAGCTCCATGGCCTGGGACAGGAGCCTTCCTGCACACCTCTATTCCACCCCGCCCTTATGACTCCCAGCATCAGCCATTCCAAAGGGACACGGACCCACCCAAATACACACACCTCTTTCAGGAACAAGCAACACAGCCCCTGAGAAGGCACAATCCTTAACCCTAATACAGAGGGAAACTGCTGAAGAGGAACCTCCCCAGAGCCAGCAAGGGTGGGGGAACTATTCGAAACAGTAGCCATGGTAGTCCCTGTTGGAGAAACTGCTTTAAGAAAGAATCTAGATGCTACTCTCTACTTACCGAGATTATCGCTCTCACTCCTGATGGCAAAAAGAACAAATTCCTGTATCTCTTCCTGTTCGCCTGCCCCCATCTGCTCACAGATCTCCTGCAAGAGCTCCTTGGCCACCTGAAGTGAGGAAAGAAGCAAATAAGCACCATGGCCAGCCAAGCCCAGAGCAGTTAGACATACTGGGCTTGTTAGAGGGCAGCAATACGGCTCTGGCCGTTGCACAACGCAGCGAGCTGGGTCAGGCATCCCAGCGTTGTGCAGGCCCTGCAGAGATACGCTGCTACAAGGATTTCTAGGAAGTGAGTGGGAAACTGTCACAGCACTATGGGAAGCCCAGGCTAAGCCCAAGGTTTTGACAGATAAGGGAGTTCCCTGGTGTGGCTCAGAGTCGAGATCTATGAAGAAATTCAAAGCAGAAAACTCACAGTGAATGTCTTGATTCTGGTGAGGTATTCGATGCCTCCAGGCATCAGTATCACTAGCCGGCGGGCACTGTGCCCCTTCTGCAAAGGACAGTCTTTAGGCAGCAAGACATGCAGGATCCCATCAGCCCCACAATTCTTCCTCCCTCTTCCTTCCTCCTCATCTCTGTGTTCCACTACTTGCCCATAATACCTGCCTCTTCCCTGCCCATATCCCTGCCTACTCCATGGCATTGCACTTCCCAATCCCTTTAGAGACACATGCCTCATTTCCTCTCTTGGAACGCTAACCACCCCTGCAACACTGCACATGGCACCTCCTGGCAAGCCTCTGCCCTCCCTCTCTTCCCAGCATCCCCACTTCTCTGCCCCTCAATACCAGCAATGCCTCTATCTCCACAGGGAAAGGAAGGTGGCGACGGCCCCCGTACATGAAATTTTTCCTCAGGTTGCTCTGACAGATCTTGGCTGTATCTGCAGGAAGAGGAAAAAGCTTCATGTGCTGAGTCAAACAGAGGACTTTTAGCATTGTCTCCTATGGTGTTGGGTTATCCTGGCTGTGTTGAATTCAACCCAGGGCTGCTGCTAGGAGAGGAAAGAGACTTGACCTCATCTCCCACTCTGCCAGGACACATCCAAATCATGAGGGGCCAGGCCCAGACAGTGTCCAGGGCAGTAGGAGTACACAGGAATGACAGGATGGGAGAACTAGAACCCTCTTCTCTGGCAGGATTCCAACCCAAATACCTCACAGCTGATGACCCTGGAAGACCACAGCCTGCCTTTCCCCCAAGGTCTAGCTGTCAAACTGGGCCTAAGCCACAGGGCTAAGCTAAGCCTCAGAAACACAATTCCACCTTGCCCGAGTGAAGATGCAATGGGAAATGACCTCTGCAAACAGAAAGACTAGACATACAAAACAGACTCTTGCCTGCAGGCTCAGGTCCCTCAGTACCTCACTCATTTCTCCCGCCTAACAGGATAAGAGAGATTTTCCCATTGGACCATGTCCCCACCTGGATCCTGTCTGCCTTCCTTGACCACTGGGCCTCAGTAACAAGGGAGCAGCCGTTTATTTTACAGGACACAGAAACAGTCATACCATGGTGGGTGCTGGATGGATCACTGCTGGCTAGCTGCAGAAACTTGGTGGCATAGGGCATCAGAATGTTAGAAGGGAGGAAGTACCCAGTTAACAGGTTTAGGAGCAACCAGCCACGCATCACACTCTCCCTGCGGGACAGAAAGAACTGTGGGCACCTTACAACAAGACAGTTCCTGCTCCAAGCAGCTCAAAGTGAGCCTCTGCCCTTCTGAACACCTATGGCAGGTGGCAGAAAATGAGGTGGTGGCCCTTGGTCATAGGTTTCTTATGCTGAGGAAGGGATTGATTCAGTTATTTGACCAGCAAACAAAGAAAGGGAATGGTCAAGGCCGCTATGATGCCACTGCTGCCATATTGCAGGGCAGTGTGGGGTCAAGCCAGTCCTAACTGTGGTACCAATTCCCCAGGGCTGTGAAGAGGAAATCGGGGCTCTGAGCAGCAACCACTGCTGGGAGCTACCAGGAATGTTTACCAGTGCCCAGATATATCAGCAGCCAGAGGTACAAGGGCAAACATCCGTTGAAGTGAAAAAGCCAAACCCAGTGACTGGCTAAATTTCCTGAGTGCTCAGCAAAAGCCCCAGCAACTGAGCAGCCCGGGACAGCACATCATTAGGGGGCAGCCTTTCCCCTGGCCCTGCTGTCTGTGCAGCAAGGCAGATGGTTCCCCTCCAACTGTGCACACACAGGAGCTGACAGTGCTGGTACTCACTGGCTAGGGTTGCGGGTGACCTGTTTGATGACCTGGCAGTAGACCTCATCATGCAAACTCTCCTTCTCCTTGCACAGCTGCATTCAGAGAGGAGAAGACAACATCAGAGAGGGGACAAGAGCATCAGAGAGGCCCCAGGTGAACTATGTGCCCTTCCTCTCCCAGCTCCAGAGCTCTGCCAATGTGGCTTAAAGCCTGGGCTTTGCAGCCTCTGGTCTCTAGTACTATCTAGGCCCAAAGAAGGAGAGACAGGTTGTGCTGTCATCCAGACAGTGATGTCCAGGGAAACCATTTACATGCAACCCTCCTCTCTATGCTTTTTAATCAGCCTTTATGTTTCAGCTCGTTTTCTTACATAGGAAGTTGCATTACGGCTTTCCCTGCTCTCTCCCTTCCCAGCAAGGGCTCGGGCCTGCGTTCCTATTGATGCTTCAACAGCTTGCCCAGGAGAAGGTCACAAACCTGAAGGATTTCATAGATGCATTCAACCTCATTCTGGTTCTTGAGTTTTGATTGATCTCCCATGAATCGCATCAGAGCTGCAAAGCAAAGGTTAGCATTTAAGTCTAAGCAGAGGTGATCCTGCCATGGGGCAGGCAGTAGACTAGAAAATGTCCTGAAAGCTTTTCTGTTCCACAGGCTATTACTAGGCTTGCATTGGATGTGTGTGTTGGTTGGGGCATCGGCCCAGGCAGTGTGTGTTCTTGGATACTTTGCACTCAAGGCAAAGTGCATTTTGCTGGACACTTTCAGCAAGGACACAGGTGGTTATTAACTGCAGAAGTGCCTTAGGAGAGGCCCTCCTCTCAGAGTTTTCATTCCTCGCTCTGGGCCTCATGACGCCTATGTGTGACCACCAAGGCTGTCCCACTCACCCCTGCTCCAGCCTCTGCAGTGTTGTGTCCTAGGGAAGTACTTACTCTTGAAGTTCTTTGTAGCAAGCTCATTCAGCTCACTGTCAGAGTACCGGAGCAAAGACTCCTGGATTGGGACCTGCAGGGCCAGAATACAAGGGTAAGCTGGGGAGGCAGATCGCACAGAGCTGTGCTGCAGACTTCACAAAAGACACAAGCTCCCAGTATCTTGCAGGCAACACTGAAGAGTAGAGGGCACCTACACTTCTCCAGAGACTACAGCCAACAATCTGCCCTCTGCGCTTTTGCCATGTGGGGACAAAGCTAGAGGCAATGCTGGAGTTGGGATTCTGGCTGTAGCCATGAGGAGAGACAGGGCTCACCTTGGTGTGCTGGACCAAGTCAGCTGCACTCTTCTTTTCAGCAGACATCCCCTTCAGTCCCTGCCTAGGCAGAGGAGAGAGAACATGCAATCTAAGAAACATCCCCAGAAATGGCTTGGTGTGGATCAGGCTACACAGGTCCTGTGTATGCCTTTTCAGGAAGGACCAGAGCCTACTCACATGGACTGAGCCTCTCGGAAGTAGGCTGCGGCGAAGTCCATCATGGTATAATGATCGCCAGCAGGGACTAACATGATGCTTTTTGGTTCTGATGTCAGGCTGGGAACAGAACTCTGCAGGGACAGGCACCAAACCCACCCTGAAAAGTCAGCTGAGGAGCTGCAGTGAATATTCTCCTCACCTGCCAGACCTGGGAAGGCCTCATCTGTGCATGGTGCCTCCCCCTCCCATTACAATAGTATTTGAGTATCTCCATCTGTAAGGATTAAGCAGTCATCTTCCCTCTAGCCTTGGAGGTCAGACACTATCAGCGCCATGGACCCACCCTGGCAGCTCCCACAGAACCCAGCCACGTCCCCTAGGACAGTTCCCCAAGGACAACTCACCTCCCTGCTGGTGTTCCTGCTCTCCGGGGAAGCTTTCATGCTCTTCCGCAGCCCTCCACATCTGTCCATGCTGGTGCTGAAGTAATCAGGGGCTGCAGCCAATTGCACCAGGCTAGTGGGGAAAATACCACAGCAGCCACCAGTGGAGCCGAACTGCCAGCCTGCAGAAACGGGGGAGAAAGAGTCAGGAACCGTGGCAGCTAGCAAGAGAAACGAGCAGTGAGGCATCCTGCTGGCAAAGGAGAGCACCAGACTGACCAGGCTTTCTTGCATCCTAAGATTACATCCCCTATAACTACGGCAGCTGGAACAAGGTGGGTTGCAGTCAGAGAATGGCAGAGCTAAAGGCTGACTATGCCAGCCCTTAACAGTCTGCTTTTCTCTGGTTTACTCGACAGCAGCATGTAAAGCTTCTGGGCATCATGGGTCCAGCAGGCCTTTGAACCCAGTCCCCACCTTTCATGCCAATCTCAACAAACTCCCTCACCTGGCTCCACGCCTGGCATGGGCAGTAACTTGATGAGGTCACCCTTCTTGAAGCTAAGAAGGCTCTTGTCATCCGTGACATAGCTGCGCAGAGCAACGACGTAGTTGGTATCCTGGGGAAAAAGCAATGGGGACATCAAATCTTGTCCCCAGGATGTGAGGGACTCAGACCATGTCATCCCATGGACCCTCTCAGGTCTATGTGGGAAACCAGCTTCATTCCCTACTGCACTACAGCGACTCTCTCACCTGCCTCAGCTCCTGGATGAAGAGTTCCACCATGGCCTTGATGCACGGAGCCTTTGGAGAGTGCAGGAAGAGCTGCTCTGTCTTCAGAGAGAACTCCAGGGCATTGCTGCCCTTCAGTTCCACTGACAGCACATCTGCAAAGCTGAGAACACAACCAGCATGCTCAGGCTCCTTCTGCCAGAGCTAGGGATGCAGATCATGGGGATGGGAGCTCATTCCAAGGACTGAGAACGGAGACAGGCCTCAGCACGCTCCAGAGAGTGGCCTTTCACCAGCACTGTATTACAACAGTAATAGCACCATAGGCTGCTCATGGCTTTCACCGTACCACTCTGAGGGCCTCCCTTCTGATGACATGCAGGGAGCTGACTCATACCTAGCACTCACTTATTGTGAGCAAAGCACAAGGTAGGAAGGAAAGGCCAAACTCATTAGAAGGAGGGTCAGTGAGTCACAACAGGCCTAGGACAATCCTAGAGAGCACAGTACCAGACAATTTTCAGCTTACCTTTTCAACCTGCCTCGTAGACTCTGAAAGCATCCTGCAAGGGACAAATTACCATCCTGCAGCAACCAGTGCCCTTTTGCTCACCTGTAGCTGCAAAGAATCTTCAGGTGCTCAGGATTATAGCCAGCTGCTTTCACCACCTTCAGCAGCCGCATGCCCCGGTGAGAAACACCCAGGAGCTGGACATCACTTCCATTTTCTCCCTGTAAGGGAAGTGCAGCAGAGAGCATCAAAGGCTCCATCCCACCTCAACAGGATGCAGCAGGGGAAGAAGACGCTACCGTATGTACGATGCAGGAGGCCCTGGACTGACAGAGGTGTCAAACCCAGGAATGTACAGAAGGCGCAGAAGAATGAGTGATGTGTGGCCAGGCAGGGAGACAGAAAGAGATCCCAGGTGAACTAGAGCCACACAGCTAAAGCAAGCCCAGGGTCTGGTGAGAAGATTAAGACTCACATGAACTGGGAAAAGGCGGGAGAAATAGTTAGCCCAGTTATCCCGAGCAGCCAGTACAATCCTCTTCTTTATCCCATCCTCCTGAATGGACTGGACATCGTTGCCAACTCGGAACTCCACTAGCAGGGGTACAAAGCAGATACTTTCTCAGTAAGACAAAGATGTCCCAGTCTTTCTCTGCCCAGGGACTCATTCCCACCAGTCCTCCTCAGTGATTACAGAGCAGCAAACGACATGCAGAGGCGAAAGGATACCATGTTATTTGCACACACCAGTCTACTACTAGTTTCTCTCCCCCCTCTCCATGAAGCTCCTGTCAAAGAAGACAGTTGGATTTTGAGACAACTCAAAATCCCATCCTTGGGCCTCAGTTTCCTCTCCCCACAATAAACATATCAGAACTAAGTTTTTCTGGCTCAGAGAAATTTTAGGGCCATTTTCTGGCCATTTGGAATAAACAAACATTCCTACACTGCACTACACAGCACACACAAATGTGCTTTCTTGCTGCAGGAACAAACATTTCTCCTCTGCCCTAAGTCCTGCCTGAAAGGGCTTGGAAGTTGGTTTCTCGTTTCAAACCAAAAGCTGAGATGGGCTTAGGGAGGAAGGGATGATGGGGCTGTTAATTACTCAGCAGGTCTTTCATCTTGCGCTTCTCCTCCCTGGAGATCCGAAGGCAAGAATCAGAGAAGGTGTCACGCATGATCTGCAGAGGAAGGAAACAGAGAGGCTTCCACTGAAAAGGCCACATCTGAGTGTGTTGGAGCATCTGAGGCTATTAAACAGACTGAGTTTCAGAGAGGAGTGAGCAGCGGCTTGACTGAATGTACCTGGAGAAGAGACTAACACCGGTAGGGATGCAGAAGTGAGGGCAACTTATGTAATGCAATTATGGAGTGTTTTGTCCCCAAACAGAGAGACAACAGGCCTTGAGTCATTCATCAGTACATACCTGTTCACACAGCAAGTTCAGACAATAAGGGTGACTGAAATTTTCTTTGGGGTAGAACACCTGCAACAGGAGGATAAAAACAATAGTAATGTTACAGATGTTTACAGATGTTGCAGAAATAGCTCCCGAGGGATGTTTTGTAATCCATATGCCCTACTGCCAGAGAAGAGTGAGTCCAGCTCCAAGGACAGGCAGGGAAGAGACACTGTGAACATAAACAGAAGGACCAGGAGGGAAGGACCAAAAGTAATGTGGTGAGACCGCGGGATGAACCCTGGTCGGTTCAGTGCACTCTCCAATACTTGATTTTAAACACATTTGTATATTTTAACAGGAAAGCACCAGGTAACAACAAATTTACTTTATTTGTAGATTTCTCAGTGCTTTACAGAGGAAGGAAAGGACAGGTAGGGAAACTGAGACACCAGAGTCAGTAAAGCAGAGTAGGACCCGGATCCCCTATGAGATGATCCCCTGCCTCTGACTCCTGTGTCATGTGGCCTCCTCCCAGAACTGTCTTTGTGCTTTCATATCACACTGGGTGCCTATGACAAAAAATTATTTTGACCAAATGTGGGAGCAGTTCCCTCCCCCCATAGCCAGCCCTCAGCTAATGAACTGTACCTCTTTGCGCAGAAAGATTTTCCAGGCAGGGTTGACATAGGAAAAGCTGACACTGGCAGTGAGCTTGTACAGCTGGGTCTTGATACCATCATCTTCTGCTACTGTTACAGTAGAGTCTGTGTGAGGAGAAAGAGCAGTGAAGATGGGCTTTGCTGACTACAGGGTCACCTTCCCACCTGCCAAAGACCTACCAAGAGAAAGGGGACAGTGCCATGTGCCTGATTGAAGATTACAGTCAAGAACCCTCTCTGAAGGTCAGTGATCAGCTAATATGAATGCATGCACAAAACAGTCATCATGTGAGTACCAGCATTTCTGATAGCATTTATACTTGCTGTATTAGCCACATCAGCGCTCATAATAGAAACACTCCAGAGGTAGGGAGCACACAGCGTCCCAGGCAAAATACTACCCCTGTGCTTAAGCTTGAAGACACAGTTTCACTTTATGTCATTATAAAAAGGCTGCTAAAGGTTTCAAAAGGACGTAAAAGTTCTCCCAAGCTTGCAGACTGCAAGGTTCTGGTACAAGGCACCCAGTACTTGCACTGGATTTTCTCTCTGCAGGAGATTTATTAAAGACAGGCTCAGTCTGAAGACAACCTTTCAAAGGCATTGCTTTACAAGGTAGAAATATCTTCATTTAAGCACTCCCAACTTTCAAAACTTCAGAGTTCATAGACAATCAAGAAATGTAGTAGATCCCACAGTTCAGCTGTTCCTGTATTCCTATTCAAAAGTACGTAGGGATTTTTCAGGCTAATCCAGTTACTTTGATTTACTTTCACAGGACTTCCTGAAGATCCATTTTTTAAAAGAGAGGGGGAGTGAAACAGGGACATTCTTTTATACCAGGGAAGCTGATGTAGGATGGAGTCCTGCAATAATGTGCTTGACTGACTGTTCCTTGCATGTTATAAAATGTGATGCTGATGAGAGTTTTAAACAGCTTGAAATACATTGGTAAATGCATCCAAAATAGCAGCAAAGTATAAAATGAATTATGGCTCCAGGCTCATACTGCAATTCAGAGGCAAAACCTAGGACTGAGTAACACTTCCAAAATCCTGCTGAGAAGCATTAGCTGTGCCATTTTTCAGGTGGGCAGCATCCAGACACTCCTTATGTGGCCAGTGTCCAAGGTATCCCAGGCTCTCATTCTCCCTCTGAGAAACATTCCCTCATTCCTCAGCCTGTCTCTAAGGACCCTCCAGAGGCTCTAGAAGGTAAAACACCTGACTTCCCATTCCTCCCTGGTCTGAAGTCCATCCGTTGAATTGCAGCTTTGATAAAGTAATTATGCTTCAGGTAGGTAATAAAATGTATTGTGGACTGGACCTTGATAAAGCTGCAGCCCAAAGGTCCTTTCTGGTTTTAGCTGCATTTTTCAGAGAAACCCCGCCCTTCCTCCATCATTTGTGCCTGACATCCTACACTGCAAGGGGAAGAAAGGGAAGAGTTAGAACTGGGAAGTGCCATGCTGAGTGCTGGGCCAGACTGGAACTATAGTGACAGTCTCCGATTTCACACAGCCCACTCAGTCTTTGGCCAGCTGGTTGGTGACAGAACATGTGCTGTGACTCTCCCGGGCCACTGGGCTGATTCCGACCCCATCCCCTCCCGTCCAGCCCCGCTACCAAATCCCACTTGGGTGAAGTCGATACTCACCCTTCCCTGTGGATTCCTGCCAGCCTTGGTTCCCAGGCAGGAGAGGCGAAGGCAATGGTGGGGGAAGAGGGGGAGCAGGAGGGGCCTCGGAACCTGGTGGGGTACTCTCCTGGCTGAAGATGGACAGGAGAGGCAACTGCTTCTCCTTGATAGAGCTGGAAGCTGAGCCTGGCTTGGGCTTGGTAGGTGGAGGTGTTCTCTTCTCTTGTGGCAGGGGGGATGGCTGCAAGACAGCAAAACCATTTGACCCAGTCACACTCTGCATTACTGTGCTCTGTCCTGACACTGCTGATATAAATCATCCCTAGGACAGCAGTCCAAGCCTAGAAGCAAGATCTGTGTGAACAGAGATACCAGGATCTTTAAATCAGCGCATGATCTACAAACAGATGAAGATCAAGCAAACCCAGGTGCAGACAACAAAGTATTTGAGATTGAAGCCTCCACTTGGGAAGGGATAGAAAGACATTAATGGGCCAAGACTTTGGTGCCAAGTGTGGGGAACATGAGTTGCTTGCTTCCAGATCAGCCTTAAACATACTACAGTAGGACTTGCTGCACCAGAGCCTTTTCTCCAGGACCTCAAGTGACTTTACAGACTGGAACCCAGTCTAGGATGGGCAGCACCATAGTATGACTTCACAGATATCTAGTAATCCAACAAGAAATCACCTGGCTGCTACAGCACTACCAAATAGATCCCAACCTGTTGGAGACTGGGTATACAGGCCCTCTCTGCTGAGCTCTTAGGTGACCGGAGAGCAAAGAACTCACTGATTTGGGAGGTGGGAGGTTCATCATTCCCAGCTTGGCCAGAGCCTCATTTTTGGGGTCGTTCCTCTTCACAAATGGCTTGGGCATTCTCCTGCAAGGAAATGGGGAACACAGTTACAGGGGCTGCAGAGGGGTTGTGGCCACAATGGAGCCATGTGGCAGTGCTGGGATATAGTTCCACTCATCCTGCCCACCTGGGCAGACCCCACTCTCACCTGACAGGCTCGATAGGCTGAGGCTCGGGGGCTGGCCTGCTCTGGTACATTTTGATGATGTTGCGGATCTCCCGGCTGGGTGCAGGCCGCGACTCGGCGCCTGAAGGCTTCACTACAGGTGGCTCCTTCTTCTCTTTTGGTGTCTCCTTTTTTGGCTTCGGCTCAGGAGGTGGCAAAGGGGGAGCAGGAGCTATTGGGGATGACAGCTTTAACCAACAGACCAGCAAAGACACAGGAGAAATCCCTTTATCTCATTTGAAGCTCCCTCTCTTTCACCCCTAGGCTGAGTGGCCATGGCCTTCCACTGCCTTGCTTTGGGATCCCACTTCCCAAAGCTCAGGCCTTTCTCTCTCTCTCCTCTCCTGTCAAGACGCAGACTCCCAGAAGAGCCAGATCCTTTCCTCCTCTGGCTCCATCCCAGCCTGATGCTCCTGGAAAGTTCCTGCTTGTCAGCCTGCGTGGGTCTCCACTGCACAGCATCTTACCTGCCTCTGTTTTAGGGCTGGGCTTCTCTTCTTTCCTCTTCTCCTGCTCCTCTTCCTTCTCCTCCACCTGCTTTGGCTGGGGATTTGCTGGAGGGGTCCAGGTTTTGGAAGGAGGCTTGACTTTCTTCACTCGGATATGTTGCTCTCCTGCATAGAATGGGGGAGCTGGGCTAGTTAAACCCACAGCCAAAGCCTAGCACTAATGGCATAGTTCCCACCCTTGCATCAGTCAGCAGAAGTCTATGCTTTCTAGAGGCAAAGAAGGGTGTGGCAGTCACAAGCCCAAAGATTTCTAGAAAACTGGCAACACAACGCCTCACAATCTGAATTGTAGCCAGCTGAGCAGGCACCCAAAACTCCTGCTACACACAGCACCAGCAGCTCCTGCAGGGATTAGCTGGGTTCCAGACAGGGAGACAAGAACACCTTGTTATGCCAGGGAGGCTGCAGAAGAAGGTGTTAAGATGAGTGAAATTCCCAAAGTGGTAGATGCTCACCCATCTTCTGAAAATACTGTCTCTTCTGCTGGAAAGTTTCCCGAGGATAGTCATCATCATCACTGTCGGAGAACTGATCTTCTGTGTAGTCATAAACCTGCAAGCAGTTCACAACATGGTTAGTTAGCACTAGCCAGCAGATAGCTCCACAGTGCCCTTAAGTTCAGAGGTGATCGTCCCTCGCCAAGTTCTGATCTAGAACTTCTCCCCATCTGGGAGTATACCAGAAAATCAGTCTCTGACCCAAGGAATCATCAACCAAGTCCAGAGAAGACGGAGTATGTTAGAGGCCCAAGACAGCTTGCTGGAATATAAAGAACTCAGAGTGATAAATTTTCCTATGGAAAAATTCAGATCAGCTGGGAATTAGTTGACCAACGCTGCAGCCAAACCTCCACAGAGTTAATGCCACCAAGGTTTGATCCTGTGTCTTAAAGACTCAGCAAACAGAGTTTGAAGGGCCTCAGTATCATACGTAAGCATAGCTCGCTGCTCTCCTCTCTGCCAAACCACTGCCACACTGGAAGGGAAGTAGAGCAAACGCAAATCATTAAATTCAAACCAAATTCACCACCACTGTTTGTTTCTCATACCGGTTCTTCTGCCTTAGCTGGTGGCTCTGGAGCCTTTGGTGGTGGTGCAGCATTCTGGCTGCTGGGAGGCTTCTTGGCTTTTGGGGAAGTGGCTGGGACTGGGGCTAGAGCCGAGGCTTGGGCTTGTGGTGGACTTGAGACTCTTGGCCTTGAGTATTCAGGAGGCTGTTGCCACCGCTGCTGTTGCTGCTGCTGTTGCTGCGAAATGTTCATGGCTTGAAGGGTCATCTGCTGGGCCTGGAGGAAGGAATTGCAATGTCCATGAGCTCAAGGCTACACAAAACCACCAGCCAGCAGTCAGCCTGTCCCATTCTTTCACTGGTAATCACAGAACATCTACATAGTCCACTGCAAATTTCCAAGTGTTATGGACAAGGCATGCCCAGGGAGTCTGCTCCCATCTGGCCAAGTATGCAGAGCTCCTAACAACACCCCAAAGACTCAGCTACCCAGCGAGACAGCCTGGGACCTCCATGGACTCATAAGGCTTTGTACAGAAAGCAGAATACTGCAGATCTGCATCTGTAGCAAATTCCAGCTCAAAAACACATGGGAATTACAGCTGAGGCTTCTTGGGGCCTGTTCTTGTCCCTGCTACTCACTCACCTGTGGTGCTTCTGTGTCCCCGTGTACACAAAGCAGCAAAAAGGGGGTTCCCAGTTTTGCAGTCTTAAGTAATCCCAACTTTATACACCTAACCCCCAGCACATAAACACAGGGTGTTACAGAGCAGGCCTAATGCAGGAGGGGAGCATGGCTAACCTCTTCACAGCACATACACCAGTGCGTTGATCTTCCCCAGTTCCTGAGCCCCTCCCAGCCAGTCCCTTCCACTCACCATGAGCATGGCTTGCTGGTTGATAAAGGCTTGCTGTTGTGCTGCTAACTGCTGGGGATCTACAGCTGGAACCATAGGCTGGGGCATAACCATGGCTGTGGAAGACACACATGTCTGCAAACACCCACAGGCAATCATTCCCCACAGTGCCGGAGCATCAGCCCAGAGCTGAGTGTTCACTGTGCACCCTGCCTGACATTCAAATGCACAGGCTCCCACACGACACCCACCCTTCCATCCTCTTCCCTGTATAGTTACTGAAACACTGTGTTATTACCTGGCATAGGTGCAATCCCACCAGCTGCTGGCATCATAGGCATGGCTGCTGGCATCCCCATCATCGAAGGCATGGGCTGGTAAACTGGTGCTTGAGTCATTCCAGAGAAGCCTAGAGGCAAAAGGCCACACACACAGTGCTTTTGGCGAATCCCAGATCAAAAAGCCCTGATCAATCCCGACAGAACACACCACATAGGCTGGGTACCTCTGGTTCTCTCCACATGCACCAACCATAGGGACATGTGAATGGTTTATCTCTTGACACACAGCAGGACACAGCAAAATGCAGGTGGAAAAAGGAAACCTAGGAGAAATATGTGGCCTGCCAGACTTTACAATAGCAGGATCCAGACCCTGCTTCTGCAGTGTAGCTTAGGACACCACCATCCTTCATGACTAAGCATATAAATAACTCCTGCCTGTGTATGATTACACAGAAGAGTTTCTTTTGAGGGTTGGGCAAAGATCTCTGGGACTGCCAGATACATATTGGTCTCTTTGCAGCAGCTAGCAAGAGTGAATGAACAATGAGCCCTGGCCTGGGTGGCATTGTGTATCATGTGAAGGAACTGTGGGGAGGAAGGAATTCCTCTGCTCCCAGCAGTCAAGTCCCACACGAGGCCACAAAACAGAAATCCTGCTGAGGGCAAAGCCAGCAGAGCAAGGGGCATGGAGATCAGTCTCAGCTAGGAGTGAGTCAGCACACAGCACAGGTCTACTGAATCATGATGTCCTCGCCACCGAGAACAGCCCATGGAGAGATCTTCACATCCCTCACTGATGTAAGTAGGCACGTGAGTAACAAACTGGCCTCAGGCCAGTGATCTGTAATAGGGCTTGTCATGCCCCAGAGCCTCTACAATAGCCAAAAATAGTCCCAGTCTCAGTAATGATCTGAACAGGACATTCCCCACCTTTCTGCAACAGCTGGGTGTGTTCCTACGCATGCAGATTTCTCAGTGCCATTATATATTGGTGTTCGACTCCACCCTACTGCAAATACCTGAGTCTTAGCTCCACAGAAATGAGGAAAAGTAAAGAAACCAAACACACAAACCAGAACCTCTACAGGGTTCAGACTTACTAACCTAAGGAATAGCTAGAGATGATGGGAAAGTCTGTAAGGAAGCAATAAGAAAGATTAAAACCCTCCCCTCAGAAAGACAACAACTATTTTGTGAAAGCACAAGATGAATAGAAGGTGAATACAGGACTTACAAGTATTGGCCTAGGGAAGAGGCGGCCTGGGTCAGAAGCAAGCTACCTGTTGCCTTGACCCGAAGACCAGCTTGAGAGATAAATTAAAAGCAGAACAAAGGTGGTACCCTTACTTAGCACCTTCTCCAAAGCATCTGTCTCCCAGCACCTGGGAGTAAAGAGTGCAGCTTCTGATGACCTACGCTAAAGACCAATGCTCTTCATGAATCAGTTGAGCCCATGCAATAATTAGCATTTAAGGGACTCGCTGACTAGTGCTCACTGAAGCTTATGTAGCCCCACAGGTGTTCCCAGCTGACCCCATCCCCTTACAGACCTGTAGAAGGAAAGATTCCTCTCTGTGTGGGTCCAATCTTCCCCCCTCCTTTCATGCGTCCAGTCAGACTCTCCCTGTTCTCCATATCCTGCATCAAGAAAAAACAGAGTTACCTAAGCTCAGAGAGATAGACTTCACAGAGGGAGAGCCATCCAAAGGCATATCTGAGCTGAGCAGAAGCAGAGTGAATAGGCAGAGGCATGCTTGAGGGAGTCACAGGGACAGGAGAGCTGCAGAGACAAAGTAAGAGAGAACATCAAGAGACTTACTGGTGCTCTGGAGCCTTGATGCAGCACAGTGCTGAAGAGATCATCCACATAGTGATCCAAGCCTACAGGGATCCTCAGGTCATCTCTGAATCTTGGATCTAAGAGCAGAGAGAAGTCTGGTGACAAGGCAGTCCCTATTAGACAGTCATGTTTTGTAGTGGAGCCCTTCCTTGCTCTACAACAAGAAGAATCACCTGCCTCCCCCTCCGCTCTGATTCCCTGGCTGGGGCCCATCTGGCCCTTCCCAGTGCCATCCACAGTCCTGGACAAGAGCTTACCTGGATGGAGACTGTCGAATTCTGGAGGCATGCTAGGTGGTGGGAAGGTAGGGGCCCGGACACCTGGAGCAGGAGGGATCCTGTTGAAGAGGAAAATGAGATGAGGACAGCACAGAGTGCTGAGACAAAGACGAGCCACTGGGTGACAGGGCCACAAGTGGTGGGGCAGGAGGATTAGATGACTTACGAATCCAGGTCAGAGTTCTGGAGGAAGCTTCTCTCCCTTTCAGAAGCGATGGGGTACTCAGCTGAGGACTGAAAGCGGCTGCTGAGGTTGCTGGCCTCCTCCATCTCTCCAATGAGGTCCAGCACAAAGTCACAGCCCAGCAGGTCCTGCCATGTGTTGCCAGTAAACATGGAGATAGACCACCCTCGAGACTTCTTATCACAGCCCCTGGTAACAGGGAAAGGAAGGAGAGAAAAGGTATCCAGGTAGGCAGGGGAAAGGGAGAGAAAGGAAAACACTGCATTCAGTTTCTTCTTGCCTTGTCTATCCTGCCTTAAGTCCTTAAGATTTAGGGTGTGAATCAACTATTAAGTGCCCAGGGTCAGGAAAAAAATAGAATCACTCAAGATTTGTCCATTTTTTTCATCTTTTCGCTGAAGCTGCTCTGACAGATCATGCCAGTCATTCCTCTGTTCCTAAAGAGGCCCAGTTTATGCACACAGATGGAAGGGTGAAGGAAAGAGCACAAGCTGGAGTGGGTAAGGAGTGGCTATTCCACACCTGACCATATAAATTCTAGCCTGCAGCCCCGACCAGTCTGAACCTTAGAACTAGTGACAGCCTCTTTCACACCCCCAGATCTTCTCCCATCCTCTGGCAGTACCTTGCACTCAGGAGCCAGCCTGCATATTGCTCCCCAGTCATCCAGGACTCCACCTCAGCTGAGAACTTCTCCTCTAGCACAGAAAAGAAAGTCAGTACACACAGCCTCCCTGGCAGGACCCAAAGCAACACCTAAGCTCTGCAGGACACAGGTAGAGCCCAGCTGGAAAGTCTTACATACTCCTGAGGGGGGGCTACAGGAGGACTGAAACCCCATGGAGGGCTCCACATGAACACATTCACATCCAAAATAACTGTTCGATGGCACAAGTTGGCATTTCCAACCTGACAGCTGAAAACCCTCGCAGTGTCCTGGTTCGCTTGGGCCACCACTCCACTCGCCAAGGAGCCAGAGCAGGGATGTTTTGTGTTCAATTCACAGAGCTTCTGAGCACTCAAGAGGCAGCATAAGCCAATATTTGAGAAGGCAGAAAGGCAGAAAGTCCCTGTAACAAAGGCAGCAGTTCCTGCTGCCTGGGCCATGCAATAATGGATAACAGGAAAACTAGACCCATAGAGATGTACAACCAGAACAGCCCTCTATTGAGATGGGCCCAAACTCGGAAGAATGTCACCCCTCAGCCTGAGTAGCAGGTCTGAGCTCATCAGGCTCAGACTTTGGGAGTTTTGATTGAATTGAAGATTCAGATGCTTGTATCCCCCATGGTTGTACCAGCCAGAAGGAACTGGTGTTCTGATCCCTCTTCACTAAGCTGAGGGAAGTATTTTCTGAATGCTGATTTCTGCACTGGAAAAGTCCTTAGGGACTAGAACACAGCAGAAAGGCAGAAGCACAAGTTACCATTAAAGGTATGAACATCCAGAACCATCTTCCCTCTCCTCTGGTTTGCAGTCCACTCCAGCTGAGTGGGAGGGTAGGCCCGAGAGAATGTAGAGTCTATCTCTGTGTGCTGTGCTGCTGTCAAGATCTTGCGCTGGCAAACAGCATTGTAGCCCTCCATGCCATGATCTGACACAAACCTAGGAAAAGGCAACTGCCTTTAGCACACTGCTCATCTCTTTTAACCTTAATGAAAGTGTAGCTAGGTCTTTTCTCCTCCTTACTTCAGCAATGGCTTCTCCAGTGCTGGTGAAGGGGCAAAGCAGCTCAGCAAAGTCGCCATCAGGACCCAAGCTCGCTGGCTGTGCTCCATGTCTGGGTTCTTCCATGTCTGGGCAACTACCTGACTGAAGATTTCGTCACGCAGAGGCACGTTATTCAAACCTCTCCCAGCAATGTAGTTGCCCAGAAGTACCTCCTGCCAGCCATGGAGGTTCTTGTCACCAATGAACCGCAAAATCTAGAAGCATCCAGGGGGGAAAAAAGAGAGCTCTAGTTGTAACCCTCTGTCCCAAACTGTGTTGTGAAGTGACAGTCTGGGTTGTAGACACCAAGGTGTTTGTGAGCCTAAGAAGAGTAGCCAACACTGAGAACGGGATCCGTTCTCAAGTTTTGTGCACCACATAAGTTCTGGGGAATTTGGGAGGCAGTGTTCATAGAGATTGGACCCTGACTAAAAATCAGGACGACTTCAGTCTCTTCTTAGTTATGCCTCTGACTCAGAATTTGTTCTTGGGCAAAATACTTCCCCTTCTTTGGGCAGAGCTCAGATACACAAGCAAGTTACTGTGTCTGAGCCCACAGGCTGCCGAGCTGTAAAAATACGTAAAAGAAATTGATGCTTAGCTGATTTTTGTGAAAAGCTCAGAGAGCCAGACATGAGAAAGCATTGTCTAACAACTGAATGTTAAAAAGACTTTGGTGTAGTTAATATTATTCCAAGTAGTATGAGATGTGGTATCTCAACCAACTCACTTAATCAATGATTCAGCTTCTTGGCTATGCATATCAATACCTTAGATGCTTTTGGAATTTGTATCTCTCACCCTTAGGTATAGAATAATTTCTTTCAGCCTCTACACTTCAATATGTCATTAGATTAAAGACAGCTTTGGAAAGAACATTTATGAGTGATGGCCTATTTTTTTTCTCAGAGAACAACACTTAAAATGGTTGATGGTAGTAAGCATGTCAGAGATGCACTGAGAAAAACAGGACATGGTGATTGTTTAGTTCTCATGGAATTCTTTGTAGTAAATCCCTATGTACTACAGCCTTTGCCAAAGGAATAGCTATATTTTTTTTAATTAGCAATGGAGAAAAATCATCTTCGATCTTCAGGAAAAATAATAGTAGTCTGCTTAAACACAATCCTATTCACAAGATTTTATTGAAACTTATGCTCTTGTATAATTGGGATCATTAGGACAAAACAAGAGACTGATTTTAGGTGTTACCTTTCCTAACAGGCTTATTGTAATTACATGTAATTCTCAAAAGGATTACCAGATTTACTTAGAAATTATCTGAAGTTTCATTCTATTTTCAGAGAGTCAACATTACCATTTTTGAGAAGAAACATATGCTTCACATCCACAGAGATGAAATAACACCATCCCCCTCATGCAAACACTAAAGAATTAGGGAGTGGTTCCAGGTGTAGTGTTCTTGATGACAAAGTCCCTGCCTTTTTACAGCCTTTATACAACAGTTCACTGTCCCCTGTTGTGTACTGATGCAACTGTATGCCTGAGACACAATCAATATATTTACTACAAACCACATCATGGAAAAGATTTGGGCTAAATTAAACTTTTTTATGACTGACAGATAAGAAAAAGTGCTTGAGCAGACAGATCTCCCATATACTGTCATTGCTGCTGAATCTGGAATATTGGGAAACTAAGGCTTAGCAGTCTAATTCCCATATGTCCTGCCAAATACCAGGCAATTCACTTTGATCCCATTGGTCCATGGCTGGTCTATGCCTCACCAAGCACACAGCAACCCTAAGAGGCTCCATGTGGTCTCTGCCAAACTGCTTCAGTGCCTAGAAGGAGCAATTTATTCTGCTCTCCTAACACACCATGTACTGTAAGAACAGTAGGCACCACCAGCATCTTGTTGTATAAAGGCATCAAAACATTGTCTTATGCCCACCTGTTCTTCAACAAGGCCCTGGTCAAGAAAGACATCTCTTACCAGTTTGTTGATCTCAAGCGCGCTCTCCTGGTGTTCAGCATCCAGAGGGGTTAAGGGGTGCTGCAGAGGCTGACCAGGGGCAGGGAACTCTGTCTTCTACAAAGAAACAAAAGGACAGAAACATAGAGTTTGTTCCTGGTGTTACTAGAACTAGTGTGTCTCCCCAGTGGAGAAGCAATGAAGAGATATAAAAAGAGTTCCCACCTGGAAATGTGACTTAATGAAGGAGGAGAAAGGATAGCTGTTGATGGTGGGTGGGAGGGAAAGGTCATCTTTGACCTTGACTTCAGGAGGCAATGCCTCAGTTATCTGGTTGGCCTGTGCTTGATAGTGACCTGCAAGAAGAAGAGGTCTTGTGTTGTAGCAGTTGGAAAGGCAGCCAGAACACATCCAACTCACAGTGCAACACATGGTGAACACGCATCTAACCTTGCCTGAGCACCTGTACCAGCCCCTTGGCTCCAGGGACACCCAGTCCACCCCTGCTGCCCTAAACCCCCAGGCAGGCACATCCTCACTTCCTTGAGACCACAAGGCCTAACTTCAGGAGACAACTTTTACAGCTCTGATCTTTCAGACTCTTATCCCTAGCTATCACCCAGAGGGCAGTCAGTACCTGGAGTTTCAGTTCTGTTACGCAGAGTTTACAAGGCAGAAAACATTGAGCCTACGCAGAGATGCTGCTGACAACTGTTCAGTCAACAAGTAAATGAGAGGTCTTCATGATGAGGCACTGGATGAGGGATTTATCATGGATAATAGAGGGGCAAACATCTTCCTAAATGAAGAGATTTCTCAATGCAGCACAGATTCTGTGCATTCCTCTATCTCCAAACCAATGTGTCCCCTGATGCTCTCCTCCTACTTGCTGTTTACATCCCATCAGCTTTCATTTTCAGCAGTTTCAGTGCAGTTTGTCCCCTGAGCTCCTCTAGGTAATGTTGCTCACTAGACCAGCTGATAGCCCCTAGAGGGGTATGCCATGAAGTACGAGGTATTTGGGAATTCAGCACAGTCTGCTCCAATTCACAAAACTCTTCTGCCTGATTGTATCTTTTACTGTACTATATAGAAGGCCAAAGATACAGCTGTCATTTTGTTAGTTGCTATTCCAACATAGAGAGGCAAATCCTGCCTCAAACTATTTAAACTTAAATATATACTTTGTACAAAGAGTTACAGAGGAAGCAAAACTGCAAATAACTTAATGCTCAAGATCAGATTGACAACTTGTGAAATTATTTCAGTTAGTGGTATTTTGGTGATTTGAAAACAAAACAGAACAAAAAAGTTTCCATCCCAAGCAAAACGTTTCCCTTAATTGTTACATTGTTACATCCTTAAGTTGTTACATTGTTTCTACCCACTTCTATTTTAAAAGAAATAATTCATTTTGGACACGTAATTTTTAATGAAAACCCCAAAATATTTCTTCAGAAGTGCCAAAATTGTAGTTTTGACTTCTCCACCTTCAATTTCCTTAAAGATTTTTGGGTAGAAAAAAGATGGGTTGAAGTTCTCACACCCCAGATACCCAGCTCTGCAAGAGACCTGGGTTCATTAAACAGTTTGCTGTCACATAGCTTTGACCAAAAAGTTTTGCACCATCAATGTCATCAGTCCTCTCAGTTCGAAAGAAGAGCTGAAAAGTAACAAAGATACTGAATTTTAATCTGGCATTCTGCCCATTGGCCCAAGTCGCTCTTCCGCCCTGTTGTGTTGGGAAACAATACACACACCACCACTTGCCTTTGTCATATTTACACTGCAATGATAATAAATCAAATACAACCCAGGTGACAGATAGCAGGTAGAACAAGTACATACTTAAACTGCTAGAAAACAAGGGAATAAACAGTAAAGTAAAACAGCGCAGGAAAGGGAGGGAAGGAGGGAGGATTTCTCACCTTCAGCTAACTGCAGGAGGGCAGCAAGCTCTGCAGGGATCTCCAGCAGTCCCACATCCTGTGGAGAGAGCGAGCAAGTCAGTCACTGGGGTACCAGAAGTGAAACAACATATAAACCCTTAGCTGTTCTGTTGAGACTGGGTAAAGCTGCTGTTGAAAAGCCGGCCAGAACAAGGATTGAGCATCTGAGCAGAACCACTGATTTCTGCCTATGCAACATTCAGAAACATTACAAATAGGGAAGTATCATATTAACACAGGTATATGACATGGGTCAACAAATGAGGGAAAGGTGAGTAATTCCTAAAAAAATCAACTGGTGCAGGGGGAAGTGGCAGGAAAGTTGACTTTCTTTGACTCATTCCTCATTACTAACAAGTTTGGCATATTGTACAGAAGAGATTGCGGCTGAAGAGTAAGGGCCATTTCCTCCTACACCTTTTTCTGCCATTTTTATTTTTCAGTATCCAAGAGTGCTACAGCATAAATAAAAAGAGATCTGATTCTGATCTTTGATGCACACCACTATTTTGGAGGCTCCTAAGGAAGCTCAGATCTGTACCTGGGTAATTCAGATGAGAATCTGGCCAATGAGCCTTGATTTTTCACTGGTTTGCACCTTGCATGATGCACGCATTTGTGCAAGGTAGGAAATAAATGGGCCAATGCAACACAGTGTATATCAGCATCAATATCTGCATATAACGTCAGTTCAGGGTATTTCAGACAGGACTATTCAGATTAAGACACTATGAAACCAAGCCAAAGGCATAAAGCCTGAGCTTTTGGGTTTCTTCTTTTTTATTTTTTTTTTTTTTAAGATCTGCATAGTGAAGCCTCTACTCACCAGCATACTATTCTGACATCTCTCTGCACATAAACTCTCAGCAATGCTTAAAGATAGATTCACAGCTTTTTTTGATCAGTTTGATTTTGCTCCTAAGAAGATACTTGACTGTAAGTCTAGCTTTTCAATGGCATATTCAGGAAGTGGACTGTTACATTGCAGAGTCCTGGATCCACACCTGAGGAAGCAGGTGATATTGCAAGAGCACCCAGTGCGCTAAGTATTCCCGTTGTTGTTACTGACAAATCTGTGCAAAAGTGTTGATGATGTCAATTCAGATTTCCTTGCTATACACATCATAGCAAATGTATGCCCAGTCTAAACATACAAATAATGACATTAGTTAGCAGTGTTACTTACAGTAGTTGATACAGGTTAAACTTGTTATGAAGCCTTTAATACCTCCCTTCCTCTACAACATCTTCCATAAATATATTTGTGCAGAACTGTCTCATTCCCACCCTTCACCACAGAACATGATTATCAAAAACAGTCTTCCTCCCAGCTCCAAAGAACAGGTCCAGTGCTGTGAACAAATACAGTACTCTGCCTCAGGACCACTTTATGATGCCTGACTATGCCCAGAGACTGGGAAGCACTGAACTAATGAAATAGTTATGTATTAGAAGGCTCTTTATACCAGGCTAAACTGCATTCTTGCTGCTAGGTTTCCAGTATACATGTGGGCTCTGTACACTCTCCAGACACTTTGCTGTTCCCCAGCAAACCTGGGCTGAGGAGGCATAGGGGAGGGGGAACACCAGAGCCTGGCTTGTTTTATCTCAGACTCTCCCAGACTGTTTGACAACTTACCATTCCTTGGTTGGGACTGTTCTCTGTGTCACCGCTGGCCAGGGACCTCCTTCTTTGTTTCCTTTCCTGTAACTCCTGCTATTAGGAGATGAGAGGGGGATGGGGGGTGGGAAAAGATGTATATGAGGTCACTTCCAGCTACTTCTGAGGGCAGACTCGGCAGACGGGCAGGAGCTAGTGTCCTGCTCCAGCAGACAAAGTGACAGAACAGCGGCAGACCCTTCTTGGGACTCAACAGTGTACTGAGAAGGGGATGCCCAGGCAAAGCCCTTAGCTTTGCTGAAACACCACCTGCCGTGCGCAACAAAATTCAACACCAAGAGCCTTCACCACCCGCCCAGCATCCCTGCCACACCTTTCCTCCTTTACCTGGCATTTGATGTGTCTCAGGAGAAAAGCACACAGAAGCTGTCAGAAATATTCACCTGCCTCCTCCAGCACCAAAGAATATGGCAACACAGCCTGAACATGGATGATCAAACTTGTCCATGGAGAGGGACCCCTTTAGAGCGGGTGGCAGGGATACCAAAAGCCAAACTCCCTTGCAGCTCTGCCCTTTCCCATCCATTCTATTGTTCTGCAGCTTCACCACTCACCTGACTCCTACTCTGAGGTGGAAAAGGAGGGTCTCTCTCTGTCCCTCTCTCTCTCCTGCTTGTCTATGTTGCAGAATGGTGTGACTAGATGGGAGGTTATGAGGGTTGGGCTGAGAAAGGCAGTAGGCATGCTAAAGTCCAAAGGGCAGGGCTGTGGGGCGGGAGGAAAGGAGGAACTTTGCTGCAGGTGAACTTTGAGACCTTTATTGTTGTTACTGCATATACAGAGACCTCAGCAAGCAAACACTGGAGGAAAAGAAACAGATTCAAAAGAGCTGTGCCGTTGTGGTTACCTGGGAGAAAGAAAAGCTAGATCCTGTCCAAGTAGGAAGGGGCAGGAAAAGGAACAGAAACACATGCTGCTCTGGGCATGGCATGGCAGAAGGAACCTCTGCAGTCTTCCAGCAACAACATTGACCTTAACCCTCCGCTCCATCCTTTGCTAGTCATGCCAGCAGCTATATGGGGTCCCTCCCTCCTCCTTCCTGATGCTGAAAGCTAAAGGGATGTTACTTGCTACTCTAAGGACGAGTGGTGATTTCCTGTTTTCAGTTTTCTTTTTAATAGCTTGTGCAAAATACATGCAACCCATTTGACAGAACCATGGCTCTCTCCTGCACACAATTTTCCATCTTGTCAAACCACTGCCGTTCTGTTCTCACGCCAACTATGGGCCCAGCTGATTTCCAAAAGGCCGAGGACTTCAGCAGCCTGAGGTAGCTGTAAGGGGTCAGGGAAGGATCACCGTGGACTGAAAAAATCTTGCATTTCAGTCAGCATCCGGGAAACCACCAGAAATTGAACTGGACAACTAAAAGCGCAAGACGAATGACTCCTTATAGCCTGAGCAGAACAGCAGCTCTGGACACCACGGAGGGAATAAGCTCATGTCTTTTGTGGGGCAACCTAGAGAAGCACACATACACAGACATACAAACTGGCTGCATTTATACGACCTTTGCCAATTCTGAACTTCGTCTAGGGAGAGAAGGCTCCAGTCTCTGTGTTTCCTTCTTTTGACTACGTTTACGTCAGCCAGAGAGTAATGGACACCTCCTCGGATCATTTCTAAGAAACTTGCTAAAGCTGTCCCTGCCCTGGCCTCACCCAGTCACCAGCTCTCTCTACCTAGGGCAGAAATAGCTCTTGCAGTACATCTGGTCCTGAGAAGAGTGTTACCTGGCAGTGCTTTCTCCTCTGAATCAAAGGTCTGGAGATTAAAATCATGGTATTAAATTGCACCAAAGTCTTCTTCAGCCTCCTGTAACGCTTCCTAGAGGGATGTGAAAAGAGAATAATGCTAATGAGGGAAACATCAACAAAATTTAGGCAGACAATGGACTCAATTCAAGGATATGGGCCAAACAGAACACTAATACAATCAGCCAGTCCGGATTTGGTCTTACTGTGTTAAGCCTGGTCCTCTCTTAGATGTTTTCCCTACATCCTTTACTCTAGCTATCACAATATCAGCCTTAGCACAGGCAAGTTACAATAATAGTTTTGACAGCAGCTGTATTTCCCCTGGAACCTCTGCTTAGTGTTGGGAACCAGGCTGGGAAGTCCCTCCTCCACCATTCCAGTAACAGGATACCCCCCCACAGAGCATGAGGAGTGGCCTGGTCAGGCACATCCCCACCTTGCTGTCCTAGGCAAGGAAAAAGGGCTGTACCTTGCCTGGCCTTTGACTCCTGACCTTGCCTGGTAACCTCGGAAGTGAGCCTGAATGATTGTGACTTTCTCCTGGAGGACACGGAGGCGTCTGCGGCGAAGGAGGCATCGGAAGTTCCTTTGCAGAGTAACAATGGCCCAACTCTGCCTCTGGTTCCATTGTCTCTCCAGAAGCTGCCTGGCCTTCTCCTTCAGAAAGACCTGGGCAAAGATCAATAATAAAAGCTGCTGGTTTAGCTCTTTGTAGCCTTTAAGGCTCCCTGCTAAGGAAACTGCACTCCCTTAATTGGGGAGGGCAGGAGGCACAGGTGCAGGTGACAGAGATGGATGTATTTGTGGAGGACAGGGAATCAGGGATTGATGGAGGTTAGTAGGCAGGAAAGGCCCAGGTTTCCATCAAGGAATGCTGGGTAGACAAAGGAGTTGGCCGTGCTATTACAACAGCCTGGAGCCAGAGTCTCCTGTTTCTTTATCTGAAATGCTAAAAATTCCTCCTTCATACTTGAGACAAGAAGCAAAGCAAAAGGCAGGTGAAGACATGCAATGTTGTCCCTCTTTGGGCAGAGTGCCGAGCTGCTCTCTGCCCATTGTCAGCCAGTGGATAGATGGCTGGGCCTCTGCGATTAAGATGGGACTCTCTATAGGCATCACCTTTGTTACTCCAATCTGATAGAGATCTGAGGGGTTCCCCACCACATGAGACAGCACTGCCGCGCAGCCTTCTCTCTCCTCCAAGCAGTTGTGCCCTCGCCCAGCCAGGAGGCCGTACCTGGAAGATGATGAAAGCCAGGGCTGTAACTGGAGTTCTCAGAGGAGAACAAATCAGTGTGCTGATAAGTTCATCCAGGCTTTGAGTGGCTGGGGAAACCCAAGCCAGTACACTACTGTACCTGGCTAGGAAGTTCTGGAATGGAAGACGGACTGGGTATCCCTCCTTTCTAATGTGGATGGCCTCCAGTATCCCAGAATGCCGCAGCTGACAAGTGACATACTCCACATCAAAGATATTTGACAGCTGTGAATGTAAGTCAGAAGAAAAATGTAAAACAAGAAATAAAGAAAAAAGAAAGGAGACAGAGGGCAGAGAGTTTAGAAAGGGTGTCCTCCTATTGTCCTGTCCTTGGGTTAGATCTTGCCATTGTCTATGGGTGATGGAACACAAAACCCAACACATCCTTTGGTGTCAAACTGACACTGGCTTCTTATCCTCCAGCATGTGGTCAGCTCACATGGCCACAGGGAAGGGCGAGAGACAGAGAAAGGGGAAGAAAAGTTTCAAGCTATCAAATGAAGCAAAGAAGTCCAAACTCCAACTGTGAAAGGAGAGCTGATCGAGAGGACTGGAGTTCAAGGAACTGAGGAACTCCATAAGGAGGTCAGGGTGCTGCCCTACCTTTTTGGGATTAGGGGTGATGCACCGGATGAAGAAAGCATGGCTCCTGCAAACAGAAGGAAGAACCTTTGATCATCCTCCTCTCTGTGCTGACCTGGGAGGACTTCACACACTTCTGGGTGCAGCAATCAGCCCAGTGCAGTGGCACCATAACAGCATCTCTCACCTTCTCAGCTTGGCTGTGAGGTCCTGCAAAGACTGCTGGAATTTGGACACCAGTGTGGAGTCCTGAGGCTTGAGCCCTTTGCGTCTGGCCCCCAGCTCCCTTTGCTGACTATAGGCAGCTTTAGCCTTCTGGAAAATGTGAGACACCACCTGCAAAAAAAAAAAAAAAATGACCAAAGCTCCCTCAACTACATGGAAAGAACAATCTCTTCTATCTGAAACTGGGGGACCAGTCTCCCTTGCCCCAGTGGTGCCAGGAACCCAGCTGCATCCTCAGACAGTCTATGCATTTTATATGTAAAATGCATCAATTTCAGGCAAAGACGACTTGCTCAATTCCCAAGTGTCCTTCAGTAGAACAAAACTCCTCACAGTTCCTCCAGGTTCTCCTGACACCTGACCAAGATCTTTCTGCTTCTAACATGAAAGCAGCGAGTGGCTCATTAGATGTCTGCAATAGAGATCTTCATCCCGAACCACTACAGTACCTTGAGGTGACTCTGAGAAAAGATATCCAGCACCTCTGGACGCAGCTGGTCACGGTTTTTATTAAGAAACTTGTGGACCTGCAGAGGCAAAGTCTGACTTAATGCGCTGTTCAGACCACCAACCAGACAGGCAAACACCCCTCTTACACACACCTTCACTTGGGGCAGACAGCTGGAGAGGTGGAACAAGGGGAAAGCCCTAGAGAGTGAAGCTTGCTCTTCCTGCTGCCACCAAGAATGGAGGGGACAATGACTTCTGCGTTTAGGAGGGATTGCTCCTTTTCCCCTTCACATTGCTCAGGAGGCTTTGACCCCTCACTTACTTTCAGCAGCAACAGCTTTCCTGGATTTCCAGGGCTCTGAGACAAGCAATGTAGGCTGTTGTGTAGCTGAGGCCATTACCTATGTTGCTTCTGCCCAGAGGCAGCTTAGTTGCCTCTCCTAACAAGAATCTCCTCCCTTCTGATAAACTGATCCTCTAGAAGGATGTGCAGTTATAAAGAGAGGGCTTTGTTCACAGCACTCGGAGCTGGTCCATCAGGACATCCACAGCATGCTTCCAAGCTGGCCTATTGCTCCAACTGCCCAGAGCTCCCTGCCAGCTCACCTGATAGGTGACAGGCCCTGCATAGTGCTTCACAGTGAAGACCGGCAAAGGCAGCTTGGGCTTGGCATACCAAGGGCTGTTTCCATGATGGTAATGACACTTCTGGAGGAAAGTGTGGTCAGTGGCCTGTAAAGGAGATGACAAACATGTTTCCTGCTGCTGCAACATATTCAGTAGGCTGAAAAGCCACTGTTAAACCGAAGGTAAAAACATCTAATGCTTGTGCGAACACAGTCCCTGTTCAATCTGTATAACTGCCTCACCACAACCATCCTGTGAAAGGGATCCCATAAGAGGATAAGAGCTTCTCACCTGAGTCAGTGAAGTCTGGTCATCCAGGATACACAAGATGCCATGGGGTTTTGCAGCAATGAAATCTAGGCATGACTCACTGTACATCTTGGAAATAGGAATCCAAGCTAACTGCTCTTGGCTATATTCTTCCTGCATGTTAAAGACCAACCAGTCAAATCCAGCCATGCAAACAAGAACAAATGGAGGGAGTCAACAGAGCAAATCCCTCTTTAGTTTATTCATCAGGAAGCTAGTGTTTCACTGCTGTTAGAAACTTGCCTAGAATTATCTGGTTTTGCCTTATGAAACTTTTTCTAAAGTCACTGATGATTTTCCTAATTTAAGAGAGGAAGGCTGCTAAGCAGAGTGATAAAGTGAACTGTAAAAGGCAACAAGTCTCATAAATACACTTTCATCTCCAGGTGGAGATGAGTGGTACATAAAACGCTACAATGAATCTACCAAACAGGCTTTAAAAATACCAGCTGAGGTCTGGGGTCCTTGATCCTGACTTATAAAATCTGTAAAAGGGAGCAAGGCACTAACAAACTCCCCTTCCCTTAATTTACTACAGAATTAGTAAAAAATCTTTGGACTACGATTCCACGGGTTCTGCTTAAGAGGGCCAGGTCTATTCAGCTTCCTGCTTCCCCGCTAAAGGATACTCTCCAGCTGAGGCTGCCTCAGCTCATTCCATATGTGCTGCCTTTCACCTGCTGGCATGAGTTCCGTTTACCTCTTCCTGGGCAATGACAGTCTGGCTGAAAAAATGCTGGAGGCGCTCATTGGCAAAGTTGATGCAGAGTTGCTCTAAGCTGTTCACACCTAGATCCTGCAAAGACAAAAAGGCATCATCACTTCCAGCCCACAGCCCTCCCAGGAGGCTATGTCTTCTTGCGAATAATGCACAGCACCAGATGGTGCTGATCTGAGCTGCTGGTTCAGGCAGCTTGTTCTGATCAGTAAGTGTGAATGAACCTGAGAAATTCAAATCATCTTACATCTGGCTTGGAAGCTCTCAGCCTGGTTTATTGACTAGGCTGAACAGCAAGAGGCAAGACAAGCTGTGAAAGAGCACAAAGAAGAAAAGATCTACTCCTGGATGCACACCCCACCCTGTATATGCTCCATTGTTTTCAGCATTCATCAGAACACACAGATTTTAACAGGAATCCTAAGTATAAAACTCACAGGCCTTGATAAGCATGTATCACTCTGAGCTCCTGTTCTGACTGTTATTTACTTACTGCAAGTCTGGGAAGCCCCCAGGAACTCATTGGGGAAGACACATGGGTGTATATCTGCCACAAGGGTAAGAATTCCTGACCCAGAACTCTAGATGCTACCCTAATCTCAATTTCAAAAAGTAACAACTTGCAGGGCCTTTGCTTACAAAATTATCTACACTTCTATGCATTGGCCTGATCCAAAGTCTAGTGGATCAGGGAGAATCTCTTCAGAAACTTCAGCGGATTCTGGACATGTCCCTACTCAGGCTGGGAATAACAGAAAAGCAGGATATGCTGAAGCACATGAAAAGAAATAAATTGTAAAAGATGGTGTTAACATATTTTCAGCTTTATCCAGTCTTCAGGAACAAATGGGAACAGTTAGATTAAAACTACATGAAAAATGTTTTTCTTACTTATGTTAGTAATAGCACCAGGAATAATTAAAATGTGATTCATTAAGAGCTAGCTCATTCAGCTAACCTCATTAACACAGCAAATTTATACTAGGTGTTTTTCTGGGTTCAGTCCATCAAAACAGGCTGATGAGTGATCTGGCTCCCCAAGCCACTGCTGAGCAGCGGAACACAGGCTGCAGGGAAAGGACTGTGAGCTGTTTTTTACAGGAATTTGTGTTTAAGTGAACATTCTAACAAACTTCTGGGGGTTTTGTCAAACCTTCTTTAGGTGAGAATCGAACCATGAAGTTAAAAGCCCCATGTGTCCTTTCGACATCACACATAACTTGCTTTCCAAACTCCAGTGCACTTGCTGAAAAGACAGTTTTGATCTGTATTTAATACAGCATATGAGCTAATGCAATGGGCCAAGTTGGCTGAAAGTGCTGGTTTTGTTCTGATTTAAAACCAAATCATTTTCCTCTTCCTTAGAATGACAGAACCAAAGCTAGCTATATGCACTGTCTGTGCAGCATCATACTGCTCATTTCATGCAAAGGTATCAAACATGCAAGGCTGACATGGTGGGAGCACCAGAAACTACTCTGAGACTAGGTTAACTGCCTATGATTGTGAGGACTCCACTCACACACCACTACTATTTGCAATCCACCCAGTCCTATGTACCTTAGGATTCTACCTATGGCACATAATCATGGAAGACTACGGGCTCCTCCAGATAGCAATTCATAACAAGAGTCTATAGAAGTGTTAAATCACACCCTGAAGGAGCGCTTCTCTACTGCCTCTGAAAAAAAAAAAAGTACCCCCCTGAACACAGACATCTACATTACATGGTACAATTACTGTCTCCTTTCTGGAAAACAAAACAAAACAAAAGGAACAAAAACCACCCATTAGATACCCTTCCATTTCTGGCAGTGACTGAGGAGAATCAGCACGTGCACTTGCAGCCCAGAAAATATCAAAAGAATAGGAATAGCAACCTCAAAACCATGTATGTCCACAATGCCCACGGCACAGTCTGATTCCCAGGGGGCCAACCATTCATTGATTCTCAGCAGCAGCCACTCAAAAAGCAGGTAATACAGAGTCTTGGCAATGGAGTCCCTGAGTAGGAAAGGGGAGTAAAACCAGTTACAGCAAAGACAGCACCCTTGGGTGTATCTCACCAACTCAGACAACAACAGCAGAAGTCACCTGGCATCGATGGCTCCTTCTACAGACAGAGGGGTGAAGATCCGATCATAAGATGTCACCTGGATACATAAAGAACTGGAATTTACTGTTATTATCTCACAAATACACATATTTTTTTTAAATCTACAAGGAAGTCAGCCCGGTTAATAAATGGATTTTTTCTATTTGGCATGAGAATTTACCCCAGTCTCAAAGGAAAAAGTAAAAACAGAATTTTCCTGCCACATTTCAGGGTGGGAGTCAGCTGGCCAAAGTGTTAGGCTTGATGCCACCTCATGTCAGAAAAGAGCCCTCCTAGATGTGGGTTCTTCCATTTTTACAAAGCTGCCTTGAGGGGTTCAGCTCATCCCCATTACTGATCCAGAACAGCAACCATTTTACTCCTGCTGTTACCTCCCAGATTTTGGACCTTCTAAGGTGGTGGCCCTTCTGCTGAGAGAGCACTGGGCTAGGGCATTCCACGCTTCAGGATGACTGAGAAATCGCCAAAAAGGTACTCACAGTGACACGGTGAGTGACAGCACTTTGCAGGAAATCTGCTGAGACACGTAACAAATTGGCCACAGTCTGAATCTCAGTGTCACTGGCAATGGCTGCATGTTCATAGGATTCTTTCTAAATAATGGAGAAGAATAACAGATTCAACTATGAATGGGATACTAGGTTCTACTAGTATTAATGTTCTCGACAGCAGCTCAGATGCACAGAGCTGGTCACAGCCTGGACAAAACACCAGCATCTAGGTTCATTTTGGCTCCTCAAAGAGCCACTCAAGCTCTAATGACCTTTGGTTGTCTCCCATTTTCTGTCCTTGCCTAGGTCAGTCTAGAGCCTAGTATCAAAAGAACAGAACAGTCTTCAAAGGATACAATCTTCAGTCAAGCATAATGTCCCCAGTCCCATCACATGGGATCACAGCAATGTTCAGCACAAATAGCCCATTCCCAAGCTGCCAAGGATTAGTATACCTCGTAGGAGGTAAAGCAGATATTCCCCAGTTGCAGAATGGCAGCCAGGACAGCCCAGGTGGAGGTCAGCTGATCGTCTGAGAGGCTGATTCCCTCCAGAGCTTGCACCAAGACCAGAAAGTCCTGACTATCCTCCTTCCCCAGGATGTCACAGGCTCTGCCCTGAGAGAATAGGGACAGATAATCACGGTCAGCCCCTTTTGCCCTGGCTGGAGCTGAGCTACCAGCAGCAATCTTCAGAGTAGTTCAATGTTTTAAGGACCGGAGGAATCTGAAATAGAAAGATGAAAGACACCACTAGTGGGACCTCAGTATTCATGACAGACCAGTCTCTTTTCTCTCTGGAGTTTTTGAGAGTAAGATCTCTCTTGCCCACACATGCTAAGTTTTTATTATGGTTCCAATGTAGGTACCCCACCTACCCCTTGCCCACTGCTGGAGTGCAGCTTGAGAGAAGAAGGGATGCCAGAATCTACTCCCGAGTAAGTCATGTCAGAATTGCTACCCCAAATAGTACCAGAATCCAATGTATCGAAGCCAATGGGTTTCTGTGCACCTAGAGAGCTATCCTAGGTTACGATCTCACTCACCTCTGCCACAGAGCTTTGTTATAACATGGGCATATCACTCTTATTTTTCTTGTGTTTTTCTCTACAAGAGGACACTCCTAACAACTGCCTGTGACCCTAAAGTTCATGGAAATGCCAGGTCAAGGGGGTCTGTAGAACCTGTTTGTGTACAAGGGCACTCTTTGACAAAAGTTTCCAGCTGATTGCCAGATTCGGATGAGGACAAGAATGAGGTCCAGGCAGCTCTTGGGCTTCTTCTTGCCAAGACCAAGATCCAAGAGAGATTTTTGTCAGTCTTTGCTAACTTCTTTATGCATGATCTGATCTTTTTCCCTTTGCTTCTCTGCAGCAAGCTGAGACACTCCTTGGACAAGGACAAGCTACCACCTTGAAGAGTTTAGTTTACAATACAGGTCCTTTGCCAGCTAGGAACACCACCCCATTAAGGGATGGGCCCTTAATTGCCCTCCATCCTCGAGTCATTAATGGTACTTGTCCATTCCTTGCCTGAAGGAAAGATGATAGCAATCATTGTCAAGGATTCCTCACATGACCACAGCTGCTGTAAAGAGTTTGCCTACCTGGCAAAGCTGATCCACACCGGGTTTCCCATTTCAGGGAAAGATATCTTGCTATTGCTGTGAACTTCTTGAGTATGGAAAACATTCTTAAACAAAAGAAACCATGCTCCAAGGTGATGGCTTGCCCTGAGTTTGGCAAACAATTTTCCAATTTAAATAGCTTGTAATCAGCAGTACATGTCAGTGGTTTAAAATTTCCACCCATTGACTCGGTCAATGAAGCAAGTGTTTTGCCGAAGGTAGAAAGAAATATCCCCTGCTTTTTTCAGTCCCACAATAAATTGCAAATGCAAGGAAAGACAACGAGAAAAGGATTTCTTCACCACAAGGTGGAGCCATGGGTGTACACGAGGACTCCTTTTTTAAAAGGCTTTCTTTGGGAGCAGAAGGGGCCTGAAAGGTGAGAAAAAGATCACATAAGAGACAAAGGTAGTCCTTCTTAGGTCAGGTGTGAGAAGGAGCAGAGCAGACTTTAGCATAGTCCTGTGAGGGACACATCAGGAGGGAAGCAAAGTTATCGGGTGCCTCACTAGCCAAACAGAAGTGACATCTCGGCCATTTCACGCTATCAGCTGCTGCAGAGCATCCTTGCCTCACTCACCTGATTCAGGTAAAAGTAAGACTCTGCCTCCTGCAAGTACAACTCCTCTTTCTGCTCCACAGGCAGCCCAGCCAGTAGCTCATAAAACACATGGTAGTTCCTCTCACCACGGGCCTGACAGGGGACACAGTTTATAGAGTTGACTCATATCCAGTTCCAAAATCCTACAGAATACATGCTGCCACGACTGAAACACTCAAAGAGCAGGACACTGAAACTCTGAGGTCAGCAAGATGAGGCCAGAAGCCACCCAAGAACTATTTCATTTGAAAAGTTTCCAGAGTTTCTCACTGACACCTTCAGAGCATTCTATTTGAGAGCAGTCCCTTTCACACGGCTCCAATATCTGACCTTTTCCACACTCCAGACATTAAGAAAAATTAATTGAGGAAAGATTTAACTTCCAGTAATCCCTAATAAATGGCTTCATTCAACCTGTTTGAGAAAGAGTGACCTCCTATTTTGTTCAAATAAAATAAGCAATCACCTTGTGCTACACCGAGAGGACATATTTCTTGCTAACAGAAGAAATGGGAGGCAATTCTCATACTTATTCCTATCCCTGTTATTTAACAGTAAATTTAAGATTAAATATGAATAAAGGAGAGAGGGACTCATTGGTCCTCACCTGAAATACCACACGAGACTTCTCCAGCAGGTACTGGGAGATGGATGTTCCCACCACGACGCCACTGAGCATAAGACAACAACAGATCCCATCAGAAGCTAGTGACAGGTTTTCTGTAGATCCATTTCTCTGAGGATTTAGCAGAGGGAGTTGTTGCTGAGAAACAAGGGTATGACCTGACCAAACTGGTCTGAATTTTGCAGCTTTCTAGCACTGGTGTTTTGTATCATACTATTACAGAGAAAGTAGCTATGAAACATATAGATACAAGTTTGGGTTCTGAACAGCCTCCAGAGTACAAAGGAGCTTGGACTTGAATGATTCTCACAGGATACATCCCAAAAACAGTCCAGCAAACATGCCACGTGCCTTCCTTTCAGCCGTGTCTGATTGCTGTTGCATTACCACTCCCCCATCTGACCTTACCCACCCATTTCATATGTCAGGTTGATAGACTGTGGGGACAGGGACCACCTTTTTGTTTTGTAATTTAATTGCATCTTGCACAAAGTGATCCTGGACCAAAACCAGGATGTCCAAGTACTACAGCAAGTGGTCCATGCAGCCAGCAGGCTGGAGTTAAGCCTGTCATATGTCCCATGCAGATTAGGCAGTTGTGCGATGAAGGGCTCAATTAGTGGGCACCTGAATACATACAATTGATTTGAGAAGAGTCAATATGGCTTCTGTAAAAGGAGATCCTGCCTCACAAACCTCTTGGAGTCATTTGAAGGGGATGACAAATTTGCAGATAAGAATGATCTAAGGGATATAGTCTGCATGAATTTCCAAAAGGTTTTGACAAGGTTGTGGGACTTTCAGGGAAACCAAGCAACCGCGGTGTAAGAGGGAAGGTCCTGACATGGGTAGGAGTAAATGGCTAATCCTCTTAACAGTGGGAGGCAACCACTAAAGTTCCAGAAAGTATCTGTGCTCTGACCTGTGAATGTAACTCAAGGTTTGGTAAGTGACCTAAAAGAAGAGCTGAACAGCGATGTGACAAAGCTTCCTGATTGTATGAAATTATTCAAGGCAGTGAGGATGAAGGCCAACTGTGAATAAATGCAGACAGACCTTACAATACTGAGTGAGTGAGCAAGAAAATGGCATATGAAATTCACTGTAGATAAATGTAAAGTGATGCATACAGGCCGAAGTAATCCCAGCTTCACATATAAACTGACAGGCTCCAAGTTAACCATTGCGGCTCAGGACTGAGACCTTGGGGTTATGATAGGCAGTTCCATGAAAATATCAGCTCAGTGCCTGGCAACAGGCAAAAAAACAAAAAAAACCAAAACAAAAAACCCCACCAAATCAGAAGTTAGAAAGGAGGCAGGTTCAAAACAAAAAAGGTGTTTTTCACAGAACTGGTTAGACCTGTAGAACACTTGCCAAAGACAGTTGCAGAGGCATGAAGTTTATATGAGTCCAAGAGGAAACTGGAAAACCACAAGAGTCTCAGAAAAACTCCTGAGCTGCTGCAAATGGTTAAGAACTAAGAGAACAGCATTGTATGTATTTGGTCTGTTCTTACTGTTGCCTCAGTGAATGCTTGTGGCCAGTATTGGAGACACAACATTGTATTAGATGGCTCCTTGGTATAAACCAGTTCAGCCATTCTTATGTTCTTAATTTATCACTCATCTTGAGAGGTGAAGATCTATTCTTTTGTGGAGGAAACTTAAAAGCAAAATAGGGGTGTAAATTCACCCTCTTCCTATCCTGATGATAACAAAAGCGTAGGGGAGGGAGGGCTATTGCATGAGATCTAAGCACTGCTAGACCTTTTCTCACCCAAGCACCCCTTGACAGCTGGGAAGGATAGCATCCCAAGATGTTCCTTTAACTCACTGTTGCAGGTGGACATTCAGAAGCTTTCCAAAACGGCTTGAGTTGTCATTGAGGATGGTTCTGGCATTCCCAAAACTCTCCAGGATGGGTAGGACATTGCAGGGCTTGAAGAAAAGAGGGAGAGAACACTTCACTAGCAATCATGGGTTTTTAAACCCAAAAGGAACTTAAGTAACTGTTAGTTTGAAAATCTGAGAAAAACGGGACTTCACTGAAATAATTCTTGCCTGACTAAAGAGTATCTTTTTAAACTTATCTTGGTATCATTACCTCTAGCCATTGGTGAGTTGCTCTATGAGCTCTTTACCTTCATTGCTATGACCTTTCACTTTACTTCTGCTCTGTGTTTGTTCAGATTCACCTCCCGGACACTGCTATAAGGTCTCTAAGGCAGGTATCATCTCTCTGTTCAAACAGATACAGCACTCTATACAGCATCAGGGCTCACAGATACTAAAATACAGAACGACAAATACATCAGCTGTCCTCATGTCTCTAGGGGAGCTTCACCTTGAACCAGAAGCTACCCAAAGTCCAGCTCAGTTAAACAGGAACAAAGAAATAACATAAACAGTATGGCCTCTTTACCCTGTCTTTGGCTTCTACTCCTTGCCTAACCATCACAGGATAAAGCCAATATCTCAGTTGCCTCTTACCTGTCTGATCCTGTGGCTGTCTGATCTCTGGTACAGCATGGTCAGGTATTGCACAATTGCTTTGGCAGCTTCTGTTTTACCTGATCCACTGTGTCCGCTGGAGGAACAAGAGGTAAGGAAGCTGGCATCAAAACAGAATTACCTAATTTAGACATATCAGAGGACCTGTTACAGTAAAGCAGTGGAGTTGTACTGATTTACAACAAATTAAGATCTATCACCTGTTGTTTGAAACACTGAGACAACTTGACAAAAATAAGCCCAAATAAGATTCCACTGTGGAATGCCAAACGCCTTCTCTTCCACTCCTCCAAACTGATGGGAAGCTAAATTCAAACTGTATTTGCACAGAGTGAAATAAAAATCCATCTTATTCATGTTCTCTACTGACAGCCTTCACACAAGAGCCAGAATGATAAACTTATAGACAGTGAAATACAAAGATGAAAGTCTTACATAAAGAAATTAACAAACCTTCAAAAAAGTACCCTTATTTCCTACCTGATGATGACACACTGCTCTTGCTCTGATGACTGGGATAGCGTGTAGGCCATTTCTGCTATGGCAAAGATGTGTCTAGATGTATAGAAAGAAAACCCCAGTTAACTGACCTCACATTTCTACCTCACAAATACAGCACCAAAAGGTTACTTGTCAGTGATCTACATTAGAGATGGGCCAGTATCTTGATCTGAGAAATGTGAGGAACCATGGAAATCAGAGCTTTGTTCTTTGCTGGCATCAGGTTAATATCACTGTTACAAGCTATTGCAAAGTTCAGGTTCCTCCAGGACCTCTTCAGCCTAACCTGAGTAATGCTCTGTGCCATGGTGTTTAATATAAGGGACACCACCAGTATTATCTGCACTAGAGGAACCTGCCTACGTTGCTAGCTCTGGTAGGACTGTACCAATGTTAGCAGTGGGGGGCACGTACTGCCAGAACTCCTCAGGTACAGTCCCAGCAGGCACTGAATTCAGGACCTTCAAGCAATACTGAAGAAGCTTGACCTAAAGAGTTTAGCTCTGTGGCATTACAGGTCTGAGCAACTACAACTTTGCCAAATGGATTGTTCACCTCCAGTGGCATTCATCCTGCTCTATCAGACAACTGGAGGAAAATAAAATATTTTCTGGAGCACAAACGGAACAGAGTTTAGGGAGTTATTTGAGAAAGAGAAACATACGGGGCATTTTTTGAGAGAGTCCCTTGGTGGTACTGGGTAGCCACATCTTCAGAGTAGATCCTGAGGTCTTTGAAAGGATTCACAGAAACCAAAATTTGCCCAATGTAAGTCTAAGACAAAAATAAGAAAGGGAAAAAAAAAATCTGGTGGCTTCTTAGAATTTTCTGAATGAGGAATGCAACTGAACACATACATTAATACAAAGATTAAAATCACCTTTAAAGGAATACTGTCTATTCTGACTATACTGCCAGCTTATTCAGGGCACAGCACAATTTTTCAGTGGTCATTTTCAAAGGTCTGTCATTAATATTTTGGGATAAGTGGGCACTCACTAGTCTGTGGTCATCTTCACTGGTCACTGTCTATTCTCCAAGCTTCACATGAAATTACAGGCACAGGTTTGAACACCTGAGCCAGTAAATGAAAAAGAGAACAATTAGCCATCCAGAACTAGCTTGGGACTGCAAGACTAGGAAATGTTTGCAGAAACTCTGAAGTTTCTTCTCGAGATCCACAATTTTTACTCAGAACTGCTTTGCTAAGACAGGAGAGTTCCACTAGGAGCAGCTGAGGCTAAAACTGAACCCAAGTATACTCATGGGTTGCCAACAAATACCAAAATTAAAGAGAAACTCTGGGACTTTCAGATTTTACCACAAATATTTCATGCTATCCATTTTCTGAGCAAAAGCAGTGTGAGTATTCTTCTTATCACTGTTCCCAGTAATGAGTGAGCTCTTGAGCTACTTGGTGCATTATTAAAGCTTGATGGAATCACAAAAGTTATTTTCTCTTAAAGCTCATTGTTCAGAATGAATAAGCACTGAAGAAGAAAAAAAAAAAACACCGAAACAAAACACCACTACCCATACATAAATAAGATTGCGATGGAACCTCTTCTTCAGACACAGCAGAACTGAGCTCTCACAGACTTCCCTACAAACAGAGGAAAGGACTTGTCAGCCATAAGCTTCACTTGCATGTGTTAATATTAACCTTTCTGCCCTCCCAAGGACTTTGTAGGAGGCTGGGATCTGAAACTATTAACTGCTTTCACATAGCTCCAATATGTCCAACATTCCATCATAGAATAGAGCAGCCAAAGCTCAGAACATCCAAGCTGTCCATCTCTGTGTGATCACACCTCCTTGCACACAGCCTTTACAGTTGTTTATCTCAACAGGATGGCACAGGTAGAGGGTGCAGGACAAGTGCGAGAAGTAGTGTTAGGTGCTTCTCTTTCAACAACAGTGGTGAACCCATGGTTTAAAAGCTGTGAAAGATGTAGGGCCTGATTTTGCCATAGCTGAAGGCAACAGGAGTCGCTAAAGCCACAGATGCCAGTGTCAGCAGGCAAATAACATAGAAATGTGCCTCTCATCCTGCAAGTCTTCCTGACTTACCACCCACTTCATGCAACAAGAATGGTATGTCAAATTCCCAGTTCTGTCCCTCTGAACACCACAAAAGTCACATCAGCCTCTAAACCTCATTTCCCCTACCCATAAAGTACATTTGGTTTTTTTAGAACCCATTTCAGGACTGGGAATCATTTAACAGGAGAGGTAGAGTTCCCTACATGCATCTGTAAGAAAGTCTGCTAACTAGGATGAGCTGCTCTCTTTGGTGTGTGACTGCAGACTTTCAATGCGCATTCTCTGTGCAGCAGAGCTTGGGGACACGCTATACACAACAGTCAGGAGTTCCCTCTAAAGCTGTGCTCCTCCCCACGTGATTCAGTGTAGGTCCATAACTTAAATAGTGCAATTCAGTCTTTTACTTAGCTTTACTGCAGAGCATCAGTTACTCAGCTATGATATGCATCAAAGTAATTCTATTTTCTCACATGGTAGTCAAGGATCTATAACGTGCTTTCTGTTGTTGAGCCAACAGTAGCTTTGAAGGATAACAAGCAAGCCCCTGTGACCTTGAATTAGCTGCAGAATACCACTGACAACACATACTCCAGTCTGGTTAGATCTTCAATCTCCTCAACTTCTACACAGTGGTCTTCACACATGTACACCTGAAATGCATAGATACATTACTGAAAATCAGGAGAAGTTCAGCTTCATTCCAATACCAGAGACAACACCTGTACCTGTTTCTGCATGAATTCAATCTCTAGCATATCGTCAGTGATGTCTTCTGCCTCCCACTGGTCCTTGCAGACCTTCATCACATGGCTGTTGGCCAGATGTGGGTCCTTGTAAATGGCCCATTTGCTTAGGTTCTCAATGGTTAGTCGTGGCAGCAGCAATTCAGAGTTCAGCCATGCTGCAGGATCACATCCCTGAGCCTGCTGCTGAGACCAGTGAACACAAGGTGTGACTATGGACCCTGCAGTCTGGAGGACACCTGAACCTTCTTTGACATCTACCTCACTGGAATAATCTGATGTATGTATTGGATCCTCTTCTCGATGTGGAAGGAAGCCCTGTTCACTGTTTCTCTGAGGGCTTTGATCCATCAAAGATCTGGGAAGGTCACATTTGAATCTGCAACCCTGTTGCACACGCATCACAGATTTTCTGTCTGATAGAGACCTCAGTTTCTCTAGGGAATAATCATTCCCAGAGCCCCTGGATAAGGAGCTCTTTGTTTTAACCATGCTGTGGACTCTGGGGAATACTATAGCAAACTTGGCGTCAGTAGCATTGTTCTTCTCCTCATCCAAGCTAAGAAAGTATGGAAAGGAACTGGTTCCATGAAGAGGGGAATCACCAGAAGGCAAATCAATGTGTCGCACTTCCTCTGCCATTTTAGGACCACCTTTCTGCTCCACTAATGGAGGAGAAGATTCTTTGTCACTCAACTCAGCCCTCTCTAGCTGTCCAGCTGCACCAGGGAAGGCTTTGCCAGACCGACCAACCCACCCAGCAGTGCTTACAACCTGGATTGCCACTCTACTTCTGAATCCAAAAAGTTTGCTGCTCCTCTTCCTCTTCCCAAATTTCTTCAAGAGCCATCTTGAAATACCAATTGCACGTGCCACACTCAGAAGACGAGCTTTCAGGCTTGCTTTCTTGGCAGGTTTTTGACCAAGCCAGCTGGTGACTTTTCTAAAAGCAGAATGGGTGTGCAAGTACTTGGATCCTTTCCCATCATGCACAGTTTGTTTTTCACAAGGTGCCTCTGCAACCACTTCTGCTTTCTCTTTTTTTGCCTCTAAAGTCTGGCCTGAACTCCGTTTAACTTTTCCAATAACTTTTCCAACTTTCTTCTTCTGGCCAAGGAGCTGCTTATCAGATGATTTTTTTGTAATGGTGGAGCAGCTTGAAATATTTGAAAGATTTAATCTTTTCTCTCCAAAACTCTGAGCTATGTTGGGTTCTTTCTGTGTACTGAGGGTTTCTAGAGTCATGGGTTTTGAACAGATGCTTTCAACATTTTTCAGGTCAGAGTTGGTTTCCAAAGCCATCTGGACAGGACTTGGTTTACAGCTTGTTAATAGTTTGGTCTCAGCATTTTTATGTTTGTTTTTCAGATTGAGAAGGATTTGGGATTGAGAAGAGCATTTCTTTGTAAGCATCATTGCTGCTAACTCCTGCTTGCTGCAGTCTGACGAACTGTCCCTCTGTATATGTCCAACTTTACCTTGTTCTGCAATCTCACACCTCCCAGACTTCTCTTTCAATGTCATCTGCTGCTTGGAGAGCAAAGGGCTATCTTCCAGTCCACTGCCTTCATCATTCACCTTCTCTTCCTGTTCAGTTCCTTGAAGTACTTTGCTAAGGTGAATGTGGAGTTTTGCTTTCACAGCACTAGGCAGTGGTTGTTTTGTTGCATTTTCTTTTCCTTTGTCAATGCTCTCTTCAGTGCTGTTCTCCCCATTGCTGTCAGAATTATCATGTGCATCTTTTGACGTATCTTGAACTTTGTAATTTTCTGATATATTTTCCTTGCCTACTTCACTATTGCCATTTTCTCTGTTCTTAAGACTTTTAAGTTGGAATCCTGAAATGCTTACATCATCATCTTCCTCACTGCTCTCAGCTAGAATAGATTTTGGTTGTCTTGGCATGTCATCTTGCTCCTTCATTTTCTCCTCTGCCTCCAATCCTGCAAGGCCAGTGCCTTCATCCTCAGAGTCATTCCTTCCATCTGTAGTCACCAGATCCCTTTCAGTTTCATTAGATGCTTCATTGCTTTCATCAAGCAGTTCCTTGTAGCCTTTTCCTTCAGCCACAGGAGGATCTTCGAGCATGGCTTCTTTCTCACTGATGCCATCTTCCTCTGAAGAACTACTCTTCTCTTCACTGCTTGCAGTGCTGTCCACTACAGTCTCTTTTATACCTTTTTTATGGGTCCAATGGCCTTCGTTGCTGGAGTCAGAACAGGAGTTATCTGAGGCTTCCAGGATATTTTCTTCTGCACTTTCAGTGACAATAATCCTGGTATGTTTTCCAACTTGTTTTTTCCCAGTTCTCTCACCTTTTCCCTGTGCCATACTGCCCTGGGATTGAGAACCTGACTTCCGCTCACAAGCTTCCTTAAAGCCATGATTCTCATTGTGCCTTTCCCTATGTCTGGCATTGTGTGCCTTCTGTGGCGAGTCATGCTTCTGAAGAGAGCCTTCAACACTTTGCACTGCGATTGACTTTACAGACTCTGACTCGGTGACTTTTTCACTAACAGCAGGCCGCTTTCCACACTTCTTTTTAAAACTGTGTTTCTTGCTGTTTGTAGTGCCCTTTTCCTCCTTATCGCTACTGTCCTCACTTTCTTGTCCTGATGTCATTCCCTGTTGCTTGCAGGCCTTTCCTTTTTTCCCCTCCAACTTGGACACTAATTGTTCTCCATGTTTTCTCCCCAAGCCAGATTCTCTTTTATCATTTCTCTTGTGGGCTCTTTTCCCCCGGAATAACTTTTTGTGGCCATTTTCTTTGCTTCCCTGAAGCCTCACCAGCCTCTGGCTTTTTAAGGGGTCCTCTTCAAGGGTGTCTTTTTGTTCAGGCAATGACTCTTTGCCCTTCAGCTGGCCTTTACTCTTACCTTCCCACTGTCTACCACAGTGGGTCTTTGAATCTTCTAGGGAGCTTGCCTTTTTCTCACCATTCAACACTTTCTCTTTTCCAACCTTTTTGTGCCGAGTCTTGGATCGGGAAGGAGGCATTTCTCCAGTGTTCAGGAGTATGTGAGGGCTTATCTCAATTCACCTCTGAAAGGAAATATTGTGCATTTTGCTGTGAAATAAGCTACAAAGAGAGGCCAGATCCTCCTAAGTGGTAATTTACCTCATTTCTATAGAACCGAACAAACATTTGCAGAACCCTACCTGTGCAGCTGAGGAGTGCCAAACTGACTGTCCAGTTCCAGGTTAATCTGTTTTATTTTGTCATGAATCACCCTCATTTTCTTCTTTTATTAGGACTCTTGTCAGAGGCCAGTCATATACAGGCAACTAAACAGATGTCCATGATTTTCCACAGTTGACAAAGGTTTGGCCACACTGTAGTTTAGGAAAGAATGATTATTTTATTTCAGTTTTTGCTTCTACAATAACCTTCTTTGTGCTGAAGAGAGGAACACGTCTAATGATCTACGTCAAATGAATGAACAGTAAGCAGTTAACTCAGTTTCCCATGTATCCAGAATCATAGTTGGACCTATATGAACAACACTGGCTTGCAGGTTGCAAATACACAATACTGAGTAGATGCTGTATCTCTGAGTAGAACTGAAAAGACCACAACTGATTGTTAACCAAAAAATTAACTCGTACTGTATAAGCTGAATTGATACTGCAGTACTAGAATCTGTACAAGCTGAGCTGATACGTAATTAGTAGAAAGGATGCAAAAATATAAGCTCCATTTTTTTGTGTTTGTTTATTATTCCTCTCCCTTTTATTTGAGCACTTGGCTCTTGACAAGCAAATAAGTACTTGGTAAATTTAAATATATATCGTAATTACAGTTAAATACTACCTGATTTTCCAGGGGATAACCTTTTAAATTTTCTGCAGTGCAAGAGAAGGACATTAATGAACAGATCATACTCTAGATTTGACCTGTCATGAAAATAGTTTAGCCCAAATAGCAAAATTTATGAGGAAACCAGCTCTCATAGCAAATAATGTCTGTCCCTGAACAGTTTTCCTGAAATCTTACTGGAGAGAAGGCTACATAAATCAGGGAACTAATGAGGAATGGGAAAAAGAGAAAAGAAATAAAGTGGTAGAAAAAGAAATATAATAGAGTGGGCAACAACAATGACAATCCAATCATGTAAACTGGTAATCTCTACAGGAAAAGGCAGTTTAAACTAGGTTAACTTTGTAGCATAAGTCTACATTTCAGAATTGCTTCTGAAGACATAAAATACTGACAGAAGATTACTTTTTTTTTTTTTTAGGATAGTATATGTTAGTTGCCCACAGCAAAAGGATTTTCAAATTATTATAACTGATTTGACATCAGAATTTTTGTCAATACATAACCGTACTGCAAAAACATACTGTGTAAATCCTGGCAAGCGTTTGTATGCCAAAGAAAACTCCTAATACAGACCTGGTGCATGCCTGTGGATTGCCTGACTCCATCTTTTCCTTTAGCATGATGGGGCTGGTTTTGAATGGTGTGTTCCACAAAGAAAATGTTCAATGCTTTCCAGGATCTGGCTAAACTGAGCAAGAAGTCAGAAGCAAATACTACTCCACTATGTAACAGCATCTCCACACAACTCCTCCTGAGTGCACTGTCATTAGCTGATAGTCTAGGAAATGTTCAGTATTCTAAGTGTTAATCAGCATTGCTTATCTCTTTATCTTTCCTCTAATCATAGGCAGGAAATAAAGGATATAAAAGTGCCCAAAGGAGTAGTCCTGACCTTTCAGCTTGTTGGAAAATAGCTCTTCTATCCTTTCCAGTTATAAAGATCCTTTATTTTATGAGTCAACCTTTTGCTGCTTCAGACAGATTAAAATACCACTTGGGCTCCAGACTCCACTTCTACCCATTTGTCTGAATGAAGTGCTAATGGCAGAGCCTGGGTTTGATTCCCCAGTCACTAAACACTTCAAGGCAAAGGTCCAAACCAGAAACCAGTAAGGGCATAACTGAAAGGAAATGATGGACCAGAGAAAGAAAAACTTGGAGGTGAATGGAAGAGGAGAATGGGACTAAGAAAAAAAATCTTATAGCAAGGAAACCCAACAGTCTGCAAGATCTTTGCAAGGAAAAAAAAAAAAAGGTAAAAGGCCTCCTGTTAGGGGCATTTGTAACTACCTTAGACATTACATTAGCCAATGATGGGCGAGGAACAAACCAGCACACAAGACACAGGGAAATTCCATTATATATTTTGTCCTCTCACCTCTTTCTCTGTTAAACTCTTCTCTCCCTTTGTTCCTTCTTTCTCTTTGTTTTTCAGCCAACTCCATAGATTCTCTACAGGCAGAAGAGAAACTTCCACCATCATAGCCTTACAATTTCTCTCAATATGTAACAGAGGACCTAGCAGTCAAGATCTTGTTACTAGTTCCTACCATCATCATAACTCCATAAAGAGTTAACTTACTTATTTAAAGGCTGAAATACAGTGTCTGGGAAGCCTTCAGCCAGGTGTTGGACTATTATGGGATGCTGGCAACATATTTACCTGTCTCACAGCTCTGAACCCTGCATCTCAGTGATCATGGTTGCAGTATACAAGCTCTGACAGCCACACCCAACAGTAACAGGGACTGCAAAGACACACAAGGGCTGGTGGGGAATTCTTGAGAGATTGGGAATGAGCTGGGAGGATTAGCTTGACTATATGGTACAAATGTTTTCTTCCCCATAATGAAAAGTAAACCCCTGCTGGTTATTGTACACATGCTACAAGCCCAGAAGAGTTCTGGCCAAGGTTTGTTGCAACTTGCTTCCATCCACAGGCCTCTCCTTGCCGCAGGGTAGGGGATGGGGGGGGAGTACACAGGACGGACAATTCAGGATAAAGGTTTAAATCTTTGCAGCTACTATAAGTCTGACAAGGAATGACAATTTTTAACATTTAGTACCTCAAGAAGGCAGCCTACTCTGCTGGATGGAAATCCATCCACTCTCCAGAATATCTTATGACTTGCTTGCAGACTAAAACTTGTCCAAGCATCCTTATAAGTTATTTAAAAAAAAAAAAGCCATTAAAAAAATACATTCCAATACTCTGGGAACAAACTGGTAAAGAACAACTCAGTGAATCAAAGTTTGCCTCACCTCAATCACCCCAAGGAGGGCAGCAAAACCACATTTGAGATTTACACAGTCCAGGAAGGCTGATGCTCTACAAAAAAAGCACACTAGGCCTATGTAAAGCACATGGTTTTACTGCAAATGGGGTTTTTTGCGCTACCCATTTTGTACTCTTCTGCATGACAGAACAATCTTCCGCAACTAGAAAAAACAGTATCTTCCTTTTTCCCAGCTGCAACTCTGACACTGAGCAAAAAGCTGCTGCCGTGAAAGCACTGATATGTACGGTTAAGGGTTCCTCAACAATCAGTGTCTTTAGTGTTCCCTCTAAACTTGCTTTTTAACTCTGGTCTAGAGTTGACACTATTCAAAACGTCTTGGACACACATGTTGCGTAGTACAGAGCTCATCTCTTAACATCAAATCCTCTTCTTTTATCCCTCTCTTTAAACAGTACTCTCTATAATATGTAGGTGTCTGGTCACCTTACTTCAGCCCCCCCTCCCCACTTAATATACCAACACTAGTGGCGTAGATCTCTAAATCCTGCAACAAGAGTTTTGTTACTGAGGTTAACAGCAGCTGAATTAGACCCTAAATCATCAGTACAGAATAGTTGCTAATATTGTATTCTCCTGGGGGCTTAAAGTTGATACTGCTTCTCTACAATGCCAAATGCAGTAGAAAAAAAAAATGTAAAAGTCTGCTTTTATGTGCTACTGCTAGATAGTCATGTGTCTGGAAAGCTAAAGCCTTCTGCAAAACAAAAATGCTGCAATACTTGGATGATGAGGAAGATCAGGAACACTGCCCAAATTTGTACGGAGCTTAGACACAGGACTTTGGTTTGACTCACTGTAAAGATAGGACCCCAGACTCTGAATCTGGGTTAGAACATGAAAACCTACAGTTCACAATTCTTCTGAGACAGGGTTTTAGAGCAGATTGTTTTGTAACACCACTGTTATTACTGGGAATGGTAAGATGAATCACTGCTTATATAAACAATTCCTTTGACATCAGACCTGCTTTGATTAACTACCCTGGACCATCTGCCTCCTGGACACACTGAAGCAGGTGAAACATCCTCCTCATCAGTTTTTCAACTCCTCTCACTATACCAACTTCATCTAAATCACTACAGGAAAAAGAAAAATTCATTTTTGTTCTTCCTTTTTAGAAGAAATAAGAATACTTTATATCAGAGAAAGGAGAACTTCAATGCCATTAAGAAACACAGCATGAACCTACAGACAAGAAGAGCAGATAGCTCATGCTGTTATTTTAAGACCAGTAGAGAAGTGAATCTCATCTTCCCTAAACACAGTGGTTTCCCCCAGCTGCTACAGAGGAAAAAGTACAGTCATTAATCTTAAAGGGAAATGCGTGGAACTTAATTCTTAACAGTTTCTGTTGTCATTCACCTTTACAAATTGCTCAAGCCCCTTCTTTATCACTCTGCACAGTAACTTTTTCAACATACCTACACCGTCCATCCTGATTCCAGCAAGCTTCTCAGTACTGCGTATCATAGGTCATATTCATGTACACGGTAATATATTCACACTCCTGTACCTTGTTTCCATGCAGCCTAGAGTCTGTTCCAGCGTCCTTGCAAGCCTGCCCAGCTGTGGAGTCTAACATCAATTCTGGCTGGGCTGTGCCCAAACAGCAGATGATTACAGGCATATAGAAGGAAAGTGGCATCAATAATTCAAGCTTTCTCATGGCACCTTTGAACTTTTCAACCAGCAATATCACCAGCTGGTTGTCAGAGTTTTGGATATGAGAAGAGGTGGGATTTCACCTAGGCAAGAGCCAGGATCAGACGTGGTATGACTAGGTACATCTCCAGAAAAAGACTGAAAAGGAGAGGTCAATTCCAATACCAAAACATGTCTGCTATAATCCAAGAGGCTACCAGACAGGGCACAGTGAATACTATCTAAATAAGAGCTTAGGCTAGTGAAAAGGATTAAATCATAAGCCTCTTTCTTCTGCATCCCTGAAGTTTTATTGCAGGGAGCCAAGCTCAGCCACTACCCTCTTCTCCTTGCCAATACCAAGCTCTCTGCTGACAACAGGAAGGTAGTTTCTAGCTTAGCGCTGAAACGACAGCAAAACTGGCACCATTTTTGTCCTCATTATGCCTAAATCTCAGTCCAAATCAAGGAGAATGACTAAATCTCCTTTCAACTTGAATTTCCAAATAAT
>WAAD01018421.1:190597-234941 GCA_013389945.1 Fregata magnificens | reverse complement strand
ATGGTTTTCCCCTTCCTAGTTTTTTCTCAAGAAAGCAGGTAACAGAGCAAGCACAAATGCACGCAGTCTAGTCTGTTCATGCAGTCTCCCTCTGCGCTCACCAGGTTGCGAAGTGACAGCGTGGTTAGCGCAGGATTTAACTACTCTGAGGATGGCCCTGGTTCTTTAAGGCAAAGTCCCCTTCTATCCCCTACCCCCTCCCAAAAAGGCTTTCCAGAGGAGTTGGAGATTAAACAAGACAAACTCAGGCATGGCCAGCAACCAGAACAAGCGACCCTAACATAAAATGTGATGAGTGCTGTTAAGATTAGCAGCATTAGTTTGGGTGGGGCCTGCTTTCCTATCTCCTTCCAAGAACCCCCTGGCTGTTATGTACTGTACTTTGAGGGCTCCTCCACTAAGAAGCAAAGATAAAAACTGGGTGCTGAGCTGGAGGACTTAAGAAACACACTTTACCTAAGCTTTCTGTCACTGGATGGTTCTCTTCTCCTAGCTCATAAGAATGAGGCTGTAGAGCAACAAGTTAGTTAACTATTTCATCATGTTCTTTTATTCATTATTTACAAAAAACTCTCTATCCCTCTCTGCAGAGAGGAGAGATCACTTTTGTAAAGCTCAGAATGACTGATGTCATCTGGATCATGAATTCCTTATCCAATCTTGAAAAAAAGCCCCGGGGCTCTTAGCTCTAAACTTCTAAAGTGTGCATGGTTGGGCGGAGAAACTTCTCTGAAAAATCCAACTCTTCACAGTTCCTGAGAAGGAAGTGGCTCTAACAGACTCTATGTCGTTATCAGCTGAAGCTTCTTTACAGCTCTGTATACCCAAGGCAGAACTGGAGCCCTCTGTTTCTTTGATTTCTTTGGTTTGTCAGAAGTCTCAGACGGTATGATTGGGTTTTGCCTGAGGAGGATGGCCAAGATGAAGGTACTGATCATGTTCACTTTCTTATCAGACTACTGCCTGCTTTGAGCTATACTGAGATGAGAGAGGCTAAATTGAGTCTGTGTAAATATTCCCTTTCCACCTTTACTCAGTCTCAAGCCTGTCTGCCTCAGCACCTCTAACCTGAATTCTCTGCACAGACTAAACACTGCATTTGTTTGCCTTTTAAAATGCTCGTAGCAAGATACTGGCAGTTTGTTCATATCTTTTTAAGGGAGGGGGAGATAAGCAACACGAAAGATAAAACATTTCCAGATTTCTGCTCAGGATCCCTGAGCAAACTGGACAGTGGAGTTTGCGGCCCAAGACTTGGGTTCAATGCCCACCTCAACCGCTGATTTACCATGTAGTTTTGCCCAAGTCGTTGCTTCAATAGCAAGATAGATTCACTTCAGACGAGTATGAATACTGATGCGACTTGCCCTCATGCACAGCACCCTCAACATTTGGTACATGCAATGACAATAAAGTCATCTTTCGACCTAAAGGCTTGTTTGCACTTTCCCAATTTCACTGCCCTTCTCTCCTGTGCACACTTCTATCTAGACACACACAAGGTTGAGAAGGCAGTGCTGGGTGTGGTAAGGAGCTGGCAAGTACATCTTTGCCAGCAATGTGCTACCCAGGGATACCAGTACAGAGAGGAATTTCCAGATGGCCAGCTCCTCTGACTTAAAAGCCCTTCTACCTCGGAGAAACAGCTTTGACTGGGGAATCCAGCAGAGATGGAAGGAACAGAAGGCCTTAAAGAAGACACTACATTCCTTGAGAAAGTACAAGGCTCCCCAGTTCCCTAAAGATTCCTTAATTTACGCAAAATACCAGGTCTTTTCAGCTAGTATTCAGCCACTATGATTGTAAAATGTTATTAGAGAGTGATAACACATTAGACCCCCTTTTCTGTGCAAATTCTTCTTAAGTCAGCTACGCAAAATGAAAGCATGGATGCCATTGCAGAAAAGAGACCTAAGAAGGTAACTCAATTTAAAAAAATAGCTAAATCACATGAATAAGAGAGTAGAAACTGGTCATGATTGATCAGAGAAATAAATTCATAACAACGTTGTTTGTTTGTTAGTAGTTTGGGTAAGTGGGTTGATCAATGCTGTTCCTAACTATTTTTAAGATGAAACTTGATAAATGTATGAATAGGGTCTCCTCTTGGTTTCATTCTATAGCAAGTGGAATTGACAATCCAGTCAGGACCCTGCAGCCTATAAGGCTGGTTTAAAAATATCTTCCTCTTTNCCCCCCCCCCCCCCCAGTCTCATTGCATTAATATAAAATGTTTACTCTGTTCCTTCCTTATCACACGCTGCCTCATATTGACAGAAAACATTCTCCCTTGAGCCTGTACCCCAGGCTATTGAGAGAATTCATGGCCTCTCACTGCTTCAAACCAGTAAGGCCTCTGTTCCCTTCTTCCAGCTATTTTAAGATGAACTAGAAGGTCTCTAAGGTCCTCTTCCCCAGCAATAACCTGAGGAAGCCAAATAAAGTATTCATGACTGCAAGAAGAAACCAAAACAATTAAGTTACATACGTTTGAAAACAGCCTTCTTAAATATTTCAGGAGCACTTTGTTGCCCAATTGTCTGCCATTCAGTGAGGCTGGATGATCCTGTTACACTGGAAGCCAGCGTCCCATGGCCTCTACCCAGAGGTCAGCCAAAACAACAGACCAACACACTGTACAGATGGTATTACACCCTACTGGAGGGATGGACTTTATCTGAGTCTGAGCCAAAAGACTCTGCACTATGCTAAGAGGCAGCTCAGGCTTCCTCCTTTTAATCCCCCAACCTACCTCTGTAGTTAGTGTCTAAAAAGAGCAAACTGAAGATACAAGGCCAGGCAAGCCTGTACAAACTTTAATCTTGCTGGTTTGGTAACCAGAGCAGGTAACAACAGTGAACAGAATAATGACAACAGCAGGAACTCTGGCATGATTAGAAACCAGCAAACAGGCCCATGTGTCATTCTACTGCATCTTCACTGCTGTTGTGTCTTGTGCTAGCTAGACTATAAAGAGGATGTGATCTTTGCGCTTCCATCATACTTTCTTTTTATTGGGCACAATGAGGTGCGTGGGTAGCCTCAAGTAAGGAGCAGTCCTTGTTCCCCTTCTCCTCTTCTGCATAGCTGGGAACTGTGGGTTTGGTACTGAACTCATTTGAGTCAGTAAAATCCCCCAGATTTGAACTGGTTTTCAAACCAACTATACATGAATGCAAGAGACGTTCCAATTGTGTGGGCCACAGCCCTGGTGTGTGGCTGCCCACAGGGCCTATTCTCCCATGAGAAATGACTTCTCTGCAGAAAGCAGCATAGCCCCTGAAGTATAAATCAAAGGATCAAAGTGGAAAGTTAGATTGTCCAGACTGAAATGATTACAACCAGGTATTTGAAAATCCCCAGCAGATGCTAATAAGCTTGCAGAGATAAAGGTAGAAGGAATCATGCAGCTAGGGGCAAGGTTTCATATTACAGCCAAACTGACTTTATGACGATCATCTGAAAGGGGCCACTCCTTCCTTCCAGTGTCTTCTATATTCCTCAGTCGTTTCCTTTGCACCAGTTCTGGTGGTCATCTTGGTGCAATTTGACCTTACAGGTAACTTGATCTAACAGTGAGCTTCCTCTTAAATGAGTGGGCCCACTTGCCTGCAGTTGCTTTTGCCGGTTATTCCCTTACTCCAGATCATAAGGCATTGGTTCAGTTGAGTGATGCAGCAAAATTTTAACATAGTTGAGAATAAAACTGAAAGCACACATATGTACTAGGAGAAGAAAGGGAGCAGGAACAAGTGACACAGGAGGGCAGAACAGCTCTTAGCAGCAACACCACAGATGTGAAACTCTTCTAGGGCTCCTAAGCTCTGGGAGGGAAGGAGGAAGAGTACAGGGAGGTTACAGTACGTAGAAGGTGGTTTGATTTTGAAACTTTGACAGATGCTCTGTCAAAAGCAGATTATCCTATAGTGGAACAACAGGAACTTCAGTGTGATATTGGGCCACTCAGGCTTTTTGTGCCCTGTTATATTGTCTTTACAGTTTTGCAAGCACAGGCACTCTTATTATGCTTTGCTACCAAAGATCTGGGACAAACTGGGAGTGATTTGCTTAGTCAGGCATTAGAAGACACACTCAAAGACTCTTCTAAGGGGATTGCCTCCAAAACTTGTCATTTATTTTATAGGATGATGAACATTTTCTCCCATTTAATATTAACAAGCCTATCAGTATCTTGTGCTCTGTTCCACCGCAGATATTTAATTTCCTTAATCTTCTGTAGATAGATCCCTATTCATTTTACGAGAGGTCTCATCTCTCCCTATGCACAGGAGATATCCTCATAAGTAATACATACCTCTCAATAGATATCACTTTAACACGGAAATGGTTTATAGAATTTGAGTCACTTCCATGCAGGATACATTCTAATGGAAATTTCCCTTTCTGTGCATAAGCAGTCCTAAGACAAGCACATCAGTGAGCAAGTTAACCTGCTGAACCAAGTCTGTTCAGTCTTATGAAACAAGAAAAGATCACAGCTACTATCTGCTGTTTCTCATCAAAGAAAATCTACCAGTGCTAATGGTACCTGCCTCCCATGTTGTTAACTAACGAGGCACATGGAGATCTGATACATTCATTCATGGCTGTGATGTGAGCTACTGAAAAATTAGCATTTTTCTTGTGCACTAAAAAAAAAATTGCTAGATGAAGATCTTACCCTCAGGCAGGGTTTTCTAATGGTTTAACAAATAAACCTCTAAGTAACAGTTGAATGGGCACAGAGAACAGTAGGGAGGAATCTGCCTATGCAACATCATTAAGCAGAGTTGAAACAGACTAGGAGTGCTTTCCATCCAACCCAAGATTAGTCTCTGAAAGCACAATGCGCTTCAGGAAGATGACATGATATTATTTCACTTTGAAATTCTTACATCCCACTTACCATAGTCAAAACAAGCCTTTTTAAGGATGGACCCTGAACATTGCACGACAGAAGTCATAGTGCCTGGACTCTCAGATTGCTTTTGGTAAAAGCTTCTTTCTGTGCTTCCTGAGCCTTTAGGACTGAGGCATTGCCAACTGCAGGGGTCCATGTGGAGTCTCCAGCAAGTCAGCTAAGTATAAAATTAAACCAGTCTGTTTTAAAGGTTAATTCCATAGCAGGTGACTACCACTTAGTCCTTAAGTTTTATTATTTCCAGAAACTGTGCCTCGTGGGCCTAACTTGACAGAACTGAATTTCCTTGAGAAGAATTTTTTAAAGTCCTCATTACTGTTCATTGGCATTCAAAATGTCTTCTTATAATGAAAGTACAGGCAAATATCATCAGGTCTGAACTGTGAGCAAACTGTCACAGCAGTGACAGCATCACAGGATATCAAACCAATTAAGGGCTCTCATACCTCCTTTGGTCACAAGCCTGCATTTCATCTGCTCTTATCTCTGTCAGCATAAAGACAGGAGGATATACTTGCCTGTAGAACAATCACACCCTTTAAGAATACCTCTACCAAACTCAAGTGTGGCTAACAGGACACACTTCCAAATCCAATAATCTTCAGACTTTGCAGTTTGGAATAAAGCTCCCTCAGCAATAGCTTAAACCTCTTTCAACTCAATATACCGCCTAAGCTAGCAGGTTCTCCTAAAATAACACTAAGCCTTCACTCGAACCTGCATATTCTCTGCTTCCTTGGACTCCTACCTCCATCAGGACTTGAGCTGTAACATCTGACTTTGGGGTGGCATTCAGCAGCTCAGAGATGTCCTTGTGTAGCAGATTTGGTTTTTAAGAGCTCAGCCTGTTTTTCAAGGGCTCAGGCACAGCAATCTGATAAAGCTAAGTTCCCATTAAGAAAGGAGAGTGTGAGTAGAATCCAAGCTTCATTTTTGAAGTCCCTGCCCTAACCATAAGCAGAGAACAGGAGACTGACTTTAAACAAATGAACAACATTCAGAGTTTCTTTAGGAGTAAGCACATAACATACAGACTCCTTTGCCACAGGAGCATACAGGAAGAAGAGATCCATATCTTTTGAAGGGGAAGAGTCAGTGACAGGCTGGGCTCTGCCCATGGAGATACAGGTCCTTCCTACCTAGGGTGACTCTCCCTCACCACTGTCAGCATGTGTTCAGGACCATCCACTTTAAAGAGACCCCCCCTCACCAAAAAGCCTTTTTAAAATATAACTTAGCTCTGGGCGCAAAAGCTACGCCACAAAGAGCTGGAGAGCAGCAGTCTCTACGCATTTAGCTGGGGAAGAGGTGTACAGTGGTAACAGGTAACAGCCACACAAAGTACCTTTTTAGCTACTTTCCTCTCTACTGAAACAGGCCACAAGTGCGAGGAGCCTTTTAGCTCTCCTGTCTTTGTTGTGTTCCCGGCAACCCCCCTCCTGCCATCCCCACGGTTCAGTCAACATTTATAAAAAGCACATCTTCATGAGATGCAAGAGGAAAATGAGAAGTTTGTTTACACAACAGTGTTTCATTACAAGAAAATCAGTCCCTCTGGCGTCCCTGGCAGAGCTGACTGACCTTTCAGGGTATGACTTCCCCCAGCACCAGGGCGGTCTCCTTTTCTGCTCAGAGCTGGTGGTGGAAGAGACTGCTCGCTTGAATTTGCCATCTCCCACCTTTGTTGCTTTGTAGCCTTCACAGTCCTATTTCAGGCAGCAAAAACAGAGGCTGCTGCAAAGGCAGTATAAGGAACAGCATTGCTGACCCTCTGTTGAGCAGGGGATGGACATTGGGGCCCAGCTTGAGGGTAAAGTATCAGGAAGGTGAGCTATTTTATGCATTTACACCACGCTCAGAAGGCATTCAATGGTGGCGGCCACGACCAACATCTGGACCTCACCCAGGACGCTTCAGCATGTTTCTAGGGGACCAAGGTGCTTCCTGGGACTGCCCTGGGCTCCTGTAGCCCTTGCTCCACCGCGATGACAAAAGAGAAACTTTTTAGCGGTATACCTCTAGAGGGATGGCTGTGCCAGGGCTCGCACGCACAGGGAGGCTGTCCTCAGGGCACGTCCGCGGCCCCCGCTGAGCCCCTGACGGGCGGCCCTGCCCGGCAGCGCCCTCTGCCGCCTCCGCCAGACGGGCGAAAGGGCGGGAAAAGGCGCCGCGTCCCGCTGTGAGGCGAGGGCAGCGCGGCCGGGGAGCGGGGTGGGCAGCGCGGCCGGGGAGCGCTCGCAGCGAGGCTGTTCCCTCAGCACCGCCAGACCCCCACCTCATGGCTGCCACAGCTCAGAGGTGAAGCAGCGGGAGAGGGCTGAGACCCTGCAACAGCTGTGGGAGGGCAGGTTCAGCCCTCCCACTCTGGAAACGTGTCTCTGAACAGAGGTTGTAGTGACGGGAACCATAAAAAGTAACGACGACTCACCTTGCAGAAGGCTGTGGAGCATCCAGCCAAGAAGGGAAGAAACTCACCCCTCTGCCGACACCCAGCCACGGCCTCAGCCCTCTTTCCTTTAGGAGGCAGGGTGGTGTTGGGTTGACAGTTGGACTTGATGATCTTAGAGGTCTTTTCCAACCTTAACGATTCTATGATTCCTGACACGTAAGCCCATGCAGCCTTGCAGCTACACGCAGCCCGTCAGTGGAAGATGACCTCTCGCTCTGAGAAGAGCATTTACTTCAGTTGTTTACTCCCCATGCCATGGGGAGGACTAACTAAAGGATAAACTAGTTAAGTGGCGAAAACAATCCCCTTTCCCTGCAACCATTGACTATTATCATTGCAGAGCTTGCAACTGCCACCAGAGAAAACCAGGCCACCTCAGCCCACCCCTCTCCACAGGCGCAGCACCAAGAAAAGGCCCTTCCTCGACCAGAAACCACCACCCAGACACATCTGGCAAGGGGATCTGCTTGAGAGGGACCATTTCCACCCAAGCAACAGTTGAAACAAATGAAATCAACAGCAGGATGATCTCAAAGGCCATCCTAGCCCTACAGCAGCCTTTTCACATAGGGTTTTGCTGGTCCTCTTGTAAATTGCGCCTAATCTGGAAAGCTTTGTCAAACTCCCAATCACCAACATGTCGGAGGAAGAGGTCGGTGTGCTGCGTGGAAGTAATCCAAGCGCTTGGGGCTTGCGGCTGTTAGTGAAGGCACTGAGTTTTCTGTGACCAAGGGCTTATGGCAGCTATTGAAGGAATTGGTCTTCTCCACCTGGCTTACCTCAGGGAATCAGCTACAGCTGCAACCCAACCTCAGCCTTTGCTTGAGAGAGATCACCAAGTCAAATAATGTGGCTTAGCAAGGACTGTTGGGCTTTAGAAGAAAACGTCCACTAAAGTCTGTCTCATTCTTCAGCCATGCCAATTCAACACCAGATCCCAGTCCTGCTCTTATTAAAGACATCCCAATTCATGAGGCCCCATAGGCAGTGATGTGCTTTGCAGGCTGAATTTAGGACTACAGTCCAGGCATGCATTTATTCTAGCTGCAATAGATACAAACCATATTCTAAGAAACAGACCAATTAAGCTGTAAAAAACTTTCATTCTCTCGCTAACCAGACATGCCTCAGGCCTTATGACTAAGATGAAAAGTACTTTTCCTTCCAACATTATGTTCTTCTAATAGAATTGTTAGACATTCAACAAATATTCAGTTGCTAAACATCTGAGCAAAGCTTGCATTACTATTGAAAAAAATAAAAAGAGCCCCAGGCCAAGCTTTTCTAGAACTAGAGAATTTTGGCACCAAATATGCAACCCTATAAAAGAGCTCACGTTACAAGAAAGCATTTGACCTAAAACTCAGGCCACTATAAAACAGCATCCCATATTAGGTACCCAATATGTGTATTCAGATGTGGAAAATTTGGGCTGTTCTTTAGTTGTGATCCAAGACTCTCCCCTCTGCAGAGAAACAGGTCTGCAAGGGTTAGGGAACATGCTGCCAGCACAGCTATAAGAAAGGATTTTTTCAAGCACTGGCAGCCAGTGTTAACAGCAGCTCAGCTCCTGCAGCAAAGAGGCACTTTACAGTGCCAGACCCCAATGAGACTGCATAAAGCAGGAGAAGGGGAGAGCACTGCCAAAGCCTGACTGGCAATAGCGTTAATAAGGGCCAACGAGCCCTCAGAGTGCTTCCACGCATTAAGCATTAGCTCTTGGAGACAGCAAGCTTCTATCAGATCCCAGACAAGGGGAGTTCAAGTGGAAAGTAGAGGTAGGCACAAAACTCAAGGAGTCTGGCAGCAGCTGAATCCTCTGATCAGAAACAGGCTATTATTATTATTATTACTGTCAGCTGACAGGTAGACTAAGGGTAACAGCAAGGCTCAGAAGGCAATTCCCAAAAGGGAGAGATGCAGAGGGATTTTTTCCCATTACATTCAAAAGCTGCTTACAGACATTAATTGAAGACTCCATCCTTCATGAAGACTTCATCCCATCACTGATTTTACTTGCTAGTGGTTTTCTGACAGCACAAAAAAATACACCCTAGTTCTGAATGTCATGAGCCTTTCCATCCTCTCCTGCTCAGCTCAGAATATAATTGAAAGCACAACGCGAGTTCCACTCTTTCCCTGCTTTGCCCCTTTCCTGTTTCTCCTGTATTTTAGGCATGGCAGCTCTAAAAGGACTCTTAATGCCTTTGCTCACACCAATAAGCCAAGCAGCTTACTCCAGTGAATCCTTCAGCTGTAGGTTTCAAATAAGCATTGCTAGGAAAAATCTGCCATATATCAGCACGCATCCTAAACTACTCAATCCCATTAATAGTCTGGCTTGTGCTTCCAGGAAAATAAAAAGAAGCCTGGATAAAGTTTGTTTTGTTTTGTTTTTAAATCTAAATTCACTTTAACGTGTACAAATTATGATAGTATTTTTGTGACTTGTCTAACTCTTTCAGTGGACCTATTGGATTTTTCAAGTTACGTGGGTGAAAATGGGGAGAAGTTATAAACTGCTTTTGCCCTTTCTGAGCAGGACTGCCAAGTCACTTACCCCAAGCCTGCCAGCAAATGAAATACTCAGAAAGGCATTAGAATCAGCCCATCTGTGAGAAGCAGAAAGAAGCGGCTGGGTGCACCAGGATGAGGCACATGCACAGGATCACACCAGCTCAGAAGCTGCTGATTAAACCGTAACTTCCTGCAAATTTGCAGCATCAGTGCCTGGCACAAGAGGTGGAAAACAGCAGGCCACCTTTCTGTTAGCCTCAATCCTGCAGCAATGGAAACAAGGAAATAATGAAGCTAGTAGAAATAAGGAAATGGAAACTAGTTTGTCAGACCATGCTGAGTAGGAGAGAAGGCTCTCTAAAACCTCATTAGCAATAAATTAGGTCTCAAAGGAGATACGAATACTTCTAGAAGGAAAGGTGCCTGAAACATCACCTGAGCAACAGCAACTCTGCAACCATATTCTCCTGCAGAACAGAAAGTGCCACCCTAGTACTCTAGGAAATAAAGGATCCCTCCACCTTGCTCAGGTAGGTAAAGACAGAGCCCAAAACAAGAGGGCTTCCAAGGAGAGGGTTCCAAAGCATGCCAAGGATGTCAGCTCAGCACCCAGTCTGGGAGGATTTAGTTCTTTCTGACTCACACAGTGCTACAAGCAAGTTACAGGAGCAAAGAGAAATAGGAAAAACTCTGGGTTTTTTCTTAACTGGAAAAGAAGAAAGTAGCGTTAGCGCAGGGACAAAGGAACCAAAAAGTTTAAAGAGTGACGAAGTGCTCTCCGCAGAGTTTCACCAGTTTCAATTCAAAATCTATTGGCCGACTAGTACAGCAGCACTGCCAGATCAGCTGTTTCTCCCTTCAGTGTGTTATCACCCAAGTTATTTCAGGACAAGCGAGTAGATGACCTTCTGGAGACTATAATCTGAACTGCTGCCCTTTTCTGGCAACATGATGTATGAATTGCAGGACAGTGACACAATCAACTTGCTTGCCACATGTGTCTTCTCCAAACCACCACCTTGCTTAATGAGGCCACTTAATCTCCAGGAGTGCTCTTTGACTCTACAGCTCAGAGAGGGACAGCTCCACCTTCTTCAAGGGGTAAGCGGGCAGGAGCCTGTTGCCAGTGTGAAAGCTGCTGCTGATGGAAAGAACAGATATGAGAGCGGACAAGGATCACAAAAGGGAATTCAGAGTTTTATTTCCAAAAAAGAGCAATGTAGTGTTGAAACAAAAATCAAGTTCAATTAGTTTTCCTCTGATTTGAATGGCTACAAAAATAGATTCTAACCAAATCCATAAAGCCAGTTAATAGTACCATAACAAACAAAACCCAAAATTACTCATTCAGATACCACATACAGCAGTCACAGGAATCTAGCATATATTATTTAATGTTTTTTTTTAAAAAGTAAATTTCTAAAATGTTTCCGTTAAAACTGAAATACCCATACAATTTAAAAAAATTGTACAAAAAAATAATTTTAAACCAGTTTGGAGGTAACAGTGTGCGTTTATTAAAATCCTGCACCAAGGCAGTAACATTTATAATTTAAAACCCAGCCCAGTAGAAAAGGGAAATGTGCAAACATTTAAAAGTTAGATGTACTCAGAGGCTTGTGGTGCATCAGACCTGGCGATCCACTTCTGTCCTAATGCAAGGCGGGCTCCAAGAGGAGATGTCTCTAATGAGGCACTAAAAGGGGAGGCAGAGGCAGGCATGCATATGCATGCAAGTTGCAGCTCACTAGCCTGCAATGCAGGGAGCAGTGGTGCCCTCTCCCCAGGGACGGTTTGCCCAATCAGTAGTGTTATGGCACTCAATCCAATGCCAGAAAGTCCTTGATGAATTCTGGTCAATCTGCTTTGGGATAAAAGAATGCAAAAGCCATTTTAGAAAACAGAAGTTGAAAGCTAATGAGAGCTAATGAGTTGATATTATGCTATATATAATGCGTATCATTGCATTAACTACAAGAATTTACACTGGACCCAAAAGCTCTAACAAGGCACATCTCTACACACATACACTAGATATGAGCTTATTTTGAAAGACAATGTATAAAACTATAAAAATATAGTAACCTCCCTCCTGCTATTTTCTGCCCAAGGGTTTTCAGAGTTAATGCAGACTCACATGTTGCCGTGGTCACTGCTCAAACCTTTCAAGCACAGAGGAAGGGAAGAGGGTAAAAAGAGGGATTCTGTGCATCCTGTTATGCTCGGTGAAGGCACCCATTTATTTGGGAGTCCTTAGTAAGTCTCAACAGATTATTGCTGTGAGCTCTGGCTACCTCTCCAGCTGGCTTCATGGTAAGGTTAAGAGTCAGGCAGGAGCCTTTAAAGGATTTTAATCTCTTCCTTTAAAGCTGATGCAGCGTATTTATTCATGTGGCACATAAGGTGCTGAACAGTGCTAGTACCTCACACAGCCAGCAGATTCCTATCCTGAAAATTCAGACCAGAGTCCTGCACTATCACAAACCATTTAAAATAAGCTAAATTTTATAAACGACCTTCATTTTACTTGCTGCTTCCTTTGGCTACTTCACAGGGCCTGAAATATCCTTAGCCACACCTACCTCCTCCATTACTTAGTCCATGTCCTAATGGACTTCTTGCCAAATTTCTTTCTGCATAGCTCCTGCAATGACACAAGAAAAGATTCATTATTGCAGTGCAGCATCATCCCATCCACTCCCAGCTGCTGACAGAAGACCAGGATTAGGTAGTGTCCAGAAGTGCGCAGAGCAGAGCATGTCAGGCAGTCACTTATCCTTACACACCAGCAGTTACCAATCCCACCAAGCTTCCTGCATCCGTTGCAAACAGTATTCCTTTGTCTACACTTCCATAGCCCCTGTCACCTGAACATCAGTATTCTAGGGAGACAAGATAAAGCCCCGCACCCGTGGTGGTAGCTTAGCTCTATTGTATAGACAGAATGGGAGCAGAGATACTGAACATGTCCAAGTGACAGTGTCAAGCCAGGATTAAAACTCCAGAGTCCCATCCTCGACCAACTAAGCCCACATGGCCTGCCCTTAGATCAGTATGGGTTGACACGAATAGAAACCTGTATGCGAATACTCAGAGTCCTGTTCCTTTGGGATGTGGGAATGTGATCTCTCCTGCTTTTCGGAGAGAAAGAGACAAAGCATTATTCATAAAAAAACGTCAAGGGACAACACGTGAAAGAGAACCTGCCTCTCTCTTACTATTTCCCTTTGATAGTTTGTGGGACACATACATGACCAGATTCCAGCACAAGGATCCCTGCCATCATGTTGGGCATCCCCCTGCTTTCAACTAGAAATGCCCTCCCTTGCCAGCCCCACCCATTAGGAACAGAAGTTGGTTGATACTCACCCTCTGCCCCCCTCCAGAGTACTCTGGATCTCCTTCAGGACTTCTGGAAAGCAGAGGGTTAAAGCAGTGAGCCAAACCAGTGGAGATCTGCTTTCAGGCAGCAGCCTAGCCACATTCCACCTCCCTGCTGAACAGCCTTTAAAACCTGCCTCCCACAACACAGAGGTCAGACCTTATAACAACATTGCCTCTTCAACAGTACCAGGTTTTTACTGAACAGGCTGGCATAAAGGACTGAAGCAGTCATTTGCCAGAGGAAATGTTGCCAGTCCCAGTGTACCAGAGCCCCAAAGGAACAGTCTGTTCCAGCTGTCATTTTACACAAGTCCTGTTGGAAAGTAAAGATCCTTCTCTTATCACAGCAGTAAACGCAGCTATGTGGAACAACCCCTGCTTGAGGGCACGACTACCTGTCCAACCCCTCACTTCTACTGATTCATGAAAACCCAGCATTTCTACCAGTCTCGTGTAATTGCAGATCCCTTGCAACGGAGTACTGGAACCCACAAAATTCCCAGCAGCTTTCTTCTTTTCCCACCCAGAAAGGCACCTGCCCTGTCAGTAGCAACACTTCGTCTCACTCACTTTCGTCATTGAGTAAGGCATGTTCCATCAGCCTCCCAGATTTCCTTTCTAAAAAAAGAGTAGGAAAAAAGCTTTTACCTAACAATATTTNCCCCCTTGTTAAGTACCTTTTGACTTTACTGAATGCTTCACAACTAATCCTTAAACCCTCTCACATACTGAACTGTATTTTCCAGCAATGCTAGTTTGGCTAACAGAAGATCTCATCTGTAATTTCAGACCTTATCTTCCCACAGCCTCTTCCTCCCAGCAGAAACTACATTCTATCCTTTCAAGGCAATCTTGCCACATGCAACTTACTTTAGAGCTAGCAACTACTGTGTCCAGGCACTCACAATGTTTCCCTCATGTCCCTCCTTACTTTCCCCTTTCTGAGGTAGAAAATATCAACTGCAGCAATAGGAAAGATGTTTCAGATTTACACGTCACCATGCTACATTTAGTACAATTACTTTTTCCTTACCATCTTCTCCACAGTCAGCCGAACTCCTTCCTGATCCCCTAGAAAAGGAAAGGAGGCAGAAAACAATCACTGACTCTGAGGCACAGGGGTGCAGAGAATTCGCGTATACTCTTGGCAGCTACAAGAAGCTCCAGTGCATGCTGCCTAAATGGTTTGTTGAGCAAGAACGTAGGAAGGGCTTCATCAAATGTTGGTGATGCAGAAGTCTGCAGGCACCAGAGAACATTTCTAAACTTTAGGAATAAAATTCCTATAGGATCTCCATGAGTTCCAAGAAGAGAGGAGGAACACTGGATTGCCCTTCACAAAGCAACAGTTCAGCCTCGTCAGTAACACACAGCCCCTGAAGTATGCAAGGGTAAGGTGTCAGTCAGGCACGTCATTAGGGAACAAGTAAAGCAAGCCAGAGCTTACAGTTTATGACTCTCTCTTAAGGATACCAATGCCAATGCTTCACTACTTTGTCCCACCAGCTGTACTGCAAGTAGGAAAACCATCAGGTAGAAGGTTGCATTTCCTCCTGCCAATCCATCTAGGAATGTTGTTAACAAAGACTTCAAAGGTTTTTTGGTTTTTTGGGGGTTTTTTGTTTTGTTTTGTTGGTTTTTTTTTTTTTTTTTTTTTTTTTTTTGAAAGACAACATTCTCTATTAAATACAAAACTTCATTGGAAACAGTCGAGTAGATCTCACTACTCAGACACAGTCAGTGTGCAAGAGTTTTACAGATTTTACCTGGATTTTCTGGCAGCATTCTCCATGCCAGGCTTGTTGTGCACGTGATTGTTGCTTGTAACTTCTGGCACGTCCACAACGCACCGCGGCTCCACTAACCATTTGGTAGAAAGGGAAAACCTCTCGAACTCCGATGGTGAGATCAGATAGAAACCTACAGATGATCGGGAATTTATAAGCAATTCTCAAGTCCAAGAATACAGTTCCAGAACTAGAGGTGATCCAAAAAATGAACAGATCTAAGCATCCTCTATGTTTGGCAGAAAGGGTTTGCATATCCTCCTCTGTAAATGAGGAAGAACCATTGAGGAAGATATTACCCCCATTTCCCAAGGATTGCTTAGCCTAGAGACTGGGCAATTTAAGATTATGCTGACAGGTAATTGTATTGTCCTGTGCTGACACTTATGAAAAGCAGCATATAAAGATGTAAAAACTGAACTGCAAAGCAGCGATCCGCCTTCAGCAGCCATAGGATGTTGGATCCCAGTTTTGCAATTTGAGTGTTGAGCCACAGGCATGTATAGGAGGCACAATGCAGCCGTTTCCCCAGTGCCTGCTGCTTAGAGAGCCATCCTCTTGACTCCAGACAAGAGAAGGGTGGCCAGATGAAAGCTACCTATGGGGCACATCCAACCTGTTACCTGAAAACCACTGTATTCATTAACAATAATGGAATAAGCTCACTTCTGCTAATTCACATGTTAGTACCTGTCAGCAACTGGTTCTGGCCAGAAACATATAAAGGACATATTTACATAATATTCACATGCATGCACAGCCAGTTCTAAACACTAAGCCCTATAATCCCTTTTCCATTATCTCAAACACACAACAGAGCCAGATGATTTGGAAGAAGCACACCTTACCTTGGCCATATTTGGTGAAGACGCAGGATGCAATGCCACTCACATCCTCTTTGCGGATGCAAGGGTAGCGGATCTGTAACTTGAGGAAGGGCAGTGAGATGATCTGAATGTCTCCCAGGTTAGTCAGGACAGCCAGGTCATTTTCACTGTAATCATCAGTCTTGCAGCTGCCAAAGTTTGCAACCGTCACCTTTCGTACCCTACAGCCTTCCAGGGCTGTCAGCTTGAGCTTCAGTTTGGAGCTAACCTTGGGTAACGTGAATACCTGTCAATAGAAACAAGACACTGACATTTCTTTCCTGCACAATGGCAGCAACCACACCCCAGGACATCTGCTACTCCCTCCTTTAACAATGTTTTCATTCACAGTGAATACACACAGGTGTAATCTGAGTCAACCTGGCCCCCTGCTCATGGGACAAGAAGTAATCAGCCACAGTCAGTGTTAGAATCTGTTTCTGTTCTGACATCAAGCAGTTTTACCCCTCAGGATGCAAGCTGCTTTTCTCCCCTAGTTCTTTCAAAACTGCTCCACGTTTGGCTACAAATTATTACAGAAAGAGAACAGGGTTTACACTAACTGTGTGCTCTTCCACATTAAAAAGCCAGGGCCAGCCTACAGCAAGCTACTTCGTCTTCTCTTCTATGCTGACTAGTTAGCGTACAAAACAAGAAGCTTTTTAGTTGCTTCATACAAATGCCTACCAATTCCTGCTCCTGTACTAACCCCAGCAAAAGGTCTTTCCCAAAAGCAGAAGCAGCCTTGTCCAAAGACTATAATGTAATATAGGAATAAAATTTCTATGTCCAGCATGTGCACCACTGTGCTGAATATCCAGTTTGTCAGCACACACCTGATTTATGGACTGCACCAAACAGAAACGCTGTCCCCGGGGTATTATTCAGGTACAGAAGAATAAGCATTCCCAAGAGTTATCTTTCGACTGAGCTCTGCTCAGTGCTTCAGCAGATTTTATGTGCAGTCCCTATGCATCTCCTGGGTGAGACTTACCTTAAATTGCTCTTCAGACACCACCAACAGTTGATGGCTGCCTTGCATGTCAGGACTCTTAGAAAGGTCATGTGCTACTTCTAGGGGTTCTGGGAGGGGAGTGCTGCGTCCATCCAAGACAAGTATACCCACAACAGGAGCCCTGTGCATCAGCTGAATCTCTTTGGCTAGACAAGCAAGATAAGGAGGAAAATAAACAAACAGAAAAACCAAACAGGAGTCTAGTCACTGTGTTAGAACCTCACTCACATCCTCTCAGAGCTGGAGACCTACACAACGGGGCTATAGAAACCCTGCCTAAAAAGAATTAGTAGTTAAAGGGTATTTGGACTGAACTGGTTCATGTTAAATGGTAACTATTATTACATAAAGATAGCAGGTCCAACTGTCAGAATAAGGTACACGTGCACTGAGGCTTGATGGTAAACTTCAATGACAGCTGACGCAAATTTACATTTCTGAAGTCAGCAGGAAGAGAGGCTAAGGGATGTCAGGCAGTGCTGGAGCTCGCTTACTCTTCAGTTCAGCTGCTGCAGTGAGCATTGCTTAGCTCAGACACTGCCACGTTTAGCTCCAGTCTCACTGATAAATAGCACTAACTGAGCTACCTTGCTTTTCTGTATGTAACTCTTGGTTATACGAGTAATAGCTCAGATCCATTAGGACCTTGTTTTCACAAGGCATACTTACCCTGCTCTGCCCTGACAGGTTCATCCATCCTCCTCTCTGCTGGAGGAACACGTAAACAGAAGGCGTAGACTGTACCTCCGTTGGTGCCTGCCCACAAGGACGGGCAGTGGCGGGAGCCTGGAGCAACAAGGAGGCCCATGAGCAAGGCACCATCTGTGACATCCTTGGATAACTGCTTTCCACTAGCTATACACATCCTCCCCCTTTTACATCCTAAATATCTTTATATCAGGACAGACTTGCCAGGGAAACTACAGGTTCTTAGCACTTCTTTTCCCAATACGTGCCCATCAGCAGCCCTGATAAAGGACATGGCATGCAAGTAAAAACAGAGTGCTGTTTCCATCAGACACCACAATTACTGCATCCAGTTTTCACGTATTTATATCACATATGAGCAGAGTAAACTTGTGCATGATATCAGTTTGGGCTCTGATGCGCAACCAGCCACCACCCTCACCAAAATTAAAAGGCTCTGCTGGGGGCAGGGGTGAACTTTAGAGTAGTGAGACAAGGAAAAGCTTACACTATAAAGTCAGATATCGTTTCAGCACATTTGAAAACCATACATAAAGGCTGCATCCAAAGATGAACTACTGCTTGCCTTGGATTAGCCAGCAGCCAGAATGGCTAAATAATAATTCTGCATGACAACATATGCTCTTGTTCTATATTAGTTTTTCAGCATAGCACAAAGTAGGACACAGGAGGTGCTGAATTTTCCTGGCAGTAAATCCTAATACATTCCTTGGCAGAAGGAGGAAAAACCCGTTCGGAAGAAAGGAGAGATGATTTTTCTACTCACTGTCTCTCAAAAAGGTATCAGCAAAATATAAGGTGCGCACAAAGCCAGTGAAAGAGTCTTCTGCAGACCGGGCTTCAATCTTCCGCTGGACTGGAGCCAGTTCCATTTCCTGCAATGCGTCTTGGTCAAATTTGGCATTTGCTTCTTGCACCTTCAAAGATGAGGAGACATTTTGTCACTCAGGCAAAGACACAGGGAAGAGAGAGAGATAGTAAGAGTGGCAGCAATAGAAAGGGAAAGCACCATCATACCAGTGAACAGGTATATTCTGCATCGTATGTTCAACGACAGACAGTATGTTTTCTCTAAAAATGTGACTATTTTATCTAGCAGATAGCAGCATCAGAAGTTGCCATTTTTGCCCTTATACCGGTAGCTACTGATACCATAGAGGACTCCAGACCACCTCCTGCTCTAGGCAGTCTAATCAGGACTCTGCATGCTCCAAGCTGTAAACAGACAGGACCCCAAAAAGGTGGACCCCTCACCTCTGAGACATTTCCACTACGTCCCCGTCGCTTCCTACTGGAGACCCGGCTTCTTCTGATCCGCCTGAATGATTGACGGAGGGACTTCTTCAAGGATTTCACCCGAGACAGTGGGCCTTCTAAGGCCAATTGGTCACTGGGATGCAGCGTACACCTGAAAGACGGAGACAGTAGGCACGTGGTCACTTTCTACTGGGTGGCAATCACTCCCAAGAGTCCAACAGGACACACAGAAATGTCAGAACGTGCTTATATACTCTTGAAGATCTTCAAGGACAGAGTCCAATGAGGCAGGGTTTCTTGCTACACTGACTGCTCTTGAGAAATCGCTTATCACAACTTGCTTTGTTAGCAATCCCAGGCCATCTTTAACAGAGGATTACCACAGACCTCCTGGAAAGGAGACACTTACTTCACAAAGACCAGTCGTTTCTGCTGGTGGTCAAAAAGCCCAAAACCATGACTGGTACCAAAGGCCACAAGCTTCCATTCAGAGTGAAGGGCCAAGGAGGTGACCACAGCTGGTGGCTGACACTGGACAAGGACAAACGGCTGAAAACCGGCTTCAAATCGAACAGGTCCATCTCGAGTCTTTAGTTTCTCGTGACCTTTCCATCGATAGCCCTCTTGGTCCTGCAGGAGATCTGCTTCAGCATGGTCCACAACATGTTCTGCATCTTCATCATTCAGCTCCATCACCAGTACCTGAAAAGAAGAGGACAAACTTCGCTGCAGCTTTTACAATTCAAGCGGTCCTCCAAGCAGCAGGCCTTCTCAGCAGCTGCAAAACTACAGCATCTCTCAGGGCTGATAAATAGCATTAGATAAAGTCTAAAATACAGATTAGAGAAAGAGAACCATGAAACAACATTTCCAGCAACTGCATCTATTTACCACTCTAGAAATGAGTATTTCCAATTTTAACACATCTCCAAGTTGCACTAAAAGCAAGTTTTATGATGACTGTTTATATTTCAGTACCTGTCCTGCTGTACCAGCTACAGCCAAGTATCCGCTGTATTTACACAGGTAGATCTTCTGGATCCCAAGTCTAGGATCATCACTATAAGGGTCGAAGGTACCAACCTAGGCGAGAGAATACACAGTGACTGGTCTTTGCAGATGCATTAACTAGGACAAGAATCAAAACTCCTCAGGTTTTCAGAAAGCTTCTACAAGCAATAGCTGTCTTACCTTGCGAAGTGGAGGCCATTCGTCCTCACCCAGGGTGTTCATATTGTCATTAGGATCTGCATCTGTGAGAAATACTCTCACTGTGCTTAGCTTATAAAGAAGATGTAAGCAGACACCAGATGCATCCCAAAACCTCACAGTGCCATCTTCATGCCTGTATGGGGGAGTGTTACAGAAATGCACATCATGCAGGAGAACACCAAATCACCCAGATGAGGATGATAAAACAGAGGGGAAAAAACACAACCAAAGATTAAACCACCCTGTTTACAAAGCCCTGAGCTGTGGCAACTTAAGAGCTTCAAGAGAAACATTGGGGGGGTGTGTGGGTGTGTGTGTGTGTGTTTTGGTTTAGGTTGTTTTGTTTTGTTTTAAATCCAGTTTGTTCTCGATGATCTGACACCAGTGTACAATTTAAGATTACTCCAAAAAGGACTGAAAAGGAAAAAAAAAGCTTAGCATATAGAAGGAACAACTCATCCTGACAAAAATACTAGTACTGGGAGGGAGAGAAAGAAATCAAGCTTTAATCTTAGTTCTCCAGGTGAAAATTGGCCACATTCTTCAAATGTAAGGGTAAGGACTTCTAACAGCTTGCTGCATCAAGAATGAAGCCTGAAGAACAGCCCACTGAAATTCTTAAAAGTGCTTTGAAAAGAAAATGATACATTTTTATGTGATGAGACAATCTCTTGCTAGCTACTTCCACCACTTAACTAGATCTGTTCATGCAGATCAAAGCAGACAGGAGTCCAAGCTAACCTCTTTTTTGAGATTCAGAACAGTGTAAGGTAGGGGGAAAAATTCAAAACCTGCAAGATTAAGCTCCACTTCTACATTATTCCCTTTGAACCAGTCTGGATTACTGCCTGCACTTCTACACAGATATTTGCGGGGGGAATGGATAACAAGTCAGAACTACAAATAAGCCAACTTTATAGGTTATCTGTGGACATCACGACCTGTTTGCTCAGAAGTAGTAGAATCAGTTAGCTTTACAAAGCTAGCAGCCCAGCTTTGAGAAGTTGTACTGTAAAGTTGCAGCCTTCTCCCTACAAGATGAGCAGACTTTAATCTCATGGGAAACCCTCAGTTAGTTCAAAAGGAAGAACAGGAACTGGAAAGAGCTCCTTGATTGTTATCAGTTAAGTACATACCCTGTTAGAAGCAAGTCCCTCTGCGGAGGATCTGGAGCTATGTTGGTGCCACCATCAATCGGCCACGGCTACAAATACATTAAGGGAAGACTGTGACTTCCTAGGCAGTGACAGTGTGAAGAGAATATGCAGTCAGCAGGAGAGCATGAACTTCAGTGCAAGTGGCAGTGAAACAGTCCATGCTGTTAGCTTTTGTTTGGATTAGATGTTCCTGTTCTGACACCAGCTGTGCTTTTTAGACGATATTCTACACATTTCCTCAAGAAGCTGTGCCGAAAGCTTCATGCTTCTAAACGAGAAGTTTGTTACCACTGACAGCTGGGAACACTCAGACTTTCCTTCTAGCTTGTCAAATCCTGAAAAAAATATCACATTTTAATCCCCCAGTGTGAGTAACTGTATTGGTGGTGCTCTGGGAAAAAGCCTTTCTCGACCCTATTAAGAGGCAGGACAACGTCTGTTGGGACTCATCCCTCCACGCGCAGTCAGCAGCACAGACCACCCACATTCTGAGCAGTCATGCTGTTCTTAAATGCATGGGAACACACGTACATTTAAAGCTGCCATACCATATTTGAGTAGTGAACGTTCTGCTTGCTCCCAGCACTGATAATCCTCTCCCACAGTTTCAGTGGGATGTTGGAGACATGGTGTGAGCAGGTGATGGCTGAGCAATGGAGAGAAGCCAGGTATGGAGGATGGACTGCTGGCCAGCCTGCAGTTTTCAAGTCTATAACTACCAGCTCTTCTTCTGCCAGCACCACCATAGCAGAAGGGTCATCAAACTCTGCAGAAACAAGATTCATTGAGGCTGACAAAAATGACCATCCAAGGTTAATAGAAACAAACTGCCTGTAAGACTTATTTGAGAACTGTTATCACAGAGCTCTACACAAACATTTCTGTTGGCAAAACCTCTAAATGCTTCTGTGTTAACTGGGCCTATTGAGGCACTAATATTAATGGATTTCAAGATGCTAACAGATTTACTGCAAATTCATGTTTCTTTACACCACTCCTGGGACTGTCAGAGTGACTTTTTATAGATTACTCTGCAGAATAAAAAAATTGTGTTATTTAGTCATAGTTGTTAACAAAGTTCATATTCACCATTGTAACAGCGAGAACTCAAAGGACTTTACCTACAGCTAATTAACAGCACGGGGTGGACAGACATGCATACACCCCAGCAGTGACCCATTTAGTACTGTGTTAGGACCACAGTCCATCTAGGCTAAGCTGCTTAAACACCGTAATGCCTTGAGTTCTGCAGAATGCTTCTCTGCTTAAACTGACAAGTATTTACAATTCAGCTCTCTTACTTTTCATTTCCCCTGCTTCTCATAGGTTGTGACACACCCTCTGGACTTTCTTTTTAAAGAGTATGTACATCATCTAATATATATTCATATGTATATTAGACAAGATTACAAACACAAGAAATCTGTTAATGTAACTTTACAGATGACACCTGACACAATCAGGAATTTAAGATCTTTCGCTGTAACTAGAATTAAAGTGAAAAAAATTTAGTCTACAAGGACATTATTGCAGCAACGTTCGCGAGACAGCCACAATAGCAACTGGTGGGGAAAACCAAAACCGCAAATCAGTTCACACCAATAACGATTAACACAGCTACAGAAATCTAAGTGAACACATAGCTGTAATGTGTCACATTGGGGGCAGGGGGGTGTGATAAACAGTGAGTCATAAGCAAGCTAGCAGCTTTTCACTAACCTTCCCTGCTAACCTGTACTTTTACTTCCCTTCTTTAGTTGTTTGATTGCCTGGAATATACTTGCAAGAAGGCACGTCTACAAGCAAGCACATACCAACGCTGTTCACTCAGCAAAATTAACTTCAAGTAATTAGTACTTGGCACCACTCTAGTTAGACACCCCAAGTTTCACCTCTGACTACCCAGAGCCGTAACACACCACTAATCAGTTTCTTCATGAAAAAAATGTTTTATATTCAGTTTTACTTTGCTTTCTTACACGCCGTCATTTGCAGTTGCCTACAGGACTTCTGAACAGAACAAATAATATCATACCTGTACTACATTATGCATGATCAGCCCTGCACTCTGACTGCTGCTGCCAACATTAACCAAATATACTCTTTTTTAACAATAATTTTTTCCATGCAAAGGCACACATCTGAGCTCCTTGCTTACGGCAAGAATCTCTTTTAAGTTGCTGAAGTAGCAAGCATACTGGAATTTGTCATGACTGCCATACACTCATCCACCTGCTAATTTAAAAAAAAAAACAAAACAAAACAAAAAAAAAAAAACACAAAACAACCACACTCAAAAAACCCCCCCCAAAAAACCCAGGAAGGGCTAGCCTTTTAAAAATTGTTCCCACAGCATATTCAGGGTAGTGGAAAGTCACCAGCTACCACCATGCTGCAATGCATAAGCTTTGTGCTTATTAAATTAAGTGGCTTTGGTACACAATTAATACCTTCGTATTGCCATTGCAGGGAAGACTGCTTAAGGGCAAACAAGGCAAGCTACGTAGATCCACTAAGCTTAGGCAATCAGCCACAAGGAAGCTTGTCAACCACAGAAACCTCATTTTATTGTAAAAAAACTTCCTCATCTAAGTGCAACAGCTTCAGCTTCCTGTAGCAGCTCCTGTCTGTACCCACTAGAAGTCGTGTTAACTAGATAATTCAATCTTTGGGAAGTATAAATACAAAGCCTGTTAAGTTCAGTTACTTCATCCTAAAGGATTTCTAATCATATCCAGGAATCGAATTTTAAGTAGTCAATCTCTTAGCTAAAAAACCTCAGGTTTCTTTCATCTTTAAGACTTTTGTTCCACCATCTAAAATCTCAGCTCTTACAACTTCATAGAAAGTAAAAGAGTCTAGTTTCTTTAATGATAAAAGCTAAACAGTACCTCAAGTTTAATGGCATTGTTAAGCTTGAAGGTTTAGACCTATAGGTTCTGCACATTTGGAAGATGCTTATAAAAGGCAGTGTTGTGTAAGGAAAATCTGTAAGAACAAATATACACAGGCACTTCATCTCAGTTACATTCTGCCTATTTCTTTACTGGTTTTTCAGTGACTTGAGAGCGTCTGTTAAGGTCTGGGGAGAGAGGCAGGGGGGAATCCAAAAGCTGTTTCTTTATGTCTACTTCCCCAAGATGGTCCTCCCCTGGATCTGTGGCCTGCTTTGTACAATAGGCCAGAGTGAGCCAACCTGCATCTACATATTTGAATGCCCACGCCTGCACAGTGTGTAGCTGGGAGCTGTCACCACCACTGGCAGTACACAAGACAAATAGGTTTGGAAACTAGCCTACTAGGCAAACCAGAAACTAGAAAGCCTGAGAAGATTCAGTAACAGAAGATTTGCCTACAAGCTCCTAAAGAGCATCTAGACTTCTGCGATTTGGTCTGACCCAACTTCCAACACTGCACATTTGTGGAGCTTGAAATAGCATTTTATACTCAGTTACTTCAAGTTAACCAGAAGCAAGAACTACACTAGCATTAGACAAACAGTTCTTGGGGAAAATCCTTTACAATTCCATGAAAAGAAAGAATATTACAGCTACTGCGGAAGTCAGGGCAACAAAGCTCTTCAACAGAAGCAAGATTCACCAGCATGTTCACCAGCAGTAAGTAAATTAAGTTCTCTATATACTGACCCTTGGTTCTATGTCACCCTTTGCTGATTTATTACCGAGACTCCTAGTCATAAATCCAGGTAGTAATTAAAAGAAACAGTGTCTCAGTGGGAGTAAATTCTGGTTTTAATTATTGCCTCATTTGAAGTGCTATTTCCAAACAGCAATGTTCAGATCCTCATTTCATGACCTGGTTATGTCCAGTGTCCAGCTTACACAGACATGAGCCTAGGAGATCTTTTCTCTTTAATGGAGTACCTTTTTTGAGGAATGTATAGCATTTGTAACCAGCGCATTCTTTATACCAGTATTTTACACGCCACTTTTAAATGGCAAATCTCTTTTACGGTTGGATTCAGTCTTAAGGGTCTTTTCCAACCTAAATGATTCTATGATTCTCTGTTAATGTCTCAGAAAACCCCCAAACAACTGATCTCCTTTTCACATTTCATATGCTATTTATACCAGGCAGATTTCCACACAGCTATTCTAATTCCTCAGTAATGCCCTTTCATCACATACCTGCTGCAGGCTCTGAACTGAAGATTATAAAGAAGTCTATCACCCGTGACGTGAAGTCAAAGGCTGTTTGCTGACTGCCATGGACAACAGAGATACTGTGCCGGTCACCATAGCTAGCCCGGGGCATCCCTCCTTGGAATATAATGTAAGGAAGCCTTAAGAGAAAGACAGAGTTAGAGTGGTGTGTGCTGAAGTGAGGAGTAAGCAAAATTTCGAAGACATGAGGCAAGTCAAACCTTGACAAAAAAATTCTTACAATGTTACTCTAAAGTACACTTATGGTATTGCACACTGCACCCTTTAAATGCCTTTAAACAGGTGAGAGCGAAGGGATACACCACAAACTTACCCATTTTTTGTTGTCTGCCAGTAGATCTTGGAGATGGCCTTGCAAGGAAAAGGACCTAAGAGAACAGAGTAATTCAAGAAGTGCCTCTTTACATTAAGAAGTTCCTTATTCTGCTTCACCTAGTTCACCTCGGCCTCCAAGTCAAGGGGAGCCACCTGAATTAGTAAGCACCACCACCACCTCCCCAGACCAAGCCACATCAGACAAGTCTTCTGGGACACACTGACCACAGTACTCCTCAGCAAAACAAGGCTTAGACTCAGGGGAAGTCTTGAACCACGTTGCTGATGGCTAACAGGGAGTGGAAGTGGTGTTGTAGAAGCTGATTAACTAGAAAGGATTGTTAAAGACACAGGCATTCCTGAAACTAATGTAAAGGTGATAGAGCTTTAGAAGCTTCTATAGGCTTGAAAGATGAGGTCATCCCCATATGATGGGTTTCAGCAAATCAGAGGCATCATTTCATCACTGCTCAGGTTGACAAAAAGTACACTTAGCTCACTATTAATTACAGAAGATCCAAGCAACTCCTGCTGAACAGGACACTTGAATTAAAACAAAGAGCTGAATCACCAACACCCTTCTTCAAAAGGGACACTAATTTCTTCAACACATTTGCTCTCCCTGTTCAGGATAGACCTCAACATCATAAAGGAGTTTAAAGTCCAAGAAAAAAAACTGGACTGAAATCCTTTAGCTTAGGCTCACGACCCATTCAAAAGGCAGCTCTGCATTTTGCCATTAGGATTAAACACTGGGGAGAACATGACTTAAATATCCCACACAAGCTCAAAATGAGTTTGCGTTTAGACAAATATGCAACAATTAAACCTCACTTACTGACCATAAGGCACAAGGTTTTCCAGAGGCTCAGGCTGCCTGTTGTCACTGGATACTGGCCACTGGGTGTAACTTCCATCGTAGTGACAACTAATGAATTTACTGCCATCCCTCTGCCAGTAGAGGTTCTCCAGTTGCTAAAGAGGAAGACACACAATGACTGCGCTCTCCACAGAGCTGTTAAACCCCCCCAAAACCAATGCATTCTTACTAAAAAAGCAGCTTTGTCAGGCTCTCCCTGCACCTACTTCTCTTCAGAGTGGTCCGAGAGGAGAAAGCCCTTCCTCCCCTGCTGAGCTGACTTTGGATTGAATTAATACCTGGCTGCCCAGAAAATGGTGTGTTGCTTTGTTATTCTGCAGGTCCCAGAGGACAATCAAGCCCCTGCTGTATCCAATCAGGATCTGGTCAGGGTTCTTAGGATGCTCCCGAAGGGCTTCCACCAATTCACATGATCGCCTGTTACAGTAATCTTCTGGTACCCTACACAAGCAGAAGAAAAAAACCAAGAAAAGTTTATTCCAGGTACAACCCAATATGACTGTAATAACAGTTAAGGTATAAGAATGAGAAATTAAGCAACAAAAAGTTCAAACAGATGAGAATAAGCACAATCTTTTCACGAATCCTTCAAGCAGCAGAAAAGTCTTATGTAAGACATCACACCAGGCCTGCCACATGAACATCTATCCAGTCCCATTTTCTTCAGGGAAAACCCAAGGTTTACAATGAATCCCAGGACTGGATCCCAGGGGCGTAAAGACAGTCTGAATCACCCGCCCTATTCTCTTGTGACCCTTACAGAATAAAGGTAACATGGAAATGTCAGTAGGAAGCAACAACAAGATGAAGTAGGACAGTTTTCAGCAGCACTTGACTCTCCAGAGTGACAAAATCCTCATTTGGACAAAGCAGCATCAGAAGTTCTGTCAATGGTCAAAAAAATAAATGGGTAATTACAGCTAAGCATAAGATTTTTTACAAAAGTAAACACAAGGGACAGGGCACGAGGTTTGCAGATTTACTCCAAGCATCTCCTGTATAGTTCTGCCTATATGCTATACCTCCACGGTGACAGTACTGGGTTGGCCAGGACAGAGACTATTACTTAACACATACCAGGACCAAAAGTTACGTTCACAGGAGTCATGCAGATTTGGACAATGCTTAACACAACAGCGAGGCCCCAATACATAATCTAGGGTGACATTTTAACAAAGGATATGTCTGCTAATGGGATTCCACCTCTACACAGCAGTGCCTGTTTGCTCACTCACCGCTGCAGCACAGCCTCAGAGGTTATGGTCCTCTCCTCCAGCACTCTGAATGATGGAAGCTCCACTACAAAGATGTTGCCACTCTCCGTGCCAAGATACAGGACTTCCCGTGAGGAATGGGGAAGGACAGCTGTTATCTGCGTGGCACTCGGTGGAGACCTGGGGATGCAAAAAGACTCTCATCAACTGCACGCAGGAAGACTATCATTACTGAACTTGAGAGAAGTAACAACTCAACTGGGATATTTACAAGTGTCATTTGTTTTATAGGCAGAGATTTTGAACCAGGCATTATTTTTCTGAAGGAGGAAAATGCTAGCTTTAAGATAAATTATGTCAAAAGACTTTTGACAAGCGCATGGACAAAGACCCAGACGCCTTTTTAAAGAAGCCTTTCTCATTAAGTGTCCCCAAAGGAGCTAAAAATAGCTCACCCAAAACTGGCAAGATCAAGTGAAACTAAAACCATAGCAGTATTTTAACTCTGACTTAAGGGATGCTTAGATTTACTCCACCTTAAGATTTACAGCTCCTGTACACACAGGAGTGGATGCACAATATTAAAAAAAGATGTCACCCTTTACATTGGTACAACACTCTTAAAAGGTGGTTTCCCAGGCCCTAGCCATCTCCTGTTTGTTTCCATGGATGCCCCTTTAATGGATTCACAGGAGTGAGAGTCTGTAAGAACAGGACAAGCTCTAGCTAGAACAATAGCAGAATTTTCTTACTTGCTTATCCCCAAACTAGCTCAAAAACACTCTCGCGGATTACCCAGGTGGCCCTTTCAACGTGAAGCGGTGCTCCTCCCGCAGCTCAGATGCTCCACTGTGCTGCTTCAGGCTCCAGAGATGCAAGCTGTTATCATCTAGCAATGTCACCAGCTGGCACTACAAAACCACACAATATGCTTTTTTTCAGAATCGCAATATTAAATATAACACAGCAAATCTAGCAATAGAGTTGCTGCTGTTCATAATTCTCTGCTAAAACAGGACTGAGGAGCCAGCCACAGTTCTTTATAGTGCTAGGTACACACTGCAGCAACGCTGTTAGCTAACAGCGAGGTATTTGGCGGTTGGGGGGAGACAAGAAATAGCCTAAAGGCTGAAAACCCTCCTTTATAGGACAAAGGCAAAGGTTATCACTGAGGGGGATGACAAGGATTTAGGCTCTTAAAAAAGATCAGCCTATGCTGTAAAGCTCAGCCAGGCAGTTGCAGGCTGTTAGCTCACCACCTTCTTGCTCAGCATGGTTTGCTGCAACACACCCCAGCTTTGGGTGGGGCTGATACAGTTTACTACACCACACTCCTTACATTCTTCGTGTCCAACCTCATTCTGGAGGGTTGTGTCAGAGTCCTTTTATGAGCCCAGCCCTGCTGGCTGTATGTTCAAATTGAAGCATTTTACCTGCTGAAGCCACACCTGGTGCAACTCTCCCCACGGGAGTTTCAGCTTATACCATTAGTTAAGCAAACAGACACCCAAAACTGCCTCAAGAATTAAGTCCCTCTCATAAAGAGGCCACTCGTGCTATACCGGGGGCATCAGACAACAAAGTATGTGGCCAAGACACCAGTCTGCCAGTCAAGGGAAGGGAAAGTGGTTAGACAGCCACCAGACATTTGGAAAATTCTGCCTTCCTATTTTTAGTTTGTGGCAATAACTGTTCAGCAATCCCCAGGAGCAAGATTCAATACCCCAAAACATAAAGGCAACAAGCCTAACAGCAGGCAAGGTTAGCAGTACTGTTTTGAACTCCTGAAAATAATGAAATCAGTTCAGCAGCAGCTACTGTTCTATCTGTTCCACAGAAGAAAGGCCACCCCGTCCTACTGAAAGAACAGGGGCTGCAAAAGGAAAAAGGAAGTTCTCGCTTCTGCAGCAGATTGCCTGAACTATTCTGGCCTTATTACCATGCCCAATATGTTGCTTGAGATAAATGACTAACAGTTACAAACAACAAAGCTACTCTTCAGTTTTACTGAGCATCTCCACAGCAACAAGTGCTGCTGAGAGCACAAAATACACTTGGACAAGCATTCCCGACCAAGCAGTATTTGAATATACTTGATAATAGGAGTCCAGTTGCCTGGAACAAACTCAACACCTGTTTAAGAGAGGTCTATATAAATCACAGAGGTACGGAAAATACACTTACCTGATCAGGTATAAAGTGAATCTGCATTACAGTATTGTTTTCTTCATGCAAACCCATGAACTCCACCCCAGGAGCACCATATCTGAAGAGTCTGTTGAGGATCTACAGTATTTAAGATGACCCACAGCTACAATTAATTGATAAGAAGCTTGCTAACAAGCAAGATGAAAAGAGATTAGTTTGAAACCATGTTTTACTGTTAGTGACCTGGACTGAAAAGAACCAATGCAAATCTACTTTGATTTTATATGCTTGTGGCAGGTTACGCACACTATAGGAGAACATGGAAGTTTACTTCAATCCTTTGAGCATATGCAGAAGAGGTGCCTGGACCCTGTTTTTTCTCAGAGATGTTTAGTGGTTTCCCAGACACTACAATCCTGCTTAACTAATTTGTAACCAAGAGACAGATGGCTACCGCCCGCATGTGGAGTCCAGCCTCTGAACACAAACACCACCAGGAATGAATGATTAAGCAGGCAGAGAGAGCACCAACTTTTCCTTTCAGGGCTGAGTGATATGCCTGTTTTACAGCTTGCCTAGCTGGTACTGTGCCACGGGAATCACCTCAGTGCCTTGCGTATACACAAAAATCAGATTGGACGTCATTAGCTAAAAAAAAAAAAGTCACCACCTTCAAGGTTTAGGTCTTTAATGCCTGGATGGTCAAAAACTCAAGAAGCTGAAAGCATTTCTGACTTCAGTTTTAACCTTTGAAATAGAATTGCTTTAAAAAAAAAAGGGAACCCTGCCCCAAAATATTTAAACAACCCTGGAATTCACAACATGAAGGATTGCTAAACTTAGGCCAGATCTAGTCTGACCTTCTGCATAGCAAGAGCAAAGAGTCTTGTCTAATATCTGCATCAGCTCAGCTTCTGTTTGAGCTATAGCTCAGCTCTTGGCAAGATAAACCCATTCTGATCAGCCCGGAATCACTTCAAACCTAGGCAAACTGTTCCAATGTTCCAATAACCCTTGCTTGCAAGTTTACGCTTAGTCTAACTTTTTACAGCGTCTTCAAAGTTGCACATTCTGATGCGGTCAGAGAAATCTAGCCAAAGTTGTTCAAAAGAATACAGTTTGATGGCTCCTGATCGCGTTCCAATGGCCATAAGGCGGAGAAATGGGCTATAGCCCAGTGCACTGGGTTGATGGGGAAATCCATGTTCCACCGTCTGGTAGAGAGAAAGAAAAATCATGATCAGCATGTTTCATGGGCCTTGTTGTATACAGATAAAAAAGAGAAGTTAGATATGGCATGGCAGTCTGAAATACAGCACTTAATGGCAGCTTTTTCTGTTGAAAAGTGTTCAAACACAGGTTAGATTTGCTGAACAATAGCCTACAGATTAATCTATTCCAAGAACCCCTGGCTCCACAGCTGGGATATGCAGAAATGTAACAGAAATGAAAGAGAAATATTCTGAAAACAATAACCCAATCAGCTTTTTATTTAAAAGTATAACTAAGTCTGCATAAGCACAGCTTACTCAGTCACCACAATACGCTCCATCACTCCACATCAACTCCACTTCTGTAAACCAACTGCTCAGCACAATTTCAAAGTCTGACACAAATACTGCGTATTGTAAGGTCAGCTTTATCTGCCAAATTCCACACAGGTCAGCCTTCATGACCTCCTCTTGTTGATTGACATCAAGAAATGGTGCAAAGCTATGAAGAACTATTGAGTGAACATCAGTGCTCATCAAGGAAACTAAACAGATTTCCTACGGGGAGCCAGGAAAACTAATGTAACTGATATCCATTTTCCAGAGGTAGCACAAGGAACACTGGAATTTAATGACAGCAGGAGCCTGCTAGGCCACCTCAGACTAATTCAAAGCCATTTGGTAATAAAAAGATGTCAGTCACTATCATGGGGAACGGTATGTTGCTTGGCCTTAGTGGCTTCCCTAAAGTACAATTTACACTGCACCAAGAGGAAGATTTGGAGCATGTTGTACACACCGCACTTAGCATGGCCGCATTTACACACTATGGAATAACATTCTGCCATACTTACAGGATGCAACCAAGCTGCTTGTAAAATAGCTCAGTCAAGTTTTTAGAAGTGCTAATGCACAGCTATTATCATTGTTTAGACAAAACAAGTATGCATGAGCATTCAACAGTATGCAGACGTGTAAAGAGGGATTTGTGTGCCCAAAGATTAATACGGCTACTTCCTGGAAAACATTGTTATCCTTACAGTCCCAGCTTCTGGAAAATACATTCTTCTAAGGCAAGCTGGTCAGCTACAGAATAGGAATTTGTTACAAAACAGCCTGAGGACCACTCACGCAAAAAAAAAAAAAAAAAAAAAAAAAAAAGAGCAGCAGCAGTGAACCCTCCATCTATAGAAGTAAGCACTTGCACCTCACTCCCATCCTCATTTCCATCATGTCTTTGAGACAGAGCTACCACATCACTTGGCTTTATGGTTTATTCAACCTAAAAGTAACACCCAGACTTTATTTCCTGCATAGTGATTTCCCAACTTAATCCCTTGCAGGAAAATCAAATAAAGCCAGTTTCATTTCTGTGGTCATGCCATTAGCCTGAGGTGCTCCCAGCTGCTACAAAGTAGTTTAATGCCCTTTTACTGTTCCTGCTCAAAAGACACAGGCATAGGAGGATATGGCTGACTCCACAGTCTGCCAGATTACTTCAGTTTTAGCCATTTGATCACAATTCATAAATTGTAAAAATAGACCTCCTTCCTCTAAATCATCAGTTACCCCAGTCTGAGGTCCTGTTAGGGGAATACGAGACATTTTAGAAGATACAAAATTGGAAATATTGGAGCATTTCCCAATTTTCTGCTTGCCAACTCTTAAGACTGGGCAAAGGAGCAGTTACTAATTTTTAATCTTTTATACGTAGTAAATTAAGATTAGTACTACTGGCTCCAAGACCACTGAGTTTATTTCCCTTTATGATAACTTAATCTCCAGCCTTACTTATTTATATTCTAAGAAGTTAATTTACGTTTGTATTACTAAAAACAAATTTTGAGAAGTCAATCTTTTTAATGTCACCCTTGAAGTTGTTGCTAACCAACCTTTGCTTAGCTACACATATAAAGCTTCCTAGAGGAGACTGTATGAAATCAGGACCTTATCCATGGACTCAGAATTTAAACAGGGCAGTTTTCTAACGCAGCACAGGCAAAGAGGAATTTCTCTGTACCATGATAGCTACCGAGACAACACAGAAGAGCTTCCTAGTTGTCAAAGTTGTGAGAGTGTGAAGCTACGGTATACAATTCTGAGAAGAAGAATCAAGGTAACATGTTATCTTAACAACAGATCAGACATTTAATTGAATCAGGTGTGGCATGGGCAACAGACACCATTCCACTTCCCCCAAAACAGAGCGAGGAACTTGTTAGGGAGACACCAGTGTAATTCCACTGTTAGTTTTAGTTTCAACTTGTTCACAGTCACTGCACTGTCATGTCATCAGCACAACTAGGTGCCATTTTCAATGAAACATCAATTAGAAACTGTGTTTATTCTGAGATTTCTTCCAGCCCAGAAGATAAGGCTTCAGCCATAATTCTCATAATAGAAAACCATGACTCATACTATACTGTACTACCTGTTAGGAAGCTGTCAATACTAACCTTAATATTGGCCTAATTATATCTTGGCTTTGATGTGTTAATTTGTAAACACATTAGACAAGTCAATAAAAGCTTTAATTTTCAAGTATGAGACCTATGGACTGCATAACCGAGTGTGTACCATTCGGTAATAATAATAGGAGGGTAATTTTTTCCTCCAGGTTTTCCTTCAATAGAAAATTTTAAGTACCCCCCCATCCCATAGACAAATTTGCAAAAGTTACAGTAACTATTACATCCAGGAGTAAACTGTTAGTAATAGAAGGCCACCGCAGAAAATAGTACCACATGCAGAAGCACAAGAAGAGAGTACCAGTAGCAACCCCAGTGTGTTACACAACTGCTTATGCAGTAGAGCAAATGTACTAATGGTTTCTGATAGCTTTGAACCTTCAACCAAGATGCCCATCAGACATAACGAAGATAACTCCCTCCTATGTCGTTCATTTGTTTCCACAGCCGGGCAAGAAAGGCATCGGGGTGGCTTTCTGGCTGTATTTGACACCACCAGGGCCAGGCGTTCACATTCACTGCACCGATTACCCAGATCTTTTTGTTGCACTTATTTACACCCAGTCGTCAAATCACTTCAAGTCAGCTTTTCGGCTGGCCTCCTTTCCTCCCCTCTCTCCGGCAGCTTTCATCAGCCAATCCTTTCACCTGCTCAGCAGGTAAACCCAGCAAGGGGGAGCAAGGGGGGCAGAAGGCAGGAGAGGTTACAATGGAGCCTTTCAGCAGAGCTGAAATAAGAAACTAGAGTGCCCACATTGTGTCCTCCTTCTCAAAAGGGCCTTTGTTTCTTTGAGGAAAGGTGGGAGCTTTCATTTTCATTTTCCTCAGACCACGGATTTGTCAGGCTCAGTAAAAGTAAGTCTGATGTCAGCAGCACTAACTAACAGAAATGCTTCATGTCAGTCATATTTACTGCAGGAAAAATGTGGCCAAACTTAACAGTTGTTCCCAGCCCACACCAAAGCTGCGCAGATGAAATTCAGTGCCGTCTTCCTTCTTTCATTTCTCTCCGCTTCTCCTCTCAGATTGTTTTATGACAGCGCAGAGACAAACCCAACCACAGGTAATACAAACCCTGTACCTTTGTTAATATGTCTTTTGAAGAAACAATCAAGCCTGTATGTGTTAAATCTACTTTGCATAGACACTAATTCAGATTTACGGTAAGCTATCCATCACACCCATTCGCAAAGGGTTAGGAAGACTGAAAAGAGGGGAAAAAAAACACAAAGCCATAAATTAAATGCAATGTTCCCAGTTTGGTAACATTCAGCTGTAAGACAGGCTGGTTCACCTGTGTGTTGCCCATCATCTAGTCTGACAATGCCAGCCTGAACATGTTTGTTCTGCAGGGCTTGGACTGAGCCAAAGGCATCCAAATACTACTTCCAAAAGCAGGATAAACTTAAAGAAGTAGACTGCCAAGTCCACATACCTTATCCTTCATTCTATCCAGTGAGCTAAAAACAGATTCTTGCAACAGGTACACACAAGCATGGGAAGTTCTTACTCATACAGAGAAACAGATATGCAAAGCTAAGTGACTAGCAGAATTTAGGAAGGTGTTTTTTGAAACAAACACAAGTTTGAGGACAGTTTGAAGAGCTAGTCCAGTGATCAATCAGTCCTTTAAAACCATCTGGACCACTTCTTATCCGGAACAGAAATGCAAGAGGGAAACAGTAAAAAGACTGCAACTTATTTATACTTGAGGGAGTAAACAAATAAAAAAAAATCCACCACCACCAATTAAAAAGACTTTTTTAATTGAAGTCCATTACTAGGTCAGCGTGGCCAAATACATTCCACTGTATTAACACTAAACTTGCGTGGCATCATGCATTCATATTCAACTTCAGTGTAAACAATAAAATGAGGGCAGGAATCCCCAGCACTTTTAAGGTACAGACCTTCTGTTTAGTCACTGCCAGCATCACACACCGAAGAGGTGCAAATACACCATGCAATTTCTCTGATCAGCAACTTTATAGTCCCACAAAATATTTCCCAAGCAGGTTCTTAAGCAGAAGTGTTTCAAAGACCTCAAATAACAAGTGTTTAAAAACTCGCTTACCAGCACTAATGTGCTTGCTTTACTAGCGCATTAGACAAGGACAGTCTTGGCACAGAAAGTACTGTGTTTCTTGGCTCCTGGAAGCCACAACCTTCAACAGGTCAGAATTAAGGTCTGACTTTCCCAGATCTTCTCCGTCTACCTAGCTGTGAGTAGATGTTTATTGTATCAAAGGGTAGAGGCTTTCAAATGATCCATTATCTCTGGAAATACTGGAACGGGACACACAAGACTTAAAAAAAACCTTTATGCAAGAAAAAAGTATAATGTAAAAGATTCTGGTATAATGTAATGTATAATGTTCATTCTTTTTCCGATTCTTGTTAGAAAAGAACAAGTTACTGTGGCTTAAAAGTGCAAATACATTTTGCAAAGCCTTTAATTACCAAGTTGTTAATGAGGGTAAACCATTAGGAAGTGTCCAAAGTAGTCGCCTCCCTAGAAACAAGATGCAATGTTTACCTTCAGGACTGAATCAAATGGAGTCACAAATCCTGATGCCAACTTCTAATATATTTGGAAGTTTCTCTCTGCTGCAAAAGCCAGTTCTTTCAACCCTGTTTTGCATTATCCAAAGTAGTCTGTCTCTGGCAGGTAAAGTTTAGCCAAACATTCTCATAAGAGAAAGGCATATTCAAGGAAGAGGCATCCCTGAAACAGCAAAGGTTTTTCCAAGGTGTATACAACTTTATACGCTTATAAGTGATTCTGACCCATCCCCAGGACGTCTTTTCTGAAGCTGACGTTGCATTCAGCTAAATGCAAGCAACTCAGTCCTGGTCTTCATTTACTGAAATTTTTACTGCATCTGCACTAGCATTTCCTCACGGCAGCAAGCAGAAAATAGGCCTGAAGCACTCTTGAGTTCCTTTTGTCTCCCCAATGGGCAGGAGGTATGCATGGAAATGGTGTGGTTTAGTACCAAATTACATCAAATGATTCATCTCAAATATCCAAAGTTCCACTTTAAGTATATATCTACGCTAGAATTTTAATGAATCAAGAAGGTTATTTCCTAGGCTGACTTCATTTATCCATTACACTCTTCAGCAAAATTCCATTTAAACCTTGGAAATACAAAACCCACAAATATATATTTCTGATACCCAATGAAGGTGTAAGTAGCCGTTAGCCTAGCAATGAATTAATACTAGGCATTTACAAAGATGAAAGCACTATGTTCCTGGCCAGGGCTCAAAAGAAAAATGCCCAAGAGTGTTGGATAGATAGCACAGCCATTGCCATTTCCTCTTCATAGAGGGAAGGAAAAAAGCTAGATACAGATTCAAACGAAGATAACAGCAAATTCATTATTAATGGCCGTTGTGCTGCCTTGGTGCTACCACATTTCTACCACAGACTTTTAAATTCACATTTAAAAACAGAGGTATACTTATAAACCCAAAGTATAATCACAGAGAAAGAACTCTGACTTCAGCTGCATCACAAGCTGTGGCTTATGCGTATCTTTAGAAAAATGTTTACTTTCATAGTGGTACTGCAAAGACTACCTGTAATGTAAGTAGTCACAGCACATAGCAGAACAAACTACAGAACACTCGGAGTACATAAAAGCTGCTGCGAAGATCTCTTCTTTCAGCAAGTGCCACTCAACAGCGTGACAATATCCTTTTTCTTAAAAACGAAAGCCAGAATTGACAACATACTCGTGAGCTTAAAGAAAACTAGTCAGGCACACTGGGGAAAAAAGGACAGAATTGAAAAAAAGAGAACAAACCACCTCTCCTAAATTTAACTTTTCCACCCACACTCAAGTAGTTTTTCCTTCCCTGTACACCGTGCAGTGGCTCAGGATAGGTTTGCCTCACACACATACGCCTTGAAGTTTGAGGAAAGCACTGTACCTTGTTAAACTGGAAAAGGTCACGTTTAAGCCTCTCTCTCACTGGATCATGTCCGGGTCTTAAGAACCTTCTCATTTTCCTCGCTGTAGTATCTTGGCACCAAAAATCCTAACAAAAAAAACCAAAGCCATATAAACAAAAGCAGCCTGAGAAGAGAAGCGAGCAGAAGTAGGTTATTTATTTTGGTTTAGCAGGTAACAGATCAGCCAGAGCAGAACAAGACAACGTTGCTATCGAGTAACCAAAACCCGATACCACCACAGAGCAGCATCTCTGGTGCAGGACTTACACAATAGCATTTTCACATTGCTACAGCAAACCAGTACAGATAAGCCAAGAGAATTTCAGAAAAGTTTTTACGCTTGGCCCTTTTGCGATCACTTCAGTTGACCTTGTCCAAAGAAGAGGCAAACAAAACTGCAGCATTTGCATAAACATTTAGACAAACCCAATCTAAAGGCTAACTCCCAGGCTCACGGGCATTATTGACTAGTATCAGTTTTCACCCCAGGTAACCCTCCAGCTATTGAGCTAAAAAGAGAAAGAATCACATTTTCAGCTCGCTCCATGGGTACAGCAGAAAGGGCGCTGTGCTGCCTGCAGGGTAGCTGCATTAATTATTAACTTGCTTTTGTAAAATACCAAGCCCAACTCCCTGCTCAAGGTGGGGGTAGGGGAAGGAACTCTTGCACCTGCAGTTCAATGTGCAGCTAGAAGCACAAGTTTTTCAGTATATCGCACTGCCTTGTGTCTCTCACAGCACCAGGAGGATCCAAGCAGGACAAATTCGACCTGACTTGCAACCTAGCAATCACACTGGGGACACCGGGCTACAGCCTCATATTCTGTACAGCTCCAGAGATTCTTTGTCACATCTCCCCTCTGCAGAGGTGCTAAGTGGCAAGTAAAACTCTGCCAACTCAAGAGCAAAGGTTTGAATCGCATCCTGACAACTTACCTTGGCATAAGTCCTCCTGCCTGCCCTGGCCATCTTTCACAAGCTCCAGTTTCCAGTGTACAGACAGCTCAGCTGTTCATAAAGCAGCTACTGGACAGTCCAGTCAGTATTTCATTTTAATTTGTTGGACAGGAAATTATGGCAATTCAGCAGCTACTCTATACGCAACACACATGCACAGCGGGAGCCAGAAATTCTGAGGTGCCATGAAGAATCAACATAGATATTCTACAGTAACCCAGCATCAGAAGAGGCACACACACACGTACGGCAAGGCGGGGAGCAGGGGGAAGAAGGCTAGTGTCGCAAGAGGAAGAGAGGGACCAGGAGCACCAAAGGGACTGTCAAGAGAGCAGAGGGCCCTGGGCCCTTGTTCAAACCGTGGGGCTGGATGGTGACAGAGAGATGTAGATGAGACTCTGCATCTGTAGAGGTGGGAGTAGCAGAGCTGGCAAACAAAGTGGCTATCTGTGTGCTCCTGCCAATAACGATGATCTTTGGTTAATGACTCAAATCAGACAGCCATTCCTGAGAAACTTGAATTGTTTTTCAGATGGTTTCTAGCAAGGTCTTACCAGCTGTGAAGGACCAAAAAAAGGAAATGGTATTATAAACAGGATACTTCATAGCCATATTTTGACAAGTCCCTTTAGAAACTGCCTGAGCTAGAACTTGTACCCCTTTGGTGCATCACTCCCCTTTTACCTTTCCTGCTCACACTCCAAAATCTCCAACTACCTATGCAGTACTGTCCAGAGCTCGCTAAAAGGACCACAATGCAGTCCTGGTTCAGAGGACCAGAAGATCACATCAGCACCAAGAGCCTGAGTCACTCAGCCCCCACCTAGAACCACCAGCATCTCCACTCACCATGGAGAAAAGTGGCTCTGAGCAGGCAGCTACAGCCATCTGCTTTTGTGAACCATGCCATCAGCACATGCAGGGGCGAAGAATATGTACAGAAATACATATAGCAGGGGATCCCAAAAAAAGAGAGGAAGAATAAAAGCGTAGTTTACTTGGAAAGTATATCCTTCTACAATGATTTAGGTACCTCAACTGAAAGTTCAAAAATTGTATCAGATCATAAGTCTTCTTTCACCAGACATTCCTGAGAGAAAGACGGACATATTTACACAAGACTATATTTACTCTAAGTTAGCAAAAGCTACAGAGCAGTGACAAGCTGCTGTGCTATGCAAGGAGAGCATATCACACCCATGTATAACACAGTTTGCCCTTAGCCAGACAAGGAAAGGAAAGTGCCAAAGAGACGCACCCTTTCCCACTGTCAATCAATATCCTGGACCTGTTAAACTAGGCAAACCCACAGAGAAACTCTACTAATTATCCTCCCCACTTTAGAAGAGAGACCTCCTCAGCTGTGACAGCAGAGACAAACTCACTGTTACGAGCAAAGTAAGGAGAAGGGCAGGCTTGATTTGAGAGAGACACAACTTTATATTGAACACCCTGCTAGAACGTTTTATCCTGAAATATTAATTGCATCTAGAAGCATGCTGTTTTAACCTGCTTATGCAAGAGATCTAGCATTCACACTCCAGCCCACAACAACTTGCTCAACTGGCTAAGGAGCATAGTAGTTCAGAATCAAGCAGTAACTCACTTGAAGAAACGTCATCCTGGCAAGCTGATGCGTCCATTACGATCAGAGAAGGCACGCTACAAAAGTCATCTCTCACTGACTCGTATCAGGGTTTCATGCCTGACCAAAGAATTCCCGAGTGCCACAGTATGGGAGGACACGAGAGGAAAAGCAGTTTTGAGCAAAGGTCAAGAAGGAGCAGCGAAGAGAATGGCATCCGCTGTAGCACAGGTTGCCCAAGTGGAACTACTATTACAAGTTTACAAGGCTCTTGTACTAAAAAGAAAATTCTTCTCATTGACAATAGGCAAGTGCCTTTTCCAATTCTAGAAAAACAAAAAGATTTCCACAATCTGTATAATCTTATCTTCCAGATGCACATTTACATATTAGCAGACCAGTTTCTCTCCCACACACCTTCGGTGTCTTACGTAAAACTCCAATCCCATGTGCTCTGCCAGTTATCTGCCAGTCAGCATTTACAACCATATGGTAACAGTTGTGGCTACCAGTAGCCAGAGAGGAATCCTCCAGTAGCCTCTGAAGCCATGCCAGGTCTGCATGTATCTAATGTTCTTATTTTCCAGGGAAACAATTCTTTAGGCTTTCAAAGATGAGCCTTTTACCAGAAACTATGTGCAACATTCTCTTCTTCTAAGATGCATTGAGGTCAGCTGTTTATAGGCAACAATAGCCCCAGGCTGAGTCAATCCCAGTTCTGCTCATATTCAGTACATGGACACCTGACAGCAAAGCTCAGAGTGCCCTGTACATCGAGCTCCTGCCGCTTCGTTAGCTGAATCCTCAGCTAAATGTGATGAGGTACCCTTTTTCACCCCATTTGATTAGATCCAGACACAAAACAAAAGCTCTTCACTATTCATATAGGAAGGCAATGAAAGCATGAGTTGCAAGATGATCCTGTTTCCAATCACAGACTAAGGAGCAGTTAACATCGAAACCAGATTTCATTCTGGCTTCCTTGTTCAGCTCCGTTCATTTTAGATGTTGAGATTTACGGCAAGTACACATGCCGTCTCACGACGGACCCATATTCAATAGAAGGCCAAACGCTGCTTCTTAGGAGAAGCATTAATCGTTCCTCACTGCTGTGTGTTCGCAATCCCATCAGAGCTCCACATTTTGATTTGTCTTCATTGCTTTTGCACGCAGCCATGTGTCTTGATGCCCCCCATGCACAGCTTGCCGAGACACTCTGGATTTTCTCCATCAGCCAGGCATGGGCTGGGGGGGGAATTACCCTTTGTAGAAATTTGTTGCCATTTTTGCTTATGTCCTCCCACGATAGTGGAATTTCCAGCCAAAAGTGGAAGAGAACCAATGTTGTAAGTCTCAATCACACAAGTTAATCCAGTCTTACAAGATGAGGAAGCCCAGGTCAAAAGTTGTTACTACGTAGACAGTATTAAGTGTGGACACGGTCCCAAGTTAACCCCACAACAAAAACATACCCATAAGGAGTTTATTTTGCTCACATAGGAGAGTTGCAAGGTACCATCTGTGTGCTTCCTAGGCAACCTTTACTCAGCTTGAATAGGTTTTCAATGGGATAAGGTCCAACGGCTTTCTTTTCAAAATGCCATCAAGTATCTCAAGAACTCTTAAATCTTGCCTTGCTTTCTGTCTCCTTTTCATTCCTTCCTCATCACCCCTTCCTGCTTACAGGTCCTTAAAGGGAGAACTTCTACCTATGCATCTGATAACACTTTATCAACCCCGCTAAAATACGAGAGGCCTTATCAACAAGCTTTGTTTGAACTACAAGCAGTTAGTGCTCCTATAACAAACAGTCACCACCATGGCCTCGTCTGAACCAGGTTTCGTCCCGCACCCAGAAGTTTGCCTTGTTCCTGTTACCAACACAGTCAGCAGCAAGAGAACAGAGGCTGGATCAACTGCACAGGAAAAAGCTATTCCTTAGCACCAGTGACCTCACAACAACAGCAATGATCTAAGCATCATTTAAATACTAGTCTAATCAAGCTTATCAATTACAGGAGCCGTCAGACTCATCATGACCCACTGTGAAACTACAAGTTTAAGAACCCTTTTAGCTTGAAATTGATGAAACAACCCCTAGCTGTTCTCTAACTGGGCTGTCACTGTAAGGTTCGCCTCTACGATCATGCTTGGCCATAACACGCTATCAAGACAGATACTCAAGCTGAAAGCACAAGCCAAGCAGAACAGCTAGAGCAAGGGAAGGAACAGCTGCAGTACGTGGAAAGCTCGGAAGTGTAAGATGCCACCCCCTTTTCCCGGGATAGGGCTTCACCAGGAAGATGCTCTAACAACGTTAATCTCATAGTTTAATGAGACCATGCAGAGATCTCCCTTCCACAACACAACTGCTGATCAACGGCTAGCCCCCCAGCACTCGCGGTTTTATGAACAGGAGAATGTTCAGCTGCACCTTGCATACAGCAGTCAGGCACCAGCAGAGAGGTAAACCAAAAGATACTCCTGTAAAAAGAATTTATTTTTGTGAACCTGGAGAGACAGACAGTTAAATGAACAGCTGAACAGACTGCGTCAACACTACGGGCAGGTGGCCGCCCTCCCAAAACACAGAAAATATTAAACAAAAGATCAGAGACAGATTCCCCAAGGACCCTTGGAAAACAATTGAGAACCAATCGTTCACGTACTTTCACAGCTTTGTGCTTCGAGTTACCAGGGACCGCCCACTTGCAATGAATTTACTAGTTGTGCAAATCTTGTGTGTCATTATGACTCCTCTTGTGTTCTCCTTGTCATGGGAGCATGACAACATGAAGTTTCAAAACGCTACAGCAGAACAAAGTCTTTGCACTGAACAACACTATTGCACATGATGCAAAACTCTTTGTACGCTTCCACTAAGAAGCATGATTCAAAATGGAAGAGTGGCTTGTAACTCTGGAGTAGCATTTCACACCAACGTAGTGGGTCACATGGAGTAAACCACAAAAGCGTTTGCTTCTTAAAGCATCACAGAGACCTAGCTAGAAGAAACTTTTAGACGAGAATTGAAGTTTCCATAGAATTTCTGCACAGAAATCAAACTTTTAGCTACCACCAGTCCCTCCTTTGATAAACTATTTTAAAGAAAGATCAGGCTACTAGCAGTATCACATACTTTTATTGCCATGTACTAACTGCACTACATTATATATGTTTAAAACCTCTTACTCTTTGACATCTCTCAAGCCCCTATGCCAGCCAAGAAAAAACCACACCCCTTCCATAAGCAATTGCCAGTAATAATCACATTACCGTACCCAAAAGCCACTAGAAGATATAGGACTCTCAACTGGTTTAACTCCTCCAACAATTTTCTTCAGTCAGTAGTTACAGCAGATGCAATTTGTTCAAAACCAAATAAAAGACGTTCCTCAGCACCAGCCTATGAAGATGTTTGAGAACTCTTCTCCCTTTTCGATACCGTAACTAAACGGAGCCCCTCAAGGGGCTACAAGCAGCACTGAGCAGGATTAGGGACTGCTCACTACTCGCACAGATCATCTTCGTCCCCTCCGTGGGCCAGGCTGTCTTTACAAGGAACGTGCCAGGATGCACGGAGAAGCCTTGGGACGTACCACCGCTTTGCATTCCGCTTGCCAGAAGCGCCAGCTTCCCGAATCAAAGTTAAATCACCAGGCAGCTGCTTTGGGCATACAGCTTCACCTGGGACTTGGTAAAGCAAGATATTCCAGTTGACTAAAGTGCTCTCGGAGGACTACAAAGAGCAGCATTCCCCATCAAGTAACGCATCACAACGGACAATTTTTATGATCTCCGTGAAGCTGTCCTCCTACCTTGTCACTATCCTCACACGAGTGTAAAGCTTTGTGCCACTTCGCTGCAGAAACACAGATCCAGAAGTCTACTCCAACCGCTCTACACCACGAACAACACTAAATATAAACGCACAAAACCTTCTCCAAAGCCAAGCCTCACCTCCAGGAGAGATGTCAGTAACCAGCTTGTTCCCATGCCACAACTGCGGGGCAACCTCAGACAAAGGCTAAACAACTCATTTCACCTTCTCATTTCACCTGCTCGCTGTCTGTTAGAAGTAACGCACTCACCCATCAAGCTCTTACAACTTGGGGGAAGAAAAAAAACCCTGTAATGTGATATATTTA